>CM068824.1:123641256-124241256 GCA_028554795.2 Sinohyriopsis cumingii | reverse complement strand
AAATATGCAAAAAATGTAATATGTCCACCTGAAGTTTAAGTAGCTTTTCTTACAAAGTTTTTTAAAAAAATGTCCAAGTCCAATATGGTAAAAGATACCAAAAACAAGATTGAGAAAAAAAATTCATGACAGTCAATAGAATGTAAGGATGTCATGGGACCAACACAAATATCTAAATATTGTATTTGCTCATTTTAACGTCATACAGCATGTATAGTGTTGACGTTTTCTCTGTGAATTTGGAAACTGCCAGTTTTTAAAATTTCACATTTGTGGTAAACTTTTGTTGTATGATATCATATCCATCCTTTATGACACTGATTTTTCTAGCCGACATAAAGGATTATTGTATACCATCTCTAAGTCCACTTTTGGTCCAATCAGATCTCGGATGTTATCTATTTTGTACTTGATCATTGTTGGCCTGAAAAAGGACCACAAAAAATTTAAATCTGAAAATCAAATTAAATCAAAATCATCAAGCACATTTTTTTAATTGAGAAAAAAATCACTTCTAGTGCAACTTAGGTAAGAAAACCAAAATAAACTAGAATACATTTTTCTTCAGAAGAATTTATCAGTTTATTAAGTGTACCAAGATTGTAAGTTTAACATGTATGCAATTCATTCTGTATTGTTTGTTTGGTTTATGATATTTTGTTCTCTCATATCTATGTACAGATGAATTTGATAAAGTGTTAAAGAGATCATGGAACACAGAATGAGAATTTGAAACCTGTATGCATTGGTGGAAAGGGGATTCCAATTTATTTACCAGGTATATATATGAGGGAAAGAAACAACAGACGTGTGTGAAAAGTATTACCTTTCCACTGATAGACCCCATGCAATAGCTGTAACTCCTTCTGGAAATCCCATAGGCAACAGCAGCTCTGGCCTGAACACACCAGAATTGCCAATCTCTACCCACTTTTTTAAGCCTGCATGAAAGAAACATTGTGATGTCATGTATGTATACATGTAATGAACAAACTCATAAATATAAGTAGCAATTTTTCTTAAATTAAAACATTATACTGAAACAGAATTTTACCAAATCAAGTAGCAAAGCAAAATTATAGAGTCAGACTATGTAGATGCCTAATTAATTAATTAGTGAAGAATTAATTGTACAAACCTTCATGATAGCTGAAAACCTCCATGCTGGGTTCTGTGTATGGGTTGTAGGCTGGTTTGAAACGTAGTTTCTGTATGCCTGTAAAACGAACAACAATCCTTAACTGAGCATAGGAATAAGAAGTCTTTAATTGGTAGACACCAGGAACACCCAAGGTAAAACATCCCAAAAATAAATCTTACTTTATACTTCCTGGAAGTTTCTTTCTTTATCAACATTCTTTGTTTAAAAATGTATGGAAATAATATCACAGAAATTGGGAATTAATCAATGGACTAATATAAATAAAGTTTATTGGAATATTTTTTATCATGATACAGTTCTAACATATTTTTTTCCCAGCTCAATGGGTAACTTAGCATAACTTGAGATTTGTTTTAGAAATGGAAACTGAGGAAGAAACTGAAGTTCTCATATCATGCAATCACATGAAACGGCACCTAGTGATGCTTTCCCCGTGTTTAGTAGTCCTCTGTATAGAGGGCATGGTTGACTATAGACATTACTGTCCAACAGGTAACTACCTGGTCAAGGTATACAGTGTAGAACAAAATTTATTTTGAAAAAACTATTATTTACTTATCAGACTTGCTATGACCATGCCATTTGACCTTTAGACCCCTCAAATCCATAGGATTTTTAAGTGCTCCTAAGTGCAAGCTACCCACAACATTTCGGTAAAGGATCATTTCGCAGAGCAAAACATATTGTGCAAAACCCATTTTCTTTCAGTCACAATGACTCTGACCTTTGACCTGTTGACCATAAAATCAATAAATCTCTTCCACACCATATATGCAAAGCCTCTACAAAGTTTGGTTATGCGGTTTAGAACAAAAGTTATTATATAAATAATTTTTGGCTTTCGGTTAGATTGAGCTGGAGCCTTGACATCTTAACCCCCAAATCAATCAGTGTGCTTCTCTTAAGCTCCAAATGCAAGCCATCAACATTGGATTAGATCTGATTTGATAAGTAGAAATAAGGTTATTGTACAGAAACAATTTTATTTCTCTTTCACAGTAACATTGACCTTTGGACCCCCAAAATCGGTAAGCTTCTTCATTTTCAAGTGCATGCTATCCACAGAGTTCGGTCTGTATTGTAAAACTAATGTTATTGTGTGAAAATCATTTCTCTTCATTCAGTGTTAATGACATTAAATTTTAACACCAAAGTCAAAAGTCTTCTTCCTTAACACATGTACAAGCCAGCCATAAAGTCTTGTAAATGACATGATGTCTGAGTCAAGAATTGTATTGAATGTTATGGATGGATGGATAGATGTCATAACAACATACATTTTGCCTTTGAATGGGTGCATGCAAAGAGTTTACCAGTGTTAAGGCATGCTTCTTGTAAGTAAAAGACAGTGGGAAACACAAATTCCATTTGTGGTCTCATTCTAACATACTGTAAGTAGATATAGCAATGAAAAGGACTGAAAAAAAAATACATCATTGAAAGAGACATTTTTGTAAGGTAAATAAGTATAACCAGCCCCAAACATAAGAATAATATTTTGTATTTGTAGGAGAGAACTGTTATATACATTAATTTGCTTTGTTTTTTAGTTTTATTTAATTCAGAATACTCAATATTTTTTGATCTTGTGATTGAACTTTTAGAACTAGGGATTTAATTCATGATACTGATATTTTTTTTAATTTTCAGTTTGCATTCCAGGGAAATAAATTATTTGTTGAATTTTACTGGACTTGGTTGGTTGTCACTCTTTTCTCTTACATAGTTCAAGACCAAAGAGCTGCAACAGTATTCACTATCAAAAATATGGAATTCACCTAAGCTATGAGGTGGCAGCATAGGAGAGTTGTCTTAAACAGAGACAAGAAAGTTTAATGACATCCCATGTGCCTGATCTCATTAAGAAGACATCACATTGAATCCTATCTGTCTGATATCAATAAGAAGACATTGAATCCTATCTGTCTGATATTGATAAGAAGACATCGCATTGAATCCTATCTGATATCGATAAGAAGACATCATATTGAATCCTATCTCTCTGATATCGATAAGACATTGCATTGAATCCTATCTCTCTGATATCAATAAGAAGACATCATATTGAATCCTATCTCTCTGATATCAATAAGAAGACATCATATTGAATCCTCTCTCTCTCATATCAATAAGAAGACATCATATTGAATCCTCTCTCTCTGATATCGATAAGAAGACATCATATTGAATCCTATCTCTCTGATATCAATAAGAAGACATCATATTGAATCCCATCTCTCTGATATCAATAAGAAGACATCGCATTGAATCCTATCTCTCTGATATCAATAAGAAGACATCATATTGAATCCTCTCTCTCTGATATCGATAAGAAGATATCATATTGAATCCTATCTGTCAGATATCGATAAGAAGACATCGCATTGAATCCTATCTCTCTGATATCAATAAGAAGACATCATATTGAATCCTCTCTCTCTGATATCGATAAGAAGACATCATATTGAATCCTATCTCTCTGATATCAATAAGAAGACATCATATTGAATGCTATCTCTCTGATATCGATAAGAAGACATCATATTGAATCCTATCTCTCTGATATCAATAAGAAGACATCATATTGAATCCTATCTGTCTGATATCGATAAGAAGACATCATATTGAATCCTATTTGTCTGATGCTAGCTAGCATCATGTAATAAAAATTCTCAAAAGTCTGGGTTAGTTATAATGATGCATACTAAAGATGCCAACAACTACCAGTATATCCTTGTCAAATAGGAATGTGTACTTTGAATGAAAGAATCTGCAAATAAAAGTAGGAAGAGTTCAAAAGTTCATCCAGCAATTTATTTGAAGTATTTAACCTTACTGATTAAAAGTTATTTTTCTCTGTGATGTACTTCCTAAATTCTTCTTTCCTATCACGTGTCATGCTGAAGCTAATGAAGAAGAGTGTGCAAAGACATTCTTTTTTTTATCTAAGTGTTGATACCTTACTTATCCTATTTTTAATTTATGTATAACATGATTTTTCTCAAGGTTTAATCTGCATAGGTTGCCTTTTGTAGGATGATCTTTGTCAGACTTTCTAAGGACAAATTATGGCACTGAGCAGATGTGATTTTATTTGGTAAATATTTAATTGCTTTTTGTGATACAAAAACATATGTATAATGTCACAATTGAGCTAATCAGACCATATTTCAGTAATCAAAATATGCCAATATTTAATTTGCAGTTTGTCTATACTCTAGCTTTATATATATATATATATATATATATATATATATATATATATATATATATATATATATCTATCTATCATTTCCTACATTAATGCAAGATAAGTTTTGTTTTGCTTTACATATTTTGTTAAACAAAAATTATTGTTGCAAAGTAACACAAAATCTTTTTTTGTTGTACTTCAGAATGGAATATATCCAACATTTTTGGAAGAAAAGTATTTTTTATTGTCTACCAGATTTGTTCTTGCATCAAAATTTAATACATTAAATTCATTCTTCAGTACTCCCCTTCACTAGACTTTCTGTAAAGTCGTCTTACTTTTATCAGCTGATCATATAAATATAAGTGATTAAAGAGTGTGGTGTGATTAGTATGACCTAATTTGCTGCAGTAAAGAACATTTGTGACATTTTGTAAACCATATGACCCTCTCTGATCATAAGAAAATTTTGATTCAACAATAAATTGCAGGAAGTTAATAATGTGTCAGGATAGTAAGGGAAGTAACTCCATAGAAACAGTTTAAGTAAATTTTCTTCATCAAAAAGTAATTTCTGTATCCGAAAGATAATGTAGTTTTTATTTATTTGTTCTAGCTCACAAAATTCTATTTATCTCGTAAGGTGTATAATTTCTGAAGACAGATACTATCAAGTGTTGCATGGCATGATGGGAAATCTTGTACTTTCACGAGTGACAATATGAGGATATATAATTTTACATTTGAAACTAGAAATAAAAAATATTCTGAAAATCATTTCAACAATAATTTTCTGTGTTTCAGGCTTGCATATATAACATAAATTGAAAGCTAATGCTTGTCTTTTAGATGAAAGAAAGAGTGTCAAAATAATAAAGTTTTAGTACCTAGTTTTTTGAAAAATTCATTAATGAAAAACCTGAAAACTAAGTTTCATCAACACTAGAAAGCAAGTGTCAAAAAAGAAAAATGATACCTAGTTTTTTTTAAAATTCATTCATGAAAAACCCGAAAACTAAGTTTCATCAACACTAGAAAGCAAGTGTCAAAAAAGAAAAATCATACCTAGTTTTTTGAAAAATTCATTCATGAATCCCATGAGGTCACCAAGAGTCAGTCCAAAATCGATAACAACTCCCTCAATCTGGTGAAATTCAGCCAGGTGAGTGGCATCTAGGCTCTCGTTTCTAAAAACCCTGTCTATGGAGAAGAACTTTCCTGGTTTGAATGGGGTCTGAAAGTAATATCCATGCAATGTGAATCAGTAAGGCATTTTGAATTTTCCTTAACATGCATGCATTTCCTCTCTCTTCCTCACTCAAGGGCAATGTGGATAATATCTGCCTATTTTTAACAAACTGGTTAGTGCTCTATACATGTATTTCCTGTATGTGATATTTGTAAAGTTTTGGCATCTGTGCTTACCAACCAAATTTTGTGGACATATTGCTCAAAGATGGTGTTTAATGGAAAGAAAGATGACAAGAAGGAAGAGTACCAGAAGGCAAGTATCCTCACAAGATAAATAGATAGTCACTTTATAGGAATTTGTACTTTTCATTAGCTTAAACTCCTGGCTTTGTAGATATAGTCTGGGCAGGCCAAGACTCTGAAGATACAGTCTGGACAGTGTGAAACTTTGTAGATATAGTCTGGACAGTGTGAAACATTGTAGATATATTCTGGACAGTGTGAAACTTTGTTGATATAGTCTGGACAGTGTGAAACATTGTAGATATAGTCTGGACAGTGTGAAACTTTGCAGATATAGTCTGGACAGTGTGAAACTTTGTAGATATAGTCTGGACAATGTTATACTTTGTAGATATAGTCTGGACAGTGTGAAACTTTGTTGATATGGTCTGGACGGTGTGAAACTTTGTAGATATAGTCTGGACAGTGTGAAACTTTGTTGATATAGTCTGGACAGTGTGAAACTTTGTATATATAGTCTGGACAGTGTGAAACATTATAGATATATTCTGGACAGTGTGAAACTTTGTTGATATAGTCTAGGCAGGTTGAGACTTTGAAATATTGTCAGGGTGGGCTGAGACTTTGTAGATATAGTCTGGTCAGTGTGAAACTTTATAGATATAGTCTGGGCAGGTTGAGACTTTGAAGATATTATCTGGGTGGGCTGAGACTTTGTAGATATAGTCTGGGCAGTGTGAAACTTTGCAGGTATAGTCTGGGTGGGCTGAGACTTTGAAGATATAGTCTGGACAGTGAAACTTTATAGATATAGTCTGTTCAGTGTCAGACTTTGTAGATATAGTCTGTTCAGTGTGAGACTGAAGATATAGTCTGGACAGGATGAGACTTTGAAGATATACTCTGGACAGGATGAGACTGAAGATATAGTCTGGACAGTGTGAGACTGAAGATATAGTCTGGACAGTGTGAGACTTTGTAGATATAGACTGGACAGTGTGAGACTTTGTAGATATAGTCTGGACAGTGTGAGACTTTGAAGATATAGTCTGGGTGGGCAGAGACTTGGTAGATATAGTCTGGACAGTGTGAAACTTTGTAGATACAGTCTGAGTGGGCTGAGATTTTGAAGATATATTCTGGGTGGGCTGAGACCTTGAAGATATAGTCTGGGTGGGCTGAGACCTTGAAGATATAATCTGGACTGATCATTACTTTGAAGATATAGTTTGTGCATGCCGAGACTTTGAAGATATTGTCATGGTAGGCAGGGATTTTAGAGATAGCTGCTCTTCACTCTGGGAAAACAGTTTTTGTCTGTTTGTTACCAGAAGGTAAGATTACACTTTCCTGGGGTGCATTAAACATATCAAAATTACACATATTTAAACATTTACAAGCAGCAAGGAGGGGTAACTTGATTTGTGCTAGATTTGCATTTGTATAATATTTGGTTAAAATAGAATTGCAATCAACAGCAAAACCATATACATTAGCACATGTCAATATAACAACAGGGTCACTGTCATAACTTAAATGTGAGGTTTCTGGTAGGCATTGGGAAACAGAGATAACTTTTAACCTTTCAGTTGATTACGGTATCGATAAAAACAACCAGCATATTGTTTTGGTTTGAGTGTTGTAAATAAAACAATTTAATTTATTCAAGACATTCATATAGACATAGAATTGATGAACAGTTATATCTTTTAAAATTGTTAAAAACAAATCTTTTCTAGTTCCCCTGCATGAAATTTAAGAGTTAATTAAAGAAATAATTTTAGCAATTATACATAAGTAGTTTTATCAAATGTCTTTAAATGAAATCTGTGGCCTTCATGACCAGCTAACTAAAGCTGCATGGATTTGCTAAAACACAAATAATATTCAAACATGTATTATTATGTATGTTATTGCTGCAAATAAGAACTATCAAGCCTGTACAAGCATATTACCATATATACTCACACATGTGTTGGCATATAGGGGTCTCTGCAGTTTGTTAGAAGTGGTCAATCAAAGCCAAGCAACATAGACTCTGATCCAAAGATGCATTTTTGTGATGACACCGGGCAATGATCTCTGTTTCTTGCAGTTAGACTCAACTTACAAGTGGGTACGGATGGTATTTACTAAATTTGATGGCTTCATCATTTTACATAACTGACAATTTTGCTGATACTGCAAAGCCCTACTTGAAAGACCACTGTTACTATTCTATGGTCTTAAACTAAGCAACTTAAAGAAGTGAAACCAACAAGTTTTGTAAAATTAAAAAATACATTGTTTGTCTAAGTTACAAAGTGAAAACTTAAGAACTTACTGTATAGTGAATTAAATCCCAGATAGTACTAAATGTTCTATCACAAGTCCAGAAGTTTAGAATGTTCAGATGAAATCCAGTATTGAATGTGCTAATGTACCAATAATCTTGAATGTGCCAATGTACCAGTTGTCTTGATGTATCACAATGATATAATCCAGAATGTCTTTGAATGAATTCATAATAATTGTAAAGTAATGTTTTAGTCAAAAAAGTCAATGAATGATTTGCAATTCCAATGAAAAATTTAAACTAATGATTTGTCTCAAATTATATATATCTGAACACAACAGTGAAAGAACTTTGCAGAGGAATGAATAATTTTGTTTCTTCCTTATCCTATATACATACATGTATATATATATATATATATATATATATATATATATATATATATATATATATATATATATATATATATATATATATATATATATATATATATATATATATATATATATATATATTTCATTTGACAATAAAATGCACAGAATATGAGTCATTTTAAATGAAAAATTCCATCAACTTGTGAACAAGTTCACTTCTAGACCATTCTGTGTTCATAAATAAGGTTTGGCATCAAAAGTCGCATTGAAGTAAACAACTTTTAAAAAAAGGACAAAAGTCAGGTGGACAGGACCCTTAGTCAAGACAATAGTTATATAGGCCAAAACACTACCCTTAATCATGGACAAAGGTCAAGCTCACAATATAAATTAAATATACATAACACCTCTGTTTTGTAGATGAGCTATCATTTAAGACAACTGATTCTCACATCAAAGATAAATTATGTTATACAAGATAACTAGTCTTGAAAGACAAAATATTCTATTGAGAAAAAGGATAGTCTCTCAAAAGAGGATTTACAGTATTCTTTAAAAGTGATATAAATACTCTACTTTAAAAGGGAGATAAATACTCTCCCTTAAAATGGAGATAAACACTATACCTTCTGTGCTAATGCATACAAAGTTCTAGCAGTGTTTGCAGTAGTATGGGTTCTAAGAATATTCTTCTTAGCTTCTTCAATCTTCCATTCATATCTGTACCTACATTTGAGTAAAATAAAAAACTTGTGAATTAAAACTTGAAACAAATGAAGAAGAAGACATTTTAAATGAAGTTTGATATAAAATGCAATGCTATATAAGTTCAGTAAAGGTATTACAAATTAGATTTTACCATATTCATTAACATACAACATTTTTCTAACTATGTAGAGAGGAGGCTCACATTAGCTACTGCATCTGATTCCACTGACTTTACTCTATTTAGGATTCTAAGCAAATATAGTATACCCTAAACTACTATTGTACTGTGGAAAGGTGGATGACTGGTTATGTGACAGTATAATGAAAACAGTACATATCTCTTTCAGGGAATGTGAGTGAATCATGTGCATGATGGGACTGCCAATGAATGAAACTTTCTCAACAAGAGTCCCTTGACAGGAATGAAACTCTACTTGCCAAACATAATGGCCATGAAGCCATGATAATACTGCTCTGCCAGTATAGTTCTTTTATCTACTGAGTACATGTAACCATTTCAGACATTACTGAGAGACTACAGCATACCAACTGTGTTGGAAAGAATTTTTCACATGTCAAGATAATTGTAGCACACACTGTTTGGTCATAGGGTTTGATCTTGAGCCTGCTGTCTATGCATAGGGACTGAACTCATCCACATGGCTAAATACTGTATATATACACATTTATAAAACAGATCCAACTACAAACTGCATTGGCCCAGACCTGTCACTATGTGATGTGCTGCCATATTTGGGTTAATGCAGTTTGTTAGGATGTGACCGGTAGAACAAACAAAATAGACCCTGATCTACCAATGCAATATGCAACTTCAAATCAGGGACTATGTTGTTTCCAGTTGGACCCAACTTATGAATCAGTATTATAGGTATATAATTAATGTTTTTTTCAATTAAAAAAAGAATCTATATTATTGAAATTACAAGGTATTCTTCAGATATATCTACAAACTTCAGAATACTAGTATGATAAATGAGACACTCAAATCTGTGTTGATACTTATATAACCTGCTCATTAAAATGTGCAATTTTTCTACATGCAAATCTTTCCACAACACACCTGCATATATCTTAGACACTTACCTCTATTTGATAACAACCATATCTAGCACAAAATTCATACTAGCCACTACACATAGGGTTGTGGTCTTCCACATGGTTGTACAAGTTATCAAACTTAGGACTTCATCAGGAATTATCATGTGCATATTGCCAAAAGTTCTTTTCAGCCAAAGGTAACTCAGGGGATGTGAGAAATACTGATAAGTGTCTGAAATATACACCTATATGTTGTGGACAGGATTGTCTGCAAACTGTTCTTCTAGTTTATGAATAGGTGCTCTCATACCCACAAATTATCCATCAGTATCAACACAGATGTAGGGGTCAGATTTAACAACAAATGATCTGTCAGTATCAACACAGATTTTGGGTATGATTTACCCAGAAACCATCCATCAGTATCAACACAGATTTAGGGTATGATTTACCCAGAAACCATCCATCAATATCACCAATCTATTGTAACAACTTCTCCATAGACCAGTCTATTGTAACACCTCCATACAATAATCTATTGTAACAAATTATCCATAGACCTATATAGTGTTACACCTCTCCACACATCAATCTACTGTAACACCTTCTCCATACAATAATCTATTGCAACACCTTATTCATACAAACATCTATTCAGAGAGAGAAGTTACAGAAATAATTTTAACATGGCAATTGCAGTCATTAAATTACATCACTTTGGTATGCTTATTCAATTGTAACTAACCACATATAGCAAAAATTATTTCAATGAAATCTCACATGTCATTATAACTATTTTTCAGGAGTAAAGTTAACAAGACCTTTAATATAGCCACCATAGTAGCCATGTTGGATGTTTGATTAGCACTATCATTTTGGAACCAATTATATTTCATAAGAAGCAGTTAAGTGAAAACCCCATGTTGATATGACAATCAATTCAAGATGAGTAGTCTAACACACTATTAATATGACTGCCATGGTCCTGATACTGATATGACAATCAATTCAAGATGAGTAGCCTAACACACTATTAATATGACTGCCATGGTCCCCATGTTGACATGACAAATCAATTCAAGATGAGTAGTAGACCACTCCGGTGGCTAGTGGTTAGAGCATCCACCTCGGATGCAGCAATTCGTGGGTTCGATCCTTGGCCGCGTCATACCAGAGACTTACAAAATCGTACTAACAGCTGCCTTGCTTGACGTTCAGCATTAAGAGGTTAGTGTTAGGACTGGTTGGTCTGGTGTCAGGATAATGTGACTGGGTGAGACATCATGTTACATGTCTGTGGCATGATGCCCCAGTGCCAGACATCACTATAAACTGCCACATTGCAGACATTGTAGTGATATGACTGAAAAATTGTTAAAGCTATGTTAAAAATCAAAATCACATCACAGCACAACACACAAGATGAGTAGCCTAACACAATATTAATATGACTGCCTTGATCCCCATGTTGATATGGCAATTAATTCAAGATGAGTAGCCTAACACACTATTAATATGACTGCCATGGTCCCCATGTTGATATAACAAATCAATTCAAGATGAGTAGCCTAACACACTATTAATATGACTGCCATGGTCCCCATGTTGCTATAACAAATCAGTTAAAGATGAGTAGCCTAACACACTATTAACATGACTGCCATGGTCCCCACATTGAAGGTCAGATTGGTACCATTTTTCATCTCAATCATTAAAGCAGTATATGAATATGTCACCATTTAATTATAATGTATGCACCCAGTCTAACAAACTTAAGTACTAGACAACATAAAATGGGATCAGTCATTGTTCTATTAGCAATGTTTAGTATTGACTTTCTGCTCTCACAACCACTACTAATATACACTACTGCTGGAACTATTGGCATCATAACAATCAGAATTCACTGTCATATCTATTTTTATTTTGCTTTTATATTGTGAGAAACATTTCAACCAATGTGAGTTATATTTAGGCAGACGTTCATGGGTGGTAGATGATGTCACGAGATTAAAGCATACAAAATTCTGTTGCTTCACATGTGAAGTTGTGTTTTTTTCAGTATGCTTGCATTTGGTAATGGACTGAAATAAATTCAAAGAAATTAGTCAAATAATGTTTTCATTTGCAAATGAAATACTAGATTACTTGCTGGGTGACTTAAAGGGAGGATAACTGTTGTAATAGTTTGGGTTGCATGTGTTTCAATTTCTCAATCGTTTTTTGTTTGGTTTTTGAGACTCAATAAAACATTTGTGTGCCTCTTTAGACCAAACAAAATAACTAGTTTTACAATCTGACAACATTACAGAAAATACAGTTAATTTCTTACAATAAACCAAAATTTAAAATGACATTAATAGTGCAAACAAATATTTGTATGATAGCAAAAGCTACAAAGTCAGACCTTTCAGCTCATTATCATGCACTGTGAATACTAGCTAAAATCAATGACATCATTAATTCCCCACTTACCCCTGTGACCCATAACCTCCCTTTTCATGGACATTTTTCACTTTTTCTAAATATTCCATAGGAAATTTACTTGCCATTGCTGGATCTGAAACAACATATTACATAAGTCAGCACCTTTTTGGATACAAAAACTCTTTTGAAAATCTATTTTCCTTAGATTTTTTTTTGTCAAACCCTCTGAAAAGTAAAGACTTCTCTGTTATTTAATCAGTATTTAAAATAAAAAACACAGAACCTGAAATAATGTAGCAACAGAATGGAAACATTTTAATGGAAATTATATTCCACACAAATAAGGACTTCTAATTTAAAAAAAATAAAAAAATATTTAAGACGTTTACAAAATTAATTTATTGTCATAACAGGCTAGCTAAATATGCACAATGTGCAGACCTAAAAACAAAATAAAAACTCTGAATTTTCTGCCCATGTTTGCAGTAATAATATATATGTAAATGACACAAAATTAGAATAGGTCATTTACATATTATAGAAAAGAAAATCCTTTCCTTTGGACAATTTGTTTCTCTGTACTCACGCTATCAAGGTTTGACTAAAAAATAGTTTCAAAATTCCATGTCCGTGTCCAAAAGTCAGAATAACATATCCCCAAATCATGAAATGGCATGAAAATCTAATCAGATCACTTCACATATGGACAAAAAACATGTCTATACATTTATTTTGGTAAATGCCACATATTACTGTTAATAATGTTTGCAGTCAGAAACACAAGATATATACAAATCAGGAAACTGGTGTCAAAATGCAACATCTTTCCTAGTTTCATAAATCTAGGTATTATAGGATATTTCAAAGATGCAAAATATCTACTCAGTCACAAGCTGAGCACAAAAAAGGTAAGCTAAGGTATAATGTGAAATATAGGCCACAGTAACTTTATTTTGATGCAAGAGTGTTGTACTAATAGAGATGCATACACTCATCTAGTTTGATGATTCTAAACAGAGGCTGAGAAATAAACTTAAAACAACAAAGTTTATTTGACATGAAATATGGGTCACATTGACCTACTTTTGTGCTTGGGCTGTAGTACTCTTCAAGATACATCTCCTCACCATGTTTCATGCTTGCAGGTGTGGCATTAAATTATGTATTGTACAAAGAACAGGAGCAAAATTCAAAAGCTTGACAGTATGTACAAGTCATGTACATATCTGTACAAAGTTAACCTCCTTCCCCAGGGGTTGGTGTGGGAGTACATTGGTAAGTGCTTTCTCTGTGCAGATGTTAATGCCAACACCAGAGCTAGTACATCATTTGCCTCTCCTTTAGAGAGGAGAACTAAACAGTGTGAAAAACATTTGAAAATGAAACATCAAGAAACATAAGACAAAACACAAAAAGCAAACCTGAGAGGAAGAAAGTGTCATGAGCATCTCTGGCTGGGTGTTGCTGAGGCTGAAACAGTGTATCAAAGTTCCAGAAGCTATTTTCTACAAACTTGTTTGTTGCCATCTCAGAAAATCTGAAGAAAACATTTGAAATGGAATGTAAGACATGTTCAGTGACATCTTGCTTAAAAAAATAAAGGAGAATGTTCAGTGGCTGGAATGGACAATGTATACCTTCTTGAGAACCCCTAATTGTCTCCCTTTATGAAATTTTATTGGTTTAAAGAAACATATGTTTGATAGAACTCCAAAATATTAAAAAGTTTAGTCAATGATTATGACAAATTTCATGTAATTTTTATTAAGACTTTTCTGATGTAATACAGTATGTTTTAGCGCATCAATAGAGTTAGCTTATTACTTCCCAAAGAAATATCTACGACTGACAGCGAATACAAACTAGTTTAGCATGTCTAGTCATCAATAAAACTTGGACTAATATAGCCAACACATCTTTTCTTTTTGTGAAAAATGTTTCTATATTCTCATGCTTCCTGTGGGAGCTGTGCTGGCTCCATGGTGGTTAACATGCTGGACTCATGACAAGCATTTCACATTAAAAACCCTTCCACTGGACTACTCTGGGTCAGCTACCATGGTGCACTCCTGGGCCCTAATGTCAAAGGCATATGATGGAAGATGCACATAAAAGAAAAGAAAATGTTACCCAAAAAATGGGCCAAAAATGCTTATTATCTGAAAATCTCAATCTTTATGGCATGATGAAACTCTAAAAACTTTAATTCAACTCATCCAGCGATTTTATGAATGTTGGAAGGGGAGAATCAAGAGTCCCAAGAGGTTCTGAGATCACTTAACTAATTGACATCTGATGTCCAAATAAAATACAAGCTGCTTTTGTTGATATGGATGAAAATCTGGAATTTTTTTGGTTTGTTGCTATTTAATTAAATACTTTTTAGTGGAAAATTTCTGTAGTCAGCATCAGGAAAATCTCATGGTCTGGATATATAAATTATTGATGGTAATTAAATATGGAAATCTTTTCCCAATAAAATCATATTGGTTTGTTGTTGTTAAGATGTATTCTAAATACAAAATGTCAATTTAAAATAATTTATGAGGACTGGCATTTAATATATGAAATACCATGTAATAATGCATCATGATGTAATAACATAAAACCAATAAATATATCAGACATTTTGTTATGGCAATGCCATTTGTATGTATTTACTAGCTTTCATTGGGTTTCACTGGAACAAGAGAATCATGCATTTTGCTCAAGGTCACAATACAGAAATTTCATTCTAAAGCTTGCATACATTTAACTGTTTTCCAAAAAGTCAATAATTTCCTTCATCTACTCAAAATGTTACTTTTTTCAAAACTTCACCTTCAAATTACAGTCTATTCAAATTAATCACTATGGTGTATAAAATATTTTTTGCTAATTTAAATAACTTGTTATATTTAAATTTATGAATCATGTATTCTGAAATTATTGTTTTAATCTGTTTTAATTTTTATGCAAGTGGGATAATTCAACATAACTCCAAACATGTAATCCAAATAGTATTCAGTATAGGTCATGTCCCTTGCTTTGCTTGGCAAATTGCCAAGTACGTTTTTTTAAATCAACAGTAGCCACAATTTAATGGTAGATTAGCATACTTTATACAAATTTTAAACCTCTCTGTCTGGATGCTTTCTGTTCCAATTTTTAAAATTCTTTTGAGCAGTAATTGAAAAAGTCTTTAAAAGAATTTTTATTATTCGCAATGGCAGCTATATCTGATGGTAAATCAGCACCTTTTGAACAAATTTGAAAGAGCTTCATGCCAGGATGCTGTCTGTAAACTTTGTTCAGATTGTTTTAAAGATTTAAATATCTTAGTAATAACCATTATATTTGATGGTGAATTGGTTTCATTTTGATCAAATTGTAAAACTCTACGCCAGGATGATTTCTGTCAAGTGTGGTCAAATTCTGTCATAAAGTTATGCAGAAGTAAACATAAATAGCAAATTTGAAAAGATGACAAATGATAGAAATGGACTTGACAATTCCCATTAGCACATTTGTCTATAAAAGATATATTTTGACACATAACTACAATGATGTATGTATCTTATGCTTGTTTGCAACTCCACAATTACCCTGATAATATTTCTAATTTATACTTTTTATTCATTTGTTAATTACACATTATTAAATTTCAATTACTAAGGTGAATCATTTTGTCTGGTTGCATAAATTGCATTCTAAAATATCTTTTTTGTTTTATCTCATTTGCTTACCCTGTAAATTCAAACCTGTGATTCTCCAAATCAATATCATGGGTTACTTCCCTTGTTTTGATTGAGATGAGTATTTTCATGAAAAACAAAACTGATCATGTTGCAAACTATTTGAGAGCTATTCCTAACCAAGCTGATTGCATTAATGTCCAAATATCTCATGATATAACTTGATGAGTTAAGTCTCTTTATCATAGTACTAAATTTAAGTAGTTTTGTTGAAAATTGCTTTCCCTCTTACAACTGCATGTAAAATTAACCTTTGACCCAAAATTTGATGTCTTTTTTGTCCTAACTGCAAGCTATCCACAATGTCTGGTCAGAGAAGGTGGTAAAGAACTCAAAATGTAATACAGAAACTATTTTTCTTCTCAGAGTTGCTATGACCTTGAGCTATGACATTAAAATATGTTTAATTCTTACTTCAGTTCCTAGCTATTTGGAGAAATTGGTAAATGTATCTGGTTACGCAAATCAAGTTATTGTGTGGAAACAGTTTTCATTTCTTTAGTCCATGTGACCTTGACCTTGGACCTTTTTTCAGACAACAGATCAATAGGCTCTTCCTTGTCCGCACCACTCCTGTGGCCTAATGGTTAGAGCATCTGTCTCAGATGCGGGAGGTTGTGGGTTCGATCCACAGCTGAGTCATACCAAACACTTACAAAAATGGTACTAACAGCTGCCTTGCTTGGCACTCAGCATTAAAAGGTTAGTGTTAGGCCTGGTTGGTCTGGTGTCAGGATATTGTGACTGGGTGGGACATCATGCTGCATGTCTGCAGCATGTCTGCAGCATGATGCCCCAGTGCTAGACATCACTATAAACTGTCACACTGTAGACATTGTAGCGATATGTCTGAAAAATTGTTAAGGCCATGTTAAAAATCCAAGTCACACACACACACATACACTCTTCCTTGTCCCAAATGCAGACTACTTCCACAGCCTGGCAACAGTTGATAAGAAAAAACTTACGTTATTTTGAGGAAACAAAACAAGGAACAGTCAGACAGATGAACTGATACATGTGCATGCTGTTGGACACCATGGTACTCTTTGCCTTGGGGCCACAAGTGGTCGAGTGGTCTAAAGCGCTCTCCATTATGGATCACTACCATCTCACCTCTGTCTGCGTGGGTTCGAGTCTAGGATTCGGCTAATGTGGGTATGTGAGAAAGCTTGCCAGTAGCTTCTCGTGGGTTGGTGGTTCTTTCTGTTTTTTTTCCTGGGTTCTTCCTCCACCATTAATACTGGCCACCATGTATAGCCTATTGTGTGCTGAAAAATGGTGTTAAACCCTACACCAACAACAACCCTTTGCCTTATGGCTGGCATGTGAAAACATTCAGTAAGATCATAGGAACAAGACAGATGGAGGCTGAGTATGTTGTTATGAGCATGTGTTTATGTACATATTTAAATGCACACTAAGGTCACATGATGCTAACTTTGACATCTTCTGAAAATATATTCCTTCTTCTTCATCTTCACAAAAAATTTTAAATGCTATTGAAACATCAAGTCAAAACCAACCCCATCTCCAAAAAAATCTGCCTGAATTCTGATCGCACTTTCAGTAAGGGATGCAGATGTCCACTTGCAGGCATCACCCCAAAAGCCTCAAAGTTGTACTGCTTGAATTGTTTATTCTTCCATGTCCCACTGAAAGTATATAAATGTACATTGATAAACAAAGAAAACAAGAGTAACAAGAAAGAGACATTATTCTCCTGCCCTATGTTTAATAGTCCCATATCTAGACATTAATAGGGTACTGATTATTGACCAGTGCATTTCAATGACCTGGGCTTTTAATCAAGGAATGCAGACTTGAACTAAAGTTACTGTGCAAAAGCCATTATTGTCTTAGTAGTCATACCATGATTGTGACATTTGACCTTTAGACCCTAAAAGCTTGAAATGTTTACCCCAAGTACATGATATGCACTAAGTTTGGTCATGGAATGTACTCTAAAACAAAAGTTACTTCACAACAAAACCTATTTTGACACAATCAAATGACCTTGACATTTAATTTTTTACTCCAGAATAAATATGCATGTTTCGTACATTAAATGCAAGTCCTTTGCAAACTTCATTCACAAGGTTCATGGTCTAGAACTTAGGTTTTTATGTGAAAATCTAATTTTTGTTTTTTCATTTACAGTGACTTTGACCTTCTGACCCTAAAATCAACAGGCTTCTTTCTTATTAGTGAAAGGTCCATCCACAAGTTGATGAAAGTACATTGTTAAGAGGCCGAGTGGTCTAAAGCGCTCTCCGTTACAGATCACTGCCATCTCACCTCTGTCTGCGTGGGTTCGAGTCTTGGATTCAGCCTATGTGGGTATGTGAGAAAGCTTGCCAGTAGCTTCTCGTGGGTCGGTGGTTCTTTCTGGGGTTTTCCCGGGTTCTTCCTCCACCATTAATACTGGCCGCCATGTATAGCCTATCGTGTGCTGAAAAATGGCATTAAACCCTAAAACAACAACAACAACAACAACAACAACAACATTGTTAAGAACTGAAATTTGTGTGCAGAAACTTCAGCTAATTTGATTTTTCAGCCACAGGGACATTGACATTTGACCTTTTGACCCCAAAATTGACAAGCTGCTACCTGTATCCATGTGTGAGCCAGCAATCCTCAAGGTCTATTCTAGGTCTGTAATGTAGAATAAACATATTGCATGGAAATCATATTTCTTGTTGCAGTAACAACAACCTTGACCTTTGACATTACCCTTTAAGGCTTCCTCCTTACAATAAGTGTTAAGTCATCCACAAAGTATAGTCCTTATCTGTGTTAAGCATCTAATGTTATGTGGGAGTACAATTTTGTCCTTTAAGCCATAGTGGCCTTAACCTTTGACATTTTGAACCCCTAACTGATATGCTTTTATTCCTACCCTAGTACACACAATCTACAAAGTAAGGTCTTTGCTCTGTGATGTGGAACTAATGTTATTGTGCAGAAACCATTTTAATTATTCAGTCTGATCTGACCTTGAACTTTGACCCCAAAACCAATAACCATCTCTTTTATCCCAATTGCAAGCCTTCCCCAAAAGTTAGTAATTGTAGCTGGCAGAATCCTCAACTTATTCTGCACATGCAAAACAGGGACTAGATGGTTAGGTGTACATACTGACATCATAAAATGGTACATCTTGCCTTATGTGTTGCATATATAGAGTCTCTGCAATGGCACAAAAGTGTCATCAGGTCATCTGCATATGCATAGAAACAGGTCTATAAAATTTAAGCTGACTAGATCTCATGTGGTTTAGTGCAAACCTGCTTGGAAGGTTCCCAGCAAAAAGGTAAAACTCTAAAAATGTAAAGCAAAATATAAACATTGCTCTAATGTTACAAATTTGTTGTTGTTGTTGTTGTTGTTGTTGTAGGGTTTAACGCCATTTTTCAGCACACAATAGGCTATACATGGCGGCCAGTATTAATGGTGGAGGAAGAAACAGGGAAATCCCCGGAAAGAACCACCGACCCTCGAGAAGCTACTGGCAAGCTTTCTCACATATCCACATTGGCCGAATCCGAGACTCGAACCCACGCAGACAGAGGTGAGATGGCAGTGATCCGTAACGGTGAGCGCTTTAGACCACTTGGCCACTCGGGGCCCCTTACAAATTTGTAATAATTACATTTACATGAACATGCACACAAAAAATTTCACTCTAGGCTGACACTCGAAGAAAACAGAGCATTGACAGCAAAGCAAATCCCAATAGACAATTAATTCCATTGTGAGTGAGGACACAAAATGTGAGTGAGGACACAAAATGTGGGCGAGGACACAAAATGTGAGCGAGGACACAAAATGTGAGTGAGGACACAAAATGTGAGCGAGGATACAAAATGTGAGTGAGGACACAAAATGTGAGCGAGGACACAAAATGTGAGTGAGGACACAAAATGTGAGCGAGGACACAAAATGTGAGTGAGGACACAAAATGTTTTACTGCTTATATAATAATGTGAAAGTAGTGGTGATAAAAGTGATGACTAAATGATGACTATTGATACAAGTATTCAAATTCAAGACCACACATAATTGGCATGATCTAGTTTAGGAATCTCAATGAACAAGCAATGTTTGTGTTGGCTTTACACGTATGTGTGTTCAGATAGATACCGTTGAAATGCAAAAGAAAAGAAGATTACATGTTTCATACATGGAGGCATTCTCTTCATTCAACTGAATGTCAATAAGATTAGCAAGAATACGTATATTTTTGTTTCTGTGGTAAGTACGTATATTTAGCAATTAAGATACAGAATGTGAAATGAGCTTGTTGTCATTGGTGTACAATAGAAGATAGATCTATTTCCACATTTTCAAAATTTTTTAGTGCATCCTGATATTTAAATCTAGCATTAAGTCTGTTACTAATATTTTTCATTAATTAAATAATTATTTCTTTTTTCAAATGTTGCCTAGTTTTGGCATTTCTATTTTAATTAGAAGTTTCACAATTAACATCATCCTTTCGAATAATATATAATTATGTTCTTCATCTCAAAATTGTTAAATTTTTAAAATAAATTAATACATGTAACATTTTTTTCCAATATTTGCATGAATTGACAACTGCTAAGGACCTGTAAGAAAACTCAACCTCGCATTTTTATTTAATAATTTCTATCTTGATAATTCTTCAATGGTAATTTCTGTAAACCACATTACTGCACCTCATGCTTATGCACATATGTGACTAGAATGTTATAAAAGTGAGGATGTATTTATCTGTTATGCATGTTACAAGTGAATACATCATTTGTATACAGTGCATGACAGGTGACATGCAAATAAGGTGGCAGATGGATATTGCTGGATACACAGCATATTCAACAAACAGGTATGCTAGATACACAGTGTACTCAGCAGACAGGTATGCTAGATGCACAGTGTACTTGACAGACAAGTATGCTAGCTACACAGTAATCAACAGACAGGTATGATAGATACACTGTACTCAACATACAGGTATGCTAGATACACAGTGTACTCAACAGATAGGTATGCCAGATACATAGTGTACTTGACAGACAGGTATACCAGATACACTGTAATTGACAGATGGGTATGTTAGATACCCAGTCTATTCAACAGACAGGTATGCTAGCTACACAGTGTACTCAACAAACAGGAATGCTAGCTACATAGTGTGCTCAACAGACATGTATGCTAGCTACACAGTGTACTCAACAGACAGGTATGCTAGATACACAATGTACTCAACATACAGGTGTGCTAGCTACACAGTGTACTCAACAGACATGTATGATAGATACCCAGTGTATTCAATAGACATGTATGCAAGCTACACAGTGTACTCAACAGAGGTGTGCTAGCTACACAATGTACTCAACAGACAGGTATAGGATCAATGAGACAAGACAGTTTTATTTGATTATCAGTCTTGCCATAACATGATGCATCAAGCTATACTCAAAATTTTTTCTCCCAATAATAGTATTGTAATTTATTTTGTTTTTTTTCTTTCAAGAATTTCACCAGAAGATGCCAAGAATTTCAAAACAATTTTGACACAATCCCCAATTACCATTGTCATTATGGATAATTTAAGAACACATGCCCATTGTTAATTTATTCAAACCATAATTACCATTGTCATTATGGATAATTTAAGAACACATGCCTGTTGTTGATTTATTCAAACCATAATTATCATTGTCATTATGGATAATTTAAGAACACATGCCTGTTGATAATTTATTCAAACCATAATTACCATTGTCATTATGGATAATTTAAGAACAGATGCCTGTTGTTAATTTATTCAAACCATAATTACCATTGTCATTATGGATAATTTAAGAACACATGCCTGTTGTTAATTTATTCAAACCATAATTATCATTGTCATTATGGATAAGTAATCTCAACCTCATTACAACATGTTTAGAGGCTAAATGAAAACAAAATCTTTCTTTTTTGGACTTTGTCCATTTTTGGTAAAGCTTTTGAAACTAAAAAAACATATAATAAATCGCTTGTTCTAATATCCATTGATTAACAATTTACACCAGTTCTTAATTACAATAATACAGTCTAGGTACTCCTATCAGTTAGAGTTAATTAGAATGTATGGCTTCTGCTGTACTAAATGGACTTTATAAAAGTCCCGATTACATAGTATACTGACCAAGAATGGATAGAGGCATGTGTTACTGCTGATAGATCCTTTACCATAGGATGACAATGCTTTTCAAGTCACATGTCTTGACCCTTGACCCCTCTTGGCACCTCAAAACACATTTTGTCTGAACTTCTGCCCATCCCTCTGTCTGAGAATATGGCAGGTATGCTGTTGCAATATCAATGGACACCTCATGAGCATATTAATTTTTTCCACTTGATCTTGTGACATTTTGCTGCAAAATTTCTGATATTTTCTGCACCCCCAAACCATAAGCAAATCATGCATTTTTCCTTCACAAGTATATTTATATCCTGTTTGGATTTCAGAATGATGGTTTTGTACCATAAAGACTGGAATCAAATTATTTGAAAGCAAAGTGATCAAATTTGTAACGTATTCTTTGTTTGTGGTAGCCACACAAGATTACACACTTGCCAGGCTTGTCACAGTTTCTATGCATTACAATTAGAGGGTTGAGTCAATGTAAAGTTGCTATTCTCTTTCACATATAAAATAAAATGTCAACCCATTGAGAGTAACCTATCAAAATATATTACAATGTATGGTCCTCTATATGGAAAATTTGCATATTATTCCTACTTTAAATGCACTTTTCATACAGGGCCTTGCTTTTATAGACTGGCATCAACCTGGTCATGAGCTAAACCCTGATACATATCTTATGTTAGTAAAGTATCAAATGTACCTCACTGTGACCTTCTTTCATTGTAAGACTGAAGTAGAAATAGAGATGAATCCAGTTATGAAGTGTCATGATTCAAACATCAACAGCACCCAGTAAATAACATTTCAGCACAAAATTAAGACAAAGTCAGTGAAGTCAGTGAAGCATATCAGATGATAACTGAGGTTATAAAAAACACAATAAAGCACTACCAGTAGCCCACATTGTTGGGTGCTTAGATTATAACAAAATGTAGGGCACATTTGATTATATTCTAATATTCAACTGGGAGGCAAGCTCCATGTTGTAACCTTTCTTCCATAAATATGCAGACAAAATCTAGCTGCACACAAAATTATTTATTAAGCATGAAATTCAAAAAGACGATTTCGAATGTAAAAGACATACCTTGTTATCATTTCGGGAGTTAACTCATTTTCCTGTCTCTCCACTTTCAGGGTGAAATTTGGTCCTTTACTTAGCAAGTAAGATGTCACTTTCCTGAAAAATAGAAAAGCTTGCAAAATTAAGGACAAAACTTTTTCAACATACTCAGATTGATTGTCTTAAATTGGAAAAATAAATGAAATGATTTGTTAAGAAGAGTCCCTTGAAGAGACTAACACTCTACTGCTTAAAAAGAATTTCCAGGAATTCAAGATGAGTCAATTTCTTTTGTCCTTTATTCTTTTTAACTGCTGAATATTAAAATTGTCTCTGATATTCCTTTGAAACTCCATGTTACCAGATTCAGGAGCAAACCTGTTTTCTTATTTGTCAGATTTTTAATGTTCACAAAATACCCGTAAGTGTAAAATGAATTTCTTTCTCAAAGTCATGGTTTTGAACCTGGATCTGGATGGAAAATGACATGATAAAATCAGGTTGTCTCAGACAATATCAAAATATACCCACACCCTAAGTTTGGTCAAATTTAGAATTAAATATTTGATTTTGAAGAAAAAAAAAGAAATTAAATGTGGCATCATTGAAAGTTTAAAAACTAAGTCAACATCTTTGACTTTAAAATCAAAGTCAGATTGATCACAATCAATGTATTTATTGGAATTTACATTAAAATACACATAAAATACCCATAAAATACACTTAAAATATACATAAAATACATTCCAAGCTGTCAATGTATTTGTTGGAATCTTACCAATCCAGTGGCTTAGTGGTTAGTGCATCTGCTTCTGCCATGGGAGGGTCGTGGGTTTGAACCCTGGCCAAGTCATACCAAAGACTTAAAAAATGATACTAACAGTTGCCTTGCTTGGCGCTCAGCATTAAAAGTTATTGTTAGGACTGGTCAGCCTGGTGTCTGGGTATTGTGACTGGGTGGGACATCATGTTACATGTCTGCAGCATGATGCCCCAGCACTAGACATCACAATAAACTGCCATACTGCAGACATCAAAGCAGTTTAACTGAAACATTGTTAAAGCTACATTAAAAATCCAAATCACACACACACACTCATACTGCTGGAAATTATATGTAACTCAATTCAATGTCTGGTCCAAAATTTACTTGTATATCAACAGGTCTGGTGTTCAGAAGTTCAGTGAAGCATGAAAACACAAGCAATGACTTTGGACTGTCAGACCCACCACATTTTCATTCAGAACTAATTAAATATTGCAAAGTAGAGTTGTGGTGAAATTCCATGTCAATGCCAATATTCATACTGGAGGAGTAGCCATAAAAAGATTTTTGAAAGTGCTAACTTAGCGTCATACTTGAGAGCAGATGAGCATCATTTTCATCAAGATTAGCTGGATTTTATCACAAAAAGGCCAGGACCTGTCTGATGAGTCCATGATCGATAAATATGTCACTTGGCCCCAAAGCAAAGAAGTTAGCAATTGTGCTGAAGTATGAATTGCTTCAAAATGTGTCCTGTCAATATGGCTGTCCATTCAGCAGGAGTAGTGATGACACACTTTTAAAATGGACACTGCGGCAATCATATTTTATCTCAGACCAGTGCCATTTTTATCCAGGACCAACCAGAATTCATAAGAAGACTTTTAGTGGAATTCCACATTGATATAACCATTTGTTCAGCTGGAGTAGTGATAGCACAATTTTAAGTAGGTCATTGTGACTGTGATATTGGATGTCAGATCAGTACTATTTCCTTCTAGGACCAACTAACCATTGTGATTGTGATATTGGATGCCAGATCAGTACTATTTCCTTCTAGGACCAACTAACCATTGTGACTGTGATATTGGATGTCAGATCAGTACTATTTCCTTCTAGGACCAACTAACCATTGTGACTGTGATATTGGATGTCAGATCAGTACTATTTCCTTTTAGGACCAACTAACCATTGTGACTGTGATATTGGATGTCAGATCAGTACTATTTCCTTTTAGGACCAACTAACCATTGTGACTGTGATATTGGATGTCAGATCAGTACTATTTCCTTTTAGGACCAACTAACCATTGTGACTGTGGTATTGGATGTCAGATCAGTACTATTTCCTTCTAGGACCAACTAACCATTGTGACTGTGATACTGGATGCCAGATCAGTACTATTTCCTTCTAGGACCAACTAACCATTGTGACTGTGATATTGGATGCCAGATCAGTACTATTTCCTTCTAGGACCAACTAACCATTGTGACTGTGATATTGGATGTCAGATCAGTACTATTTCCTTCTAGGACCAACTAACCATTGTGACTGTGATATTGGATGTCAGATCAGTACTATTTCCTTTAAGGACCAACTAATCATTGTGACTGTGATATTGGATGTCAGATCAGTACTATTTCCTTCTAGGACCAACTAACCATTGTGACTGTGATATTGGATGCCAGATCAGTACTATTTCCTTCTAGGACCAACTAACCATTGTGACTGTGATATTGGATGTCAGATCAGTACTATTTCCTTCTAGGACCAACTAACCATTGTGACTGTGATATTGGATGTCAGATCAGTACTATTTCCTTCTAGGACCAACTAACCATTGTGATTGTGATATTGGATGCCAGATCAGTACTATTTCCTTCTAGGACCAACTAACCATTGTGACTGTGATATTGGATGTCAGATCAGTACTATTTCCTTCTAGGACCAACTAACCATTGTGACTGTGATATTGGATGCCAGATCAGTACTATTTCCTTCTAGGATCAACTAACCATTGTGACTGTAATATTGGATATCAGATCAGTACTATTTCCTTCTAGGACCAACTAACCATTGTGACTGTAATATTGGATATCAGATCAGTACTATTTCCTTCTAGGACCAACTAACCATTGTGACTGTGATACTGGATGTCAGATCAGTACTGTTTCCTTCTAGGACCAACTAACCATTGTGACTGTGATATTGGATGCCAGATCAGTACTGTTTCCTTCTAGGACCAACTAACCATTGTGACTGTGATACTGAATGTCAGATCAGTACTATTTCCTTCTAGGACCAACTAACCATTGTGACTGTGATACTGAATGCACTGGTCAACAGTGAAATCATTACTGACTTGAAAAGGCCCTAATCTGTAGTATTTTGGTGTGCCGAACACGAATATAACCGTGAAAAATTTGTATTGGCTCTCGTTTTGAAGATATTCATATACCTCATTTTCTATGTTTCACTGTGTAAATTTCTCCAGTAGGACTGCAGCAACATCCGGAATAATGATGTAACATTGCATAATACCATCATGCTCACATCATCCACAGTTGATTGCATCATTTTCTGATGCAATGCAATACTAATGCCATGCGGCTGCTGAAGTAAGTTGACGTCAGCAGTGTACTAGACATGTGTAGGCCTATTATACTAATGCCAGGCGGCTGCTGAAGCTGACGTAAGCAGTGTACTATATAAAGCCCAATCAGATAGGTTCAGCATTTAAAATATTTTAGACGTTGTGCGAGACAGTTCAAGCTACTGTTACATAAAACTTATTATTTTATCCATTTACGTACAATAAAGAACAGTAATGCCTCGAAAGTGTGTTAATACCGCGGACAATTTTTGCTATATTTGTGGGGAAGTGACATTTGCCAACCAGAAGAAAAGTATCAATTCTCAAGTGAAGAAGGCATATCATCTTTACTTCGGATGCAAGGTTGGTGACCAAGACAAGCCTTGGGCTCCGCATATATGCTGTGCTACATGTACAACACAGCTTTCACAGTCGTTGAATTGCAAAAGGTCATCAATGCCGTTTGCAGTCCCAATGGTGTGGAGAGAGCCAAGCAACCACCTAAATGACTGTTACTTCTGCTTGGTTCCTCCTCTTTCCGGCGGAATAACGAAGCGAAAGAAGTCGAGAATAGTCTACCCAAACATTCCGTCTGCATTGAGACCAGTTCCACATGGTGAGGGACTTCCTATTCCAGAACCTCCAGCAGAATATTTTCTTGATTCATCTGACGAAGACAAAGGTGAGTCGACCTGTTCTTCTCCTGGTCCATCAGCATGCAGTGATCCAGATTTTCACTGTGGTGCATCATCAACCCCACACAGAATAACACAGGAAGAACTAAATGACCTGATTCGTGATTTGGACTTATCAAAGAACAAGGCAGAATTGCTAGGATCAAGACTCCAACAATGGAATCTTCTAGAAGAAGATGTCACAATTACTGCATATCGAAAGCGCCACCAGCAATTGGAGCCTTTCTTCAGAAAGGAAAGTAATCTGATATTCTGTTCCGATATTGAGGGCCTCATGAATGCTTTAAAAATCACTGATGACCCACAAGAATGGAGACTATTTGTGGACTCTTCGAAACTGAGTCTCAAGGCTGTGCTTTTGCACAATGGAAACATTCTTCCATCTATTCCAGTAGCGTATGCTGTCCACATGAAAGAGACATACGATAACTTAAGGCAGCTACTGAATTCCATTGAGTATAACAAGTACAGCTGGCACCTCTGTGGTGATTTGAAGGTAGTTGCCCTTTTAATGGGACTGCAGCAAGGATATACAAAATACATGTGTTTCTTATGCGAGTGGGATAGCCGAGCAAGGGAAATGCACTACATGAGGAAGGAATGGACTCACAGGCAGAATGTAGCCATTGGAGAGAAGAATATCCAACACCCAGCTCTGGTTGAGGCTCAGAAAATCTTGCTACCACCCCTTCACATCAAACTAGGTTTGATGAAGAACTTCGTGAAAGCCATTGACCGGACTTTGCCAGCATTCCGATACCTGCATGAAAAATTCCCTCGACTCAGCGAAGCAAAGATTAAAGAGGGAGTTTTTGTGGGTCCTCAGATTCGAGAGCTTTTCAAAGATGACCGGTTCAACAACTTGCTGGAAGGTGACGCGAAACAAGCATGGAATGCTTTTCGCCTAGTTTCTACAAACTTCCTCGGAAATGTTAGGGCAGAAAACTATAAGGAACTAGTAGAAGACATGTTGATGAAGTATAAGAAACTTGGCTGCAATATGTCTCTAAAGATTCACTTCCTTCATTCCCATTTGGATTTCTTTCCTAGCAACTGTGGTATTGTTAGTGATGAACACGGCGAACGTTTTCATCAAGATATCGCAACAATGGAACAAAGATACCAGGGAAAATGGTCCACTACAATGCTGGCTGACTATTGCTGGACACTCCTCAGAGATGCTCCCGAACAGCTGTACAAGAGACAGGCGAAGAAATCTAAGATGTAGTCAATGACTTGATTTTTTATAGGTAGGCTATTACAGTTGACCTTTTACTATTGGAATGCATTTCGTTATGTAAACATTAATTTCTTGCAGATTACAAAAAAACTAGAGCCAATTTTGCAATTTGACTGTCATATTCATGTTCAGCACATAAAAATTGATAAGAATTGACTAATTTTATTTCAGTAACATGACTTTTGTAAAAATTTGTTGTCCAGTGATGTCAGATCAGTACTGTTTCCTTCTAGGACCAACTAA
The DNA here is from genome assembly GCA_028554795.2 of Sinohyriopsis cumingii. Taxonomy (NCBI): domain Eukaryota; kingdom Metazoa; phylum Mollusca; class Bivalvia; order Unionida; family Unionidae; genus Sinohyriopsis; species Sinohyriopsis cumingii. Next base: position 124,212,106 of record CM068824.1, on the reverse strand, counting down.
CCATTGTGACTGTGATATTGGATGCCAGATCAGTACTGTTTCCTTCTAGGACCAACTAACCATTGTGACTGTGATACTGAATGTCAGATCAGTACTATTTCCTTCTAGGACCAACTAACCATTGTGACTGTGATACTGAATGTCAGATCAGTACTATTTCCTTCTAGGACCAACTAACCATTGTGACTGTGATATTGAATGTCAGATCAGTACTATTTCCTTTAAGGACCAACTAATCATTGTGACTGTGATATTGGATGTCAGATCAGTACTATTTCCTTCTAGGACCAACTAACCATTGTGACTGTGATATTGGATGTCAGATCAGTACTATTTCCTTTTAGAACCAACTAACCATTGTGACTGCAATATTGGATGTCAGATCAGTACTATTTCCTTTTAGAACCAACTAACCATTGTGACTGCGATATTGGATGTCAGATCAGTACTATTTCCTCTTAGGACTAACTAACCATTGTGACTGTGATATTGGATGTCAGATCAGTACTATTTGCTTTTAGAACCAACTAACCATTGTGCGATATTGGATGTCAGATCAGTGCTATTTCCTTTTAGGACCAACTAACCATTGTGACTGTGATATTGGATGTCACATCAGTACTATTTCCTTTTAGGACCATTACTAAGACATACTATGAAATCTTTCAATAAAAACCTCTTGTCAATATTACCAGCCATTCTGGAGAGGTAGCAATAACATAGTTTAGGATGGCATGATTGTGGTGGCCATATTGGATATCCAAGTACATGTACAGTAGTACCTGTTTCATGTAGGACCATCTATAATTGTGTGTCTCTGTGTGTGTGTGTGTGTGTGTGTGTGTGTGTGTGTGTGTGTGTGTGTGTGTGTGTGTGTAAAATTTCATGGCAATTCTCCAATATTATGTTTCCGAGGAGAAGCAATAAAAATAATGTCTTAAAGGAACATGTACATTTAAACTCTTTGATTGGAACTGTAAGATTAATCCATTATTGAAAAGAGTAATGAGTCTAGAACATATTAACATAATTAGCTCATGAATTGTTTCCAATTTCTATTCCTAAACAAGAGTTCTTTGAAGGGACTGATGCTCTACAGTCCAGACAGGATGTCCAGGAATTCAAGATGGAACCATTTCTTCTTTTTAACAGCTGATTCCTGAAAATCAACAGTGATTCAATTTTCGAATTAGCCACCTTGTCCACCATGTAACACCAACATTATTTTCATTTAGGACAAATAATATGCCATTTGAAGATCTTTGGAGAAAATTCCATTCTGGAAGAGTAGCGACATAGATTTTCAATGTGGCTACTGTGTTGGCCATATTGGATGACTGAGCACCACCATTTTCTTTTAGACAAATATTCCTTAGAAAAATTGTGTGTAAAGCTTCATACAAACACATGGATGTAAGTAAGTTTGACATGAATTATGAATGACAGATATGATAGAGAACAGGCTATCTCATAAAATCTTCTGGTCTATGACCAATAGCAATAAAAATGACTGCTGCACCATAAGCTTATTGAATCTTTTGAAAAAAGGCCTTGCACACATTTTGAAATACTGGTAATTCATATGCCATATGCATTTACATGTAACCATAGAGATGAAAACCTGGAGTCTATCATGGAGAGTAATCCTTAAAGTAGTGCTGCCCAAAGTCAGTAAAACATGAAACAGAGGTCATGTAGATACAGACAAAAAATTACTCCTAATTTTTCTGAAGAAGGCAGCTCACTTACACATCTGTGACAAGTTTCCTCCTTTTGAACTCAGTCATCTGTGTCTCTGTCACATCTGAGAGGTCCTGCATATCTATTTTCTCCAATATAATCTGAACCTCATCTTGAATACTCTTAACCTGAAACAGAAATGCACAAATACTAACTGCATTTGGTAAATAGGATCAGACAAATAACTAAGATTTGAGTACACCTTGCTAATAGGTGATACCATGTAAAATCTGCATAAATATGATGCAAAATACAAGACACAAGGGTCATAAAATGCACTGAATGACCAGGTAATGCACTGGATGACCAGTATTCATACTGTTTTTTATTATCTATCATTGTAACAGAACATCGTAGACCCTGATTGGCTGACACATTATGTAATGGCAGATGATATATGTCTACACTATCACAGAGTGTACAATATAGACAAAGAAAATTGTTTTCACAAGCATCCCTAGGTTTTCATTGTCAGTGTCAGTGACCTGATTCATGAATACAATGTCAGTGGCCTTATTCATAAGTATAGGTTTTAGTAATTCGAAAACAAGTTTAGAGAATAAGAATACAGGGAAAATAACACCTCCAAATGATGATATCGACAATGGGAAATTCAGGGTCTCATCAATAAAATCTGCATGCCAAATTTCACTGAAAATTCCAACAATCCTTGGTAAAATTAATACTGCAAAAACCAAAGTAATGGGGACTGGCAATCGGGGATCATAAAGCTTTAAACTTTAACATGGAATGCAGGAAATTATATTTGGTGAAGGTCTCATAAATATAAAGATACATGTCAAATTTTGTTGAAATCCAACAATGCCTGGTAACTGGTAATGTTGACAATGTGTAGAAACCAAAATCAGTAGTCTTAACAGACAAGCAGGGGTCAAACTTCCTGTACGTATATGATGTTGTGGCATGAAAGAAACTATACTACTTCAAGGTCTTATCAATATAATTTTGCATGCTGATTTGCTTGCAAATCAAAAATCCTTAATAAAGTTATGCTGCAAAAACAAAAGTAGAAGGATGGAAAATCAGGGGGGATAACTCCAATAAAACAGGTCATGAAATGCTGAAATCCATCTCATTCTTGATTGCAACAACTTAAAGTTACTTTCAAAATTTGGTTCAAATTAAAAAACGGTCTTTGGTAAAGTACAGCAGTGGAAACCATAGCCAGAAGATGGAGGAATCAGGGGGCATAAATCATGCTAATGATACTGTGGAATAATAGAAATTGAACTCATACATGATGTCAACAAAAGAAGTTACATACCAAATCTGTTGAAATCTATCAATCCCAGGTAAAGTTATGCTCTAGAATCCAAAATCAGGATAAGGGGCAATCAGTGGGACAACTTCAGTAAAGGACACATGTAACATATGGTTAAGATGGGAAAAAAGACCTACAAGTGACCTAAGCTAGCATACAATTTAGAACAGTAAAATATACCATGTTTTATCAGTGAATGGGATGATGTCATTTTGGACACTCTAACTGACTGAAGACTTAAGCAGATTCTGTATTTATAACTAATAATTTAATAATTACAAGTTGTAATTTTACATGCATATGTCCTACTCTTAAAAATCACACGTTCAATAAATAAAATAAAGTTTAATACAACTTCAATTTTGTGATGGTCTTGTGTTTTTTTTCTCTGCAAGTAACAAAACTTTGTTCCAGTTCAAAAGCAAAATGAATGGTTTTGCAGCTAAATGTACTCAGTTATATTTATGGAATCTGATGCATGTGATGTAAGGAAAATTAAGTTTTTCTATAGTTTAAATTCTTTTTGTAAGTTAACAAATTAATTGTAATGAACGGATTTAATAATGTCTTGCAAATGATACTTTGAATATACCGTATTGGATAAATTAAAAAACCATACAATTATGCAAATGCAAGTTTATTTTCTAAGCTATCAATTATCTCTATTTTTTTTCTTGCTTTCTGTACAAGTTGCATGTACTTGTGTTTGCATACAAATCGGTGAGGCATCTGGATTTAAACAAATTTCAAATGGGAAAATTAAATTTGTTTTCTGTTATGCCACCTTTGTTTGAATTCAGTACAGAAATAGAATTCTCTTTACATAGGATCATAATCGATATACTTGTTATGAGTGCATGACAATCAGTATTTTACCTGCATGGCAAAGGTAAGTAGCTTGAGTAATATGTTGTTCTTTGAGGAGTGAATGCTGTTTTTATTTGGATAAAAGATTAAGTCAAGAGGAGTTTCCATAGTGCATGCATATTTTTAAGCTATTGATTCTCTGTACTATTCAGGTAACTATAATATGAATGGACCATATTTTATATGGTTTAACACTAGGCAAATTTTCCAACAAGAAAATATTTTAACATGCTAACATTCATTGACATATTTAAAAAAAATCAATCTTTAAGTGTTTAGATTAGATGTAAAAATAATGAACTTATTATATGTGACACTTCATATACACATTTGGACAAATTATATTTAATGGTTAATTTTATATAATATTTCAATTTTTTAACAAATATTTTTGAAACTTATTTCTTCATTTGGTTTGTATGGCAATCATGATTACATTAACAATTTTCGTGTTAGCAATCTGCATTCATCTATTCATCCCATGGAACAATTTCACCTGTTGCTCCTTTTCATGTGCTGAGTTTTGAAGCCATCTATCATAGTACATCCTAAAGACTCACATGACTGTAAAACACTGGATGCAAATGTATTTAATCCAACAAACCACACTCAAAGCTAACTGTATGCCGTAGAAATATAAGATAATCTGGTGGTAGAAATCCTGAAAATGACCAGTGCTTTCCCTAATTATGTCTGGCTATTCATGAAGAACACGTGGATATGCAACAGCAGCAACTGAATTTATTAGGGGTACAGTATTGTCTTCCCCTCGAAAAACTTTTAAATAAAAGATGCAAGCTGTGTTGGGGCATATTATTCTCCAATATATATTCTTGCGATGAAACAGTTGGCAAAGGAGAACGAAATAGTGGGTCATACAAATCAGTAGGGAAAGCATTGAATGATGTCAAGGAAGGCTCAGTTCTTTCCAAGTCTCATCTATATAAAACTCTTAGCTGACAAGGTTATGCTTGTTATTATGTACAAGTCAAATTTACAGAGAAAGAAAATGTACAATGGGTTCGTGGATCTTAATACATCAAATAGTTTATCACAGCTTGTATATCTAACCACATAGTAAAGAAACAGTCTGAGATCAAAAGTGACCTCACATATAAGTCGTCAAAATTTGACAGAATTTTTAAGGTTTTTTAAATTAATTTTTTAAATTAAGCACACAAATATGTACGACAAACTATATTAACATACACTTAGAAAATGCACCTTCGCCCCAACATTTACAAAATGTTAAGTAAGTCATTGTTCATAAATCTTTATCAATAAAATATGCGTACCCCCCCCACACACACACACGATACACACATGCACACACAGATCCTCTATAAATGTACCAGGTTGACCATTGAGTTTATCTCAGAAGAAATGTTATAAACTAATTCTAAAGTACATTTTGGTATAAATAAAGTTACTGAAATTCAGAAGGTTTCATATTTTAGTCCATTTTGTTATTTTTGTACTCAGGTTGATTGCTACATGATCTGATTACATTCCTTTCTTCACTAACCTTCCTAAACACTTTAGGTTCCCCTTCTCCCGTCTTGTCTATTGTGATCCAGCCTGCTTGCATAGCCTTACTAAATCCTATGTTGGAATTTGGCACAGACTTCTGGAAAAGAACAAATTTCACTAAAACATTTCAAATGAATGTAAAAACCATTCATAAGTACCAATACCCATACAATATTACAAGACGAGGAAGATCAAGTGCCTTCGAGTACGGAATAATTTGTTCTACCTTAGGTTAAGAAATTCATCTGCCTAAAATCGGTGAAAATTTCAAAACGGACTCGGTTAAGATGACATGTCAAAGAGTAATTGTTCACAAGTAAAGGTGTTAATTATGAAGTGTGCAATTACTAATATCACGAGAAGTTTAATGATTAGTAAAGATAAAAGGAGAAAAATATAAATAAATATGCAAAGCTGACGACAGATCACTTTATTATCATTCCTATTAAACGTTTGCATAAATTAAAAAAGTATAGGTACACAAAACAAAGTGATATTTTTATGCGTCTTAATTTTCATGGCTTTATCTATTTTTATCTTCGACGTTATCACGAAGTAAATAAATGAAAACCATTCTTTAAAAAGCAAAAAAAATAAAAAAAAAAAAAAAAATATTTTACAAAATCCAAACATGTACAAATGTTGACTGCAACACTTAGAGTACTCACTTACTATGGACCACTTGATTGGTGATGTCGTCTTATATTTGGGTGCCGCATTGAGAGGGAGCATGTTGTATTGTTGCAGAGAGAACTAAGGTAAATGTCTTTTTAGAGATATACAGAGGAAACAAGCATCTCCATTATTCTTAGATATATGCATCCACATATGTGCTGGTAAAAGACTGGAATCAAACTTATGTACCATTAATTGATCCTGGGCAATGCCATCCTTTGGAACGGCCTTAAAAATCTGTGCTTCATGACTGCCATTAGCCAGGATGTCTTTTCCTTCATCTGTCAGCTCTAGCCCTTTTGTAACCCTCTGCTCTGCATTGATTACCTAATAATAATAATAATAATAATATGTAGAAATGATAACTACAGGAATGGCGAACAATTTGCTCAAACAAATATACCCGTCTTTCAGCATCCTACACTCGATAATGAAGATGGGTCTTAGTAAACCTCTAGAAAGTTCTTAGAAGCCGCGAGTAGCCTACTTGAATTATCATGATCAAAGTTTATTTTTTGAAAAGACTTAACTGACAACGAAACGTTGGACATATTTGAAATTAAGCTGTCTTTGCAAAAAAAAATCTCTCTACATTTTTACTTATAAACGCTTTAGAATTCAAAATTTATGCTTTGTATTGGCACAATATAATCAGTAACGTGCTGAATAATGTTAATTCTATCTACCTGCCTACAGTAAGACTGCATAAAACAATAAAAAGAATTTCTTTAACGTGATATCAAAGTACTATATCGAGTTGATAACAAAAAGCCAGAGAAAGTGTGTGTGTGTGTGTGTGTGTGTGTGTGTGTGTGTGTGAGAGAGAGAGAGAGAGAGAGAGATTTGGATTTTTAACGTAGCGTTAACAAATTATCAGTCACATCGTTACGATGTCTGAAGCATGAAGTTCATAGTGATGTCTAGCACTGGGTCATCATGCCACATACATGTAGCATCATGTCCTACCCAGTCACATTATCATGATAGCAGGCCGTCCAGTCCTAACACTAACCTCTTAATGCTAAACGTTTAGCAAGACAGTTGCTAATACCATTTCTATAAGTCTTTGGTAATACTCGGCCGGGGTTCGAACCCGCGACCTCCCGCATCCGAGGCGGACGCTCTACAAGAGAGTATGTAGGTTTTGTTTTATTGTTTAAAAATCATTGTTCTTAAAATCTATTTGAAAGCCATATTTTATTGGATGAAAGTCACAGGCGTTAAGTAACCTTGGAGTGAACGTCAGTAGTACAAGAATAAGTCATGCATCAGTGATTACCTCGATTAGCCACTACAGGCGAGGCATCACAAAAATGCACTAAACATGCAGTCCGCTCATTTAATTCCCATGCCCATTCACATGTAAAATTAAGTGTTAATTTATTAACCTATCACTAGATAAAATGTATAGTCATTAATTTAATGTGGAAAGTTTACCATTTAATACTTAAAAATTCCAACTGAAGCTGCACTGGTTAGAAAGGGCCTTATATATATATATATATATATATATATATATATATATATATATATATATATATATATATATATATATATATATATATATATATATATATATATATATATATATATATATCAAAGCATAAAGTGTAGGTCACAGCGATGTTTAGTTGTAAAGGTGTAGTACTATCGGAGATGAATTCAATTATACCATTTAATTGGAACAAAAGCATACTGGTCCTTAAACAAAAACTTTCAACAAAGTCCTAGAAACATGGAGAATAAGTCACAGGTACGGTACATTCTGTCGTACAACTTTACAAGGTGCAGCCATTTGCCAAGTTTCATGCTGCTAGACAGGTTGTTGTTGTTTGACGCCATTTCTCTGAGCTAGATAAGCTCTGCATGACGACCTGTATAACTGGTGGAGGAAAAACCCGGGAAAAGCTCCAATAAGCTACTGGCAGCTTTCTCACATACCCACTTTGGTCTAGCCCGAGACTCGAACTCACGCGTAGACGGGTGAGATGATCATGATCGGTAAAGGCGAGCGGTTTAGACCATTCGGCCACGGCCTCTAAAGCTAGAAGGAACAGTAAGCATATAGAATGCTAAACACTCATCTGTTCATCAGCTGAACAAATAACTTAACCAGAGCCAGTAAAAGATTAAATACTGGACATGATGTGCTTTTTTTGTCTGACGGGCATAGTAGAAACAGCAATGCAAATCTTCATCAATTTCACAAATCCAGCCCGAACAGAGAAGAAGAAGAAAAAAATAATGAACAGAACATTTAACCGAAGTCAGTGAATAATAAAATAATTGCCTACTACTGAAATGAAGGTTTAGTGCTCATCCAAATGCATCCGTTCAACAAGTTTCGTGATTCTAGATAGGATAATGCAAACACAACATGCATTTGAACCTTTGTGATTATAAGATAAATGCAAAACTTTAAACCAAGCTTTTACAAAATTCGTTGTAGGTCACATTGACCTTTTCTGTATTGTCGATTTACTAAGTCGGATGTATTCAATCGTATAGTTGAATGACTTGAACATGAATATTAAAAACAACACAGTTTTAAAAGAAGCGTACAATATGGTTCAAAGTGACCTGCTTTTAAGACAGAGGTTTAGTATTCATCAATATACATATTCTGATGATTCCCAGTACAGTAACTTAAAAGAACCGACATGAACATGAGCTAAGCACAAAACGTACATGAGCTTTGTCAAGTCAGAATTGTCGGTCAGAATGACCTAATATAGTAAGATTGTAAAACTAATATAGATGCATATACAACTAGTTTGATGACTCTGGTATAAGAAGTAATTAAGATTAAACCCAAGTCAGTGAAACATGAAATATGGGTTATAGAGACCAACTTCTGTTATGAGGTTGCAATACTTATCAACATGGCTCCTCTCTAAGTTTCGTCAATCCAGGTATAACATTATGTAAACAGGGTGCAAAATAAACGTATTTGGTCATGAACTAAATGCAACAACTTAACCTAAGCTAGTACAATTTGAATATAGGTCATAGCGACCTTCATTTGTTCCTAGGGTGTGATACTAACATAAATTTAGTAGATGCTTATATCATGAACAAGCTTGAAAGATAAACTTGACACAAAAAGTTAACCAAATCAGTTACGCATGAAATATAGGCTTTTATTGACCTACACTTATGGTGAAGGTGTGATACTTTTCAAGATGCACCATTTCACCAAGTTTCATGATTTCATGCATAACAGTATTTATACAAATATCCAAGTTGTACTTAGAATTTAACAAAGAAAGTACACGTAATGTACATGTATGTACAAAAGTTAGTCCCTGCAGCCCTGGACCAAGAAGGAAGAATGGTTGACATTTGGATAGATTTTACGTGTATATATGCTGTACTATCTTCTGACGCCGACATCGTTACCGATGATATTATTAATACAATAGATCTCGTGTACTTCGTAGTACTAAATTAAAAGTGGCATAACTCTTCTAAAAATAGTGTGAGAACAATGACTGACCAACATATATATTTTCTAACGATGTTGATAATAGTTACTAAGTTTCATAGTAATCGACTGGAAACTGCGCGTGTAATTGCATTCACAAACCTTTGCCATAAATTCCATCCAGCTACAAGTCAGAAAGGCAAATAAACTTTTATAAAACCCATGGAGCTAAAAAGATTAATATGTCCATTTTCTGATGAAGATCATACTGTATAACAATTTTGCAGCAATTCATAAAAAAGATAAAGAAACAATCCATGACAGGTTGCGTCCACAAACGTCTAATATAATACTGCATTGAAGTGGAAAATAAAAAGGCAACACCTTTAAAACTAAATGCTAGAGCGCATTTTGTTTTATTGATATGTGCAAAACTACTTATGGGTGGTGAAATGAGGTAAGGTTTACTTTATACATTACTCAGCTATGATAATGAGTCATGCCCTAAAGGGCCAAAGGGATTGCCCCTTATCGGTTACATGTGTTTCATTGGCTAATTTTTGTTCGAGGTTATAACTACTCACAAGTAGCTGAACGGAGCAGGGACAAAACATTTTATTCAGGAAATATTTGTTGTACAAATTTAATCTCATATTCACCTTGCGACATTTCTCTAATTTCTTTTTACTGTGCATCACAGCTTTTGAGGATTTGGAACGTAAGCAACCCCGATTGTACTCGTTCCCATCTTCCCTTTCTGAGTCTTGATCGTCTCTCCTAATTTTAATATGCCTCGCGCCGCAATTATGGGCCATTCTTTTTGTAAATGGTTGGCACTGTTTCTCACTGCTGGCACAGACAACCCTCAAGCCCTTGATTTTAACTAGACAAACGTCACTTCCATCAAGATTCATGGTGTTGGAGGTTGAACAGTAGAAAATATGGATGAAGCCTGACACGTATTTTCTTTGGTTTTACGTACGGATATTGTAGTTATGCTTTTAGGCGACAATGACATATAAGGGGACAATGACGCTGACACATTTTTAAGTTAATTTCACTTGCTTCACAATTACTTCGGAAGTACAAATTTAAACAGTGTGCTATACCATATTATTCCATGTTTCATACGTAGTGATCCCACACTTGGTAATTATCTCGACCTTGCATGGTCATTGAATCGAATTCTGCGGACATACGTCACCCCATATCTATACATGGCATTATGGGAACATGCAGGTAAATTTCCATTCCCAGCTGAATGCATGGATTGCAGGGATAAACTCCAATCAGACGGCGTACACTCAACCAGCAAAGGGCAATATTATAATTATAAAAATATCTTAGGGGTGCAATTATTCACACATTCGGTCCATTATTTAACTTCACACTTCACATGTTTTTATGTTGGTCTTCCCACTTGACTCTGCCGGCTATTACGTTAATTGCAGATCACTCGACACTTCAGTTCTCGAGTTATTCTACTAATACCAATACGGATGCTAGAATTACTAGTTATCTAACGGGTCTTCACAATTAACTCTACTGGGTATCAAACGGATCACAGATCACTTGACTCTTCTGTTCTCTAGTTCGTATACTAACTCGATTCTACATGATCTAATTACTAGTTATTAAGTGGGGCTTTCCGCTTGACTCAGCAGCTATCAAGTTGATCATGGATCACTTGACACTTCAGTTTTTATGTTTGTCAACTAGCTCGACTCTGTGTGCTAAAATTAATAATTATGAAGTGGATGCTCCCACTTGACTCAACCAATTATCAAGTTATGGATGACTTGACTCTTAAGTTCTCGAATTGGTCAACTAGCTCGACTCTACATAATAAAATGACTGATTATCAGGTAGGTCTTCCCGCTTGAGTCTACCAGCATTACGTTGAAGGTGGATGACTTTACTCTTTGGTTATCGATGGGTTAAATTAACTCTACTCGTGCAATCTGTAAACCATATCATAAATTAACCTCCCACTCCAACATCACGGAAATACCGCTTTCTTACTTTGGTTATATCTTTCCGAATGCTTCAACGAAGAAAAGCCTCAAAGAGAGTACAAAATAAAAGATACAGAGTACGTGCCATAGCTGCATCACATGGCTCCTCTTTATCTGTTGATTCGGAGATCATGCGGTAGAGACATTAACGTCAGCGTTGATGGGTGATACGCTTATAGACGCTGGTACTTTGTGCGCTCATATAAATATCGCTAGACAATCAGCGCTGCCATGTCGCAACCAGTCTAAATTTGTCAGTGAACTTACGAAACAACTGCTATCACTGCAAAAGTAAAGAAAAAGATCCAGGAAAAGCAGTACATTTATTTATCCATGCACTCTGCCAGGTCCCCTTAGACAACCGAAGTAAAACTTTGTCTAAGCCAATTGCACCGAATCGCCTTCAGTTTTGTTTACACGGTTTTGACTCTCCCCCTTTCCCCTCTTCCTTAACACTTGATTTAATCGACGGATTTACACAAAACTTTGCCATCGGTCATAACGGGACCATATCCACCTCAGTCTAACCCTAACTTGGCATCGGCTGAGGCACAACCAAAATTCGGAAAAATGGCACTTGGCAGATTTGGTGGTCCTTTCCGTGCCGTGTACATTCTACATTAGGCTTGATTGAGAAAAAGACTCCTGGCACTCATTGTCTGAGTTACTACTTGTCACATCCTTATGGAGACACTCTGGCAATGATCATATTCAACTAGCATAGTCGTCCGTTTGGAATGCTTCGGTCGAATGTGCTGTATTCTTACTTCGCATCATGCACCATGCACACATGAATGCAGGAATGGATGTTTTATGTGCGTGTGTGTGCCTATCAGAGTATCGCAGCGTGTATGTACGTATGTGCGTATACGTCTGTGTGTCTATGTAAGCATGTGTATGTTATGGCGTAACTATGTCACCACGGGACCCAGAGCAACTTTTTGTATTCCCCCTCCCCCCCTTACTGCCACTTTAATTTTTAATTTTCTTTCCTGGTTGGGCCGGGCCCCCATCACGACCTTGCCCCACAGCACGACTGTACCTGCTTCCACAGTAGTTACACTCTGTGTATGGGTATATGCATGTTTCAGTGTGCTTGTGAATGTGGGTATGTATACGTAAGTATTTACCTTTAGTATTTATTGAATGTTTGTAAGTTTTATAGACATAATTTCCTGTATGTATTAAAGGTGTCACCATCAATGTTTGTAACAAATATGTATGTATAAACTTGTTCATGACCAATCGGCTAAATGCAAAAAAAAAAAAAAAAAAAATAAAAAAAAAAATTCATAAAAAGAGTTCTTTCCTACTGATTTTATAGAGTCGCAGTTTCTTTTGCATTTCAGTGGTCGCTCACCTTTCTTACCTGAGTGCTAGTGAAACTCTTGAGATACACAATCTTTTTACTGCTAGCACTATGGGTTACGGGAATGTTTTAGGCTCTAGGTGGTGTCATGAGGTTTGGAAAGAGGAGTGGAAAGGAGAAAAAAAAATAACTTGAATTCTACCCATTTGTTATTGTTTTTCTAAATTATAATGATTGTCTATATTTGGATTTGGTGCACGTGTTTATCGGTTTATAATTCAAACGGAAAGACTGCGTTAGATCTATAAATTTATGCTTACGTATATGTTACGAGATTCGTCATTTTCCCACTGGACAGATCGGTAAGGTGATATCTTAGGAGATTTAAGTTAAGTTTTACAAAACTTGTTTGTTTTACTTAGTTTGTGACCATAGAGTGTTAACAAGATGATTACTATTTTATTTATTTGCATGTCCATCTATCAAAATGCAAAACACTGAAATAGTTTGCTAAAGAGATTGTGTGATGCGCTAAATGAAGCTTATAAGTACCGTACGTACTGGCCTATAAGTCTATGCGGAGTAAAAGTCGAATCGGCAAATTTTGCAAACTTTCCATCCTTCGTCCTTATATAAGTCGATTCTGAGTATAAAAAGAGGCCAGATCAACACCTCGGATTGTGTTTTTCACTTCCTTCCACACAGCATCGAGAATTTTATCCTACCTTTAATTCAGTAAATTTTCCAGTCAGGATCATTAAATGTAACTAAAAGTACCTAATTTGTTTCACAAGAAGTATTTTAAATGTATTATTTATTTTAAGCTGCATATAATGACGCTGACCCGAAAATTTATTGAGTTACATATAGGATAAAACTCGCGATGCTGTGTGGAATTAAATTATAATAACTTCCGGTTTCATAAATATTAAAAGTATCACTGTATGCCATTTCAGATTACCAGCAATAGGGAAATTGCATCATTGGTACTAAAATGTATTTCGGGGAGGGGGTGTGAGTGGACGGAAAAAAGATACAGAAAGAAGGATGCATATGCATTCCATCGCATTTTTCTTTTTGCACGTCGTGATCAAAATGAAATATGGTCCGATATAAGAGAGAGAGAGAGAGAGAGAGAGAGAGAGAGAGAGAGTCAGTCATTGTCTGCTTATTTTTTAAAAATATTTTGTGCATGCAATTTTTCTTGCCATTTCTTTTCATATTGTGATGAAAATATTGTAAGAAATTGAGGCACATACCTTGCTGTCGGGTCGTATTCTTAATTTGTGAAGTAAAGTAAAAATTACCTTTGTATTCTCTTGGGAGAAGAGATATTTAGGCCAACCCCGCAGTAGTACTGCCCGTTATTATTGGTGATGCGGGAATAGTCTGGTTTAATTGAGTAGGCCATACTAGAGAGGATAAATACGGTGGAGCTATTTTCGACTAGGGCAGTAAAACTTAAGTTTAGGTAAAGGACTTCAATTCTTGTGTCACCGCTACAAGTAGACTCGGATGGCGACAGAGAGACAATTAGTTAGAGAATTTAAGTCACCAGCTAAGGACGAGTTAGGTGACAAAGGGGCCCAGTTAGCTGAATTTGTTGAGCGATGTGTTAGAGAACACAAGGAGCAACAAGTAGCTGAGCGAGCAGCTGAGCGTGAACGAGAACTCGAACTAGCCAGATTGCAGGCCGAGGAAAAAGAACGAGAGAAAGACAGACAAGCAGCTGAGCAAGCAGCTGAGCGCGAACGAGAGCTCGAACTAACTAGACTGCAGGGCGAAGAAAAATCTAGAGAACGCGCCATGGAGAGAGCGAGAATCGAAGCCGAGTCCGGAAGGGGTGAAGACCTGAATGACCGTTCTGGACCCACAAGTGGGCTATCTGAAGACAGATGACCAATACAGATCACCATGTCCATGTTCAACGACAAGGAAGAAATCATTGACAACTTTTTGACGCAGTTCGAAAAGTTGGCTCTGGTTCATCAGCTACCCAAAGACCAGTGGGCTATCAATGATTCGGCATTCTTACAGGGAGTCGCGAAAGACGTCTACCATAATATGACACAGAACGAGGTAGACGACTGCGACGCTCTGAAGAAAACGCAACTACGGCAATTTGAGCCGTCGGCGGAAACGTTTCAGAAACTCTTCAGAGAATCGCCGAAGAGAGCTACCGAAACTCACGCGCAATTCCATAGCCGCGTATGGGTGATGTTTGATAAATGGATGAAAATATCTGGTACCGCGCTAACGTATGAAGGCATACTCGAAGAAATTTTTAAAGAGCACGTCTTAAGTACATACAGAAAAGACTTAATAGTGTTCTTAGCGGAGCGTGAATTCTCAACCTTGGACAATAGAAGCGTGATATCCGAGCGCTACGAGAGCACGAACTCGTGTCCAACCACCTGGGGTAGCAGGGACCGATCTGGCATTGGCTATCATAGAAATAACACTGAAGTGGCACCCCAAAGACGGAATTATCAGAATGGTGGGAGGCCGGGGGCAGCAAATCCAAGCCGAGAACATTTCCTTGGGTCGTGGAAGATTCAGGGGGCAGAGAAGGATACCACGGGGGAGGGGGGAAGGTAATCTGGTGTGTTACGGCTGCAACACACCAGGCCACGTCGTTAAGGATTGAATGAAGTACGTCCGACAACGATTAATTCGGTAACTCCAAATACTATACAGGAACAGAAAACAGTGGAGTTGACTAACACAGCGTAGCTACGGTTAACGGTGAGATGGAAACCGTGTTATATGATACCGGCTGAAGTTATCCGGCCTTGCTAGATAGCAGATATGTCAAGCCTGGAGATTACACGGGCGAGAGGTTGAAGTCCAGTTTGCTAACCGCACGAAAGATTCCCTCCCGGTCGTTAGCATTGATCGTGATTATCCATATGTAAAGGGACGAATTCAAGCGGCGTGTTTGTCGGGACTGTCTCATGACATAATATCAGGGTGTAAGTATGTATTACCACAGCCTAACCCTGTGACGTGCACCCATGTATGCGTCGGGTCCGTTGAGACGAGGGCTATGAAGCGAAGGTCAGGGTCAAAGCATCAAGACCCACAACTTCGCCCATAGACAATTTGCTATCTGGCGAGTTGTGGAAACTTCAAGAGGAAGATTTTTCTCTCAACAAGGTACGCAGGTACGCAAAAGATGGGTCCATACGGAAATTGCCAGACGGCGAGGTGAAGTTCGCAACAAAACGCGGTATTTTGTATCGGTACGCCAAGAAAGGGACCGATACGTTCAAAGAAGTTGTTGTGCCCATAGCGACGCGAGCAGAAGTGCTTAGGCTTGCACATGAGGGTCTACTTGGAAACCACATGGGCGTGGCGAAGACCAGAGATAGGTTGGTGAGGGAGTTCTACTGGCCAGGTATGTACGGGGATGTTCGCAAGTGCAGCGGGTGCCACTAGGTGTAATGGTTTGGTGGAGCGTTTCAAAGGAACATTGAAACAGACTCTGAAGTAGCTCCGTGAAGGTCGACCTAGGGAATGAGATTGCTACCTTATCGCGATATCCCACTGACTGAGGAACCTTTCTCTAGGGTGGCGATGGACCTAGTAAGTCCGATAAAGCCGACGACAGAAAGCGGTAATAGTTATATATTAACGATAGTTGGTTACGCCACCATGTACCCGGAGGCCGTGGCCTTGAAGAACATTGATTCAGTCACGGTGGCTGAAGCCTTGTTTGGGAGTTTGGTCGAGAGTCAGTGTTCCTGAGGAGATACTGACCGACCAGGGGACGCAGTTTGTGAGCCAGGTGATGGAAGAGGTAAACAGATTACTGTCCATTAGACACCTGACGACTACCCCGTATCACCCGCAATGCAATGGTTTGGTGGAGCGTTTCAAAGGAACATTGAGATAGGCACTGAAGAAGCTCAGTGAAGGTCGACCCAGGGATTGGGATTGATACCTTCTCGTGATACTTTAAGCGTATCGAGAGGTACAACAGGTTAGATTTTTCTTTCTCGCATTTTTAGATTAGTCTATGGGAGGACAGTCAGGTGACACATGGCTGTATTAAAGAAATTATGGAAGGATGAACAAGCATCCGAGGAAGTGAGGACAACATACCAATATGTTGTTGATCTCCGCAACAGGCTGTAGGAGGTTTCTAAATTGGCTCAGGAGAATCTCCGCGACGCAAGGGGGTGTCAAGCCAAATACTACAATAAAAAGACGAAGGAACGTCACTTCGAGGTGGGTGAGAAGGTGTTGCTGTTGCTGCCGTTACAGCACAACAAACGTCAAGTCTTGTGGAGGGGACCATACGTGGTAACGGAGAAAGAGGGTGGGCAGAACTACAGTATCCGAGTAGGAGACAAGGAGAAGCTGTACCACGTAAATCTCCTGAAACGTTACCGTGAAAGAGAGACACACACAGACTTCTTGGTTGCTACAGTTGTAACTGAAGAACCCGACGACAACGGAGGAGAGGCGGAAGTACTTCCTAGCTGTCCTTTGACGAGGGAAGAAACCTACGTCGACGTTGTCCTTGACAGGACGTTAACGTCAGAGCAACGTAAGGAGGTGGAGTCATTACTTCAATATTTATCAAGCGTCTTGACAGAACGACCTGGCAATAAGGAGTTGGAGGAGTTCACCCTGAAGATACTGGATGAGAAGCCAGTGAAGTTGAAACCATATCCGCTACCCTATGCGAAATTAGAAACTGTCCGAAATGAAATTCAAGCTATCATAGACTTGGGAGTTATAAAACCAATTGAGTCGGCGTATAGCTCTCCTGTTGTGTTGGTACAGAAGAAAGACGGTACACACAGATTTTGCGTCGATTACAGGAAGTTGAAAATGATCACGGAATTCCAAGTATAACTTTTACCTGACCCTGAGTTCATATTTGCCGGGGTGACCAATGCGAAGTATTTTTTCGAAAATCGATCTGCCCAAGGGATATTGGGAAATTCCAGTTTAAAATCAAGATAGAGCAAAATTTGCTTTCGAAACTCCAGATGGGACCTACCAGTGGGTAGTCATGCCATTTGGTGTCCAAAATGCACAGTGTCTTCACGCGTATGATGAGAAAATTACTTGAACCGTTAAGGGGGACTGGATTTTCAAACTTCATGGACGATTTACTCTGAGCGAAAGCTACATGGGACGATCATATCATTCTGCTGAAAACGTTTTAGAGTCACTTCAACAAACGGGACTGACCATCTAAGTACCATAAAAGGTTTTGGAAACTAACCTACCTAGGTCATACCCTCAGCAAAGACAAGATGACCCCAGATAGTTCAAAGGTAGACCAACTTAGGGACTCAGTACGACCGACAACTAAGACGGAAGTTCGATCTTTCTTGGGACTGGCAGGGTATTATCGACGATATGTTGCTAAATTCAGCGCTATTGCGAGCCCATTGACTGACTTGACTCGGAAAAAGGCTCCGACGAAAGTTATATAGACAGACGCATGTGAAAGAGCATTTCAGACGTTGAAGGACAGACTGACGTCAGACGCAGTAGTCACTACCTGCCTGATGTGACACGAGATTATTCCCGGTTGCAGAACAGTAGCCGGAAATTGTCAACTGCAGAACGCAATTATTCACTCTCTGAGAAAGAATGCTTGGCAATTATCTTTGAGATATCTAAATTCCAACGTTACCTGTATGGACGAAAATTTATTTTAGAAACTGACCACCAGCCACTCGTCTATTTAGCTCACGCTAAGCTAACTATTGACGACAAATAAGATGGTCATTATTTCTCCAGGTACGGTATATAAAGGAGAACGAGAATGTAGTGGCTGAATGCTTAAGCAGACTAGGAACGTCTGAGGTGAAGGGTTCACCTGAGGATGTGTAAATGAATCCGATTAGATCTCCGAAAATTGGAGAGTAAAATATGCCATATGTGAGGGGTGAAATTTCTGTCGATCTACGAATAGCACATTAGTTTGGGCCAGAGAAGAATTAATTAGATTTTTGGGGACAGGCGGTTGTTAAAACGCTATACTGCAGTGATTCCTAATGTCTGGTCAGTAGTGGTAGAGATTTTTAAATTAAGCATTGGTTTACTTAACCGCGAGACGGACTATTAGGGACACGGCTAACTTAGATTTCATAGTGGAACTGTCAAACTTGAACAAATTCCAGAAACAGTTATTCGAAGACCTAGGTCAAGTTGACCCCAATTTTGGCGCATAGAGGAAAAGGCTGTAAATATATATCATCCTGATTGGTTACGCTAAATACGGACGTGTTTCCCCACGCAAAATATCCTAGCTGTAAATATTCCCCCCCCCCGCCCATCGAAAAATCTAATTAGTCTAAGCTTTGCTGAAAGAGTAAAGGTACAGGGGACTCTGAGAGTGAATTTGGAAGAAATTATCTCGTAAAACATTTGTCCAACGGACTGGATGTCTAGAAGGTCGACGGACACAATTTTGGCGGTATAAATCAGCAATGCTCGAAAGCACAAAAGGGGAAAATAGCTCTTCAGACGTATTCCCAGAAGTAACCTCAGATGTACCTACGCACTGACGTATCCACGTATCTGTGTATCTACATGCTTACATATCCACCTACCCACACAAAGTTTGAGGGCCGAAAGGAGGCGAGACCGTAGGGAGATTGGGAGAGAAAAGGAGAGGAAAAAGGCGAAAGGACAGAGAACAGCTACAGTGGAATTGGAGTGAACCAGAGATAGGCAAGCAGGTTATGCAATTGTACAAGGCAACAACTTCGATTGGTCACTCGATCATATGATGAACTAATTCTATCAGTAAAATATGTCAGCTATTTTTATAATTATATTTGTGTTTTGAAATTCGGTGAAAGATTTATTCCAAAAGAATTGTATCCTCCTAATGTATTGTATTATCATCCTTTTTTATGTAATTGATTAAATTTTGATTTCTATGTACGTTCTGTTCAATATATCTGTTCAGATCTCAATTTATTCTACTTATAAGTTTACTCGATCCGGGCAATAACACCGAGGGCAATCATCTAATAGATAACGAAATCCGAATAGAGCGGTCACCCTGAAAAAGGTACAATCCACCAACCAACCCTCACCTTTTGTAAAGAGAAGGGGTGGAAACAAACAGAATGAATCGTTTAACCAGCAGTATTCATTGGTAATGAAATATGGTACTGCACTTGTGCACAAGTAAAATCAGTCATCAGGTGAGTGAACAATACAGATTTACAATTGTGAAGACATCTCTGTATGTCTGTCCGTCTCTCTCTCTCTCTCTCTCTCTCTCAATTGGGTATACGGATTATTTCATCATTAGGTCCATGAAGAAAATTGTGATGAAATTCGTTTTTGTCATAGTTATTCATCTTCTAACTTGTAAATTCTAACGCACATATATGTAATTAAATTTAAACAACGTATATTACAAACAACGTACATTACTGGTGCACGCTGCTTTAGCGCAATTACATCAGATCTATATTAATTTTTATTACTGACGAACATGCAATTGTTTAAAATACTCAACGTGGGATCCTATATTTGTTCATACACGAACTCTTCCCCACAGTTAACTATATTTTACTCATTATTTGTTGTACTCTTGGATAAATATTGTCCATACGAAAAATATGATAAAGCGATTTGGATGACATAATCCATATATAAGTCGATTCTGAGTATAAGACAAAGCTAAGAATTTCTGGTCAAAATGTATCGTCTTATAGGCCGGCAAATACGGTAAGAAGGATAGGCACTCTAAGAGCAAGGTATCCAACTGCCCTTGATATCGCTTACCTGCACACTTGACGTATGTCAGCCTGTTAATGGAAAATCAAACATTTACTATGACTGTAGAAGGGAAAGAAAAGCTTGGAACACATAGCTGCAGCATTGTCTGTTAAAGTGTATGTCAACTTAATTCAGTTCTGACTGGTTAATGCTCTGCATATTAAATGTCATCAAACAACCTTCCAGACAAGAACTATTGATCGCTGAGGACTTTTACAATGGTGGCCAGGCACTAGTTTGGGTCAAGAAAAGAGGGTCATGTCATAAAAAATGACAAAATAGTATAAATTTCTTCTTCAACAAACGCAGAATTTTAAGTGTGACATTACATCATGCGAAATTTAATTCGGTTTATACTGCGTGACACCTTTAGGTTGACCTCGTCCCAAAACATCCAAGTACTTTAACATTTTGCCATACGTATTTCTTGTGGCTTGTATTTAATGACATTCTAAGGAGTATGTATGCACGTAAAGTGAATAATCGCCATTTAAAGATACGTATAATCAAATTCCTAAACATGACACCCATTAGTGAAACAGTCGGTAATCGACGTTTACATATTGACTTGTACTTTAATGCTGGTATAATTTATTTTTCCTGACCATTTATATTGTACATTGGATTTATCTCTGTTTATTAGTACTAGGCTCTGATCCCTAACTTTCGGACTGTTCACAGTCCCGGCCTTTAAGTATATAAACTTGCTTGGCATGAGTTTCTAGGTATCCATACAATTTGTGTTGTAGATTTTTGGAATTTAACGCTTTGTTGACACTACGTAGCTACTTTTATGCTGAGGTGTCGTTAAACGCTTCTGTATAAATACAATGGAAGTTAATATGTGCATTCAGTATGGATGGATGGGTCTGTTCTTACCTGTCTGGTGCTGACACCACTGTCTTGTAAACTATTAAGAATGCCACCAAAGTAAATTATGGTAGTTCAGCGGTTAAAGTGTTGGACTCGTGACCAGAAGGTCGCGGGTTCCCTTCCGATTCATCTGATCAGTCTCATCGACAACCAAATTTCTCAGGACATTTTTTAACGTCATATTTTGCCCGTATTAATAAAATTTGGAATATTTCAGGTGGAAAGCTTATTGTGCTTTACTTTTCTTAACATTAAAACTAAAAATACAAAACACACATTAAAATAGGGTTGTGGCACTGAATATATCAAATCCCTTCAAATGATGCCCCATATATGTGATAGCATAATATAAATGACCAATGTTTTGGACACTTTAATAATGCAGTACCAAAAGCTGTCAAACACTATTGAACAAACTTACTGCAAAATATCAAAGAATTTTAATTTTGGCAAATTCCAAGTCATAGTGAAATCTGATTGAAATCTAGCCAGAAATAAGTCCTTTATAATGTTCAAAATCAAGTGCTGATCGTCGTCCGATGGACAATGCATTCAGTTCCTTGCCATAAGCTTACTTAGCATTTGACCAGTGGGCCAAATGTTGCAGAAAAGCGATATGTTTAAATGTCCATTTGATGACCATTAATCCGTTTGATTGCAATCCATTGACAATATACCCAAGTGGATCAGAGATGGCTCACCCGCACGACATGTGGCAAATAGCCCTATGCAAGACGAGTTGTTCACAATATCTGGATCAGTGGAATACTCTGCATAGATAATTTATTACATCGACATCAATTTGCCAAATACAAAAATGCCGCTATGCCAGGGTAAATCGCGGTCAGTCATGTTGTGTTCAGTGATTTAAGTGAAGTTCTATCCTCCTAGTTTTACCTTGTGTTTGTTCTGCATTGTTTTAAATCTAAACTTGTATTACTGTTTTTATATTTTAAACAACGGAAACCAATTCTGATAGTGGATTGACATCATTTCTGTAAATATGAAGGATTTTACGCTATTATAATGTTAGTAGCTTCAGTCATGCATTATGTAATACTGGTAGCTATAGTACATACTTATAAGTCCATAGTGCCAGAAATTTTTGTATCAATTTTCTTCAAAGTCTGCTTTTCAGATGTAATTCAAACGATTTCATAGTTGTAGTAACGGGGCAGTTTCCCAGACGTTAATCAGTCTTTTTTATTACTAAAACAATGGCTATATTTGGCTGTAGAAATTCATCATTTGTGCCCATTTGAAGTCATGTAGACCAGGATACTAACAAATTTGTGTCCACTAGAAGACGATCAATGAAGCGGTAAAAACCGCAGTTAATGATGTAGTTATGCGACCAATTAAAAAGATAATGTAAAGAAAACTCTCGCTTCTTGCAGAAATTCAGTAAAAAACTCACTGATGAAGAACAGATGGTTATTGGTGAAAAAATTTTATGGGGAAAAGAGTTTCTACTCAAATCATGGGATCCGATAATAAACCAAAACTTGGAATAATGTTGATCCATAGAATCATGAACAATTTTAAGTCTGGTAAGTCAGCAGCCGTGTAGGAGAAACCAGCATGATGCAAAAAGGCCATGGCTTGTAAGATGTGTTCACAAGCAAATTATTGTACAAAATCGTGTAGCCTTGACTCCAATGGCTAAAGGTTGATCGAACGTATCACAGAATGAATTGTTTTATATTCATAATGATTCATAGAAAATATGAACCAAATCCACAAATAGTAAAGGAAATATAATCAAATGAACATTTTAAAAAGAAACCATGGCAAATGCGATTGATGAGTCTCGTTTACAGCTAATGTAGGCTCTGCGAATATTGTATCTTGCGCCAGACAAATATATTTAGGACATTAAATATTATTTGTAGTATACATATTATTATTATTATTATTATTATAAAGCATTCAGCAACAGCCTTAGCAAATGCGGGGCCCGATTTGGATCATTTTAGCTGGGCCCCTGGATTTACCACGGGGCCTCCTGTGGGCACGGCATTTGGAAATAAACTTGTAAACAAGTTTTATATGATATTTAACTTAAAATTTACTTCCATCGTTTAAAATTACTTTCTCTCAAGATATATATATATATATATATATATATATATATATATATATATATATATATATATATATATATATATATATATATATATATAATAATAATAATATTTTTTTTTTTAAATTGTTAACTCGTGGGGCCCCTGTGAGCGCGGGGCACTATTGGGCCAGATCGGTCCAATTGGTCTAAGGCCGGCCCTGAAAACATTTACTGAAAAATATGCATCCAGTGTCCCCGAATTTGCATCAAAATATTTTGAACATCGACAACTGACACCAAGTCATAGTTAACAATCTTTAAACTAAAATTAGATAGGTTCTGATTGGGAACCAGACTAATTCATCGGTCACAACCTAAATCACCATTAAAGCTGCAATGTTTCCACGTGTGAACGGCTTAGCAGATTTGACTGCCTCTAAACAGTGACAGTTGGTCACCGAGTGAACGAACATGCACATGGCTATCATTGATGTAGGATCTACTAGTTCCAATTAAATGATGTATTTTCATGAAACAAGTTCATTTTACGATAATGCTGACAAATGTTTCTTTACGCTTCATTTCGTGCATTTGTAAAATATGTTCATTTACAGAACGCTTGATTAAAAAAAAAAAAACCCAACCCTTCCACCGTATCAAGCTTATAAGCAGTTTCTTAGTCATTGAAAAGCATACAAAATCATACTGTGCGCATGTGCAGGCTGTACATACGACTGTATTATTGAGTCTGACCATACATTCAAAGAATACACGTCGTACAAAACTGAGTCTTATCATAACCAGTGGTACAAAACGTACAACAAATGGATCAACCGCAAGCTGATCGAGGTACGTGTTTCATATTGTCCAAGTCTTACAAATAACTAGGTAGTCTGTTGTAAGCCAAACGTGCAGATTGGAGGAAAGGATACGTTTCGCATCGGTACAATCAAGCAGCATCGTTTCGTTAAATGTATATCGTGCACACTTTTAGAAATCGTTACAGTCTTAATCAACACTGGGTACGCATACCCATGCAAAAGAAGGGGCAAATGACTTAGACTGCGCAGGGTCAACAAGGGACTCAACGTCTTGAGCGATATGACTTCTATCTTCCGCTTAAATATGCCAATCTTAAGAAAATAGCGTGACGTGAGTGCATAGTGCGAAAATATTCGGAATGTTTGAAATTGTTGTTAACAGGAGTAACGTGAACGGCACATTATGAACAGTGAAGATTATGGGCTTTCGTTTCGGTGCAGTGAAATGATACAATTCGACGAAACCGATTTGTCAACTTTCAAAATCGATTTCAGAACTTCAGTTCTCTACTTACATCTCCTAAAGCTTTCAAACTTTTCACTGCACCAACAATTTTTGGTGACCATCTTTCAAAGCCTCAGCGAGCTGCAGCGTGTTTGTTACGTCAGAATAGCTAATATGCTGCAGAACAAACTTGGCAAGGTCAGCCATTTCGTCCTTCTATATTCTACTTTCGCTTTCGTCTGAGGTCGAGTTACATAAGTCTGTTCTTGTTAAACGTCTCCATTGGAGACTTTATAAACAATACTCCTGCACATATTTGTGTACAAAGACAAGACTTGATTACACCCGGTTTGTAAAGTTTACACCATGTGAGGTAAATAAGAAATATAACACGAAACATAGCGTGTGATATAATACAATAATTTAATCCCATGGAATAAGACATTCGGTAAACATGATCCAAGAACCTGCAAATAGTTTTCAAAGCATTGTGTTAGCTATGTTCGTTAATTGATTGCATTTATAAATGTTAGACCCGCAAATGGAAAAAAATGAGGTATTGTCTTTCATCATCAAAACTAGAACATAAGAGAAGATAGTGATATTCAACGTTTATTTCTTGTGACTGGCAGAGTGTACAACATCTTTCGTTACAGCAAATATCCCATCTGCCAGTTTCAACGGGAAACCCATGATTTGCAGTTCTAGACGTAATTAAGCTTATAGATACAGCATGGTAATGAGAAATATTTACATTTTCTAAATCCAAACAAGTTTCGAATAACCAGTATTCAAGACCTTTAGACAATGTATCGACACGAGTTGCCCAAACTTGTTTGTATTGACTTTTTAGTAGTAGTTCTAAGACTTTGTTAACCATTCAACTTACACCAAACTTTCATTTCCCCACAGGTATCTATAACACGTCATATTCGTATATACATTTTAATCCTAGAATCCATTTATTGTCATTGATATTGCTACAACAACGTTTGTACAAGAGATAATTATAAGACATGTTTCCTTCATAACCAATAGTTAATCAAGGTAGTTTTTAATGCGAGGTCGAAATTTAATAATTAGGGAAGAAGTGAATATATGTACGAATGGATAAATAAATGGACGGAAAAGATCACAGCAATGACATGTGCCGCCTTTTAAGTGTTGGTGAAAACACCCCTATTCTCTTTAATGTTTTATGATACATCGAATCGGAAACAAAATCAGTTTCAACAAGTGCGATAAAGTCTGGTAAGTAAGCAGCTGTCCAGGAGACACCTACATAACAAACAAAAAAGGCCAGGGTCCGCATGGTGGTCCCACAATCAATGGACTAGTGCAAATCATGTAATTGTGAACACCAACAGCTAAATGAATACCATGCACACGTTTAGAAATCGTGGTACACATTGCAGTCTTAATCAGTACTGGATATATTTGCAGAAAAAGGTACAGCGCAGGGTCAGATTTTTGAGCGATGTGATTTCTCTACCGCCATATTAAGGCAACGTTAGGGAAAATAGGGAGAAGTGAACGTATATGGCAAAAGCTCTTTTTTTCTTCTCATTACGTTTTGAATTGTTGATACCAAGAGTACCTCGAATACTATGACATTTATGAAGGTGCAGTGAAATGATGCAATACGATGAAAAAGACTTGTCAACTTTCAATATCGATTTCATAATTTCAGCTCTCTACTTACGTCTCCTAAAGCCTGCAAACTCTTCACTGCACCAACAATTTTTTGGTGATCTTCCTTCAAAGCCTCAGCGAGCTGTAGCGTGTCTATTCCGTCCGATTTGTCAATATGCTGCAGAACAAACTCGGCAAGGTCAGCCATTGTGTCCTTCTGTATTCCTCTTCGTGTTCTGTCTGTGGTAGCGTTACAAAACCCTATTCTTGTTGACCTTCTCCAATGGAGACTTTTTTAAATAATACTACTGCACACATCGGTGCACCAAGACAAGACAAGACTTGATTACACCCAAGTTGTAACGTTTACAACAAATGAGGTAAAAATAAGAAAAAGAGCAGGAAATATAGGGTGTGATATCATACCATGATGCATAACAGGATTACGAAATTCGGAACACACAATTTTAAACCCTGCCAATCTTTTTAAAAATTCGAGGGTTACATGTATTCATTAACTGATTGTATTTATAAATATTAGTCCCGCTAATGGAAAAATGAAGTATACGTTTTTGTTTGTCATTAAGAAAAAGAGAACACGACAAAAGAGTGTGACTTTCATTGCCCATTTTTATAGTACACAGTATCTTTCGTTATTAAAAATATTATCCATCTGCCAGTTTCAACAGAAAAGCAATGATTTGTAGTTCTAAACTTAATTAAGCCTTTAGATATGTTATTGGTATATATATATATATATATATATATATATATATATATATATATATATATATATATATATATATATATATATATATATATCCAAGCTAGTTTTGAATAACATGTATTTAACAGTTTTATATCATGTATTGATGTTGGTTGCCCAAACTTTACAGTTTTGATCCTTTGTTAACCATTTAATCGACTTTAAACTTTGATTTCTCCATACGTAGATAAACACATCATGTTGGTATATAAATGTACTTCTAGAATCCATTAATGCCATTGGAATAAACACGAACGTTTTTGATTAAAAGAGAATAAAACATATCTTGTTCGTAACAACTAACAAATCTAGCTACTTTACCATGTAGGTTTAAATGCGAATGATTAAGGGGAACTGACCAATTGTTTGGTATACTATATACAGATGGGTAAAATGTTTCCTGTAAGGAAGGACAGATGAGCTTATTCAACTACATTTCGCCTTAATAATCCCCAAATTTGACAAGCACATGTTAAAATTGGCACAATAGTCGGATCGAACAGTTGGCAATCAATAGCAAATGTAAATTATCCATACTCATTTTTTAAGTAATTGCATATCTTTAGTAGATATAGATACTAGATTTCTCAAGCCGTTTTAATGTATCTGGTAAACAAGTCAAGTTATTGTTAAAAAAACAATTTTCCTTGTGTTTGTTGGCTATGACCACTACGATCGCACTACTGAGACCAAAATCGGCAGGTCTCTTCCTTGCTCTAGACGCATTCTGACTACAACGTTTGCTAACGGAAGATGATGGAAACCCTCGTTATTGTGCGGAAGCAATTCAGGGAACAGGTAAACGTACGTATGGATTGACAAATGAATGGAAGGACAACAATATCATGTCATGATATGCGCTGCCTTGTGGAGGACGCGTAAGAATGCAAAAATTCAATTAAAGAGAAGGCGAATACACACATGTTCAATTCGAATTTTTGGTAAGCCAGAAGCAGTGCTGGGGAAACATACATATAAAACAAAAACAGGGAAGGTTCCGTATGTTTCGCCAACAGTGAAAGGACTGGTGTAAATCTTGTAATCTAGACTCCTGTTGCTAAGCGAGCATAAAAAATGAATTGTGTTATCGTCTTAATGATTCTTAGAATATATGAACAAATACCATGAATGTATTTAGCAAATATAATCAAATGAATACCAACTGTAACCATAACCTTAACGGCAAATTTTCCTTGCGTCTTTGACCAATAGGTCGACGGGGAAGAGCACATGTCACCGAATGCATTATCTTAGCTTCAGAATAATTCATTTTAAGTATGACGATAAAAAGTGCTTTAGGATATAAATGCAACTGGCAAACTTTAAAAGAAATTACAGCGACTGTGACTGATGTCTCGTTTCCCACTAACTTCATTTCGACAACAGTTTTATCTTGCACTCGAAAAAAATGCATCTGTACCAAGGATCCTTTAGGCGCAGAACAAAATGAGAGAATCGCAAGCTGATAAAGGTACGTGTTACATATCGTCAAAGGCTTACATGTAACTTGATGTCTGTTGAAAGCTTAACGTGTATATTGGAGGAAGGGATACGTTTCTCATCGGTTCAATTAAACGGCATCGTTTTGTTAACTCCATACCGTGCACACGTTTAGAAATCGTGGTTGACGTTGAAGTCTTAATTAACACTGGATACATGTACGCTTGCAGAAGAAGATGCATAGGAACTGGACAGCCTATGGCCAACAATGGACTCAAATGTTTGAGCGATGTGATTTCTCTCTACACCAGATTATGGCAAATTTAGGGAAAATAAGAAGTGAGCGCATAGTGTCAAAATGTAGAATGTTTTAAATTGTTGCAAACAGAAGTTATTGTTGCTATTGTTGTAGGGTTTAACGCCATTTTTCAGCACATGATAGGCTATACATGGCGGCCAGTATTAATGGTGGAGGAAGAACCCGGGAAAACCCCGGAAAGAACCACCGACCCACGAGAAGCTACCGGCAAGCTTTCTCACATACCCACATTGGCTGAATCCGAGACTCTGACCTACGCAGACAGAGGTGAGATGGCAGTGATCCGTAACGGAGCGCGCTTTAGACCACTCGGCCACTCGAGGCCCCGCAAACAGAAGTATCCTGAATAATAGTTACATTTATGTAGGTGCAATGAAATGATACAATTTGATGACAATGATTTGTCAACTTTCAATATCGATTTCATAATTTCTGTTCTCTACTTACAGCTCCTAAAGCTTGCAAACTTTTCACTGCACCAACAATTTTTTGGTGATCTTCCTTCAAAGCCTCAGCGAGCTGTAGCGTGTCTATTCCGTCCGATTTGTCAATATGCTGCAGAACAAACTCGGCAAGGTCAGCCATTGTGTCCTTCTGTATTCCTCTTCGTGTTCTGTCTGTGGTAGCGTTGCAAAACCCTATTCTTGTTGACCTTCTCCAGTGGAGACTTTTGTAAGTAATATTACTGCACATATCGGTGCACCAAGACAAGACAAGACTTGATTACACCCAGGTTGTAACGTTTACAACAAATGAGGTAAAAAATAAGAAAACGAGCAGGAAATGTAGCGTGTGATATCATACAATAATGTATAACATAATTAAGAAATTCGGAAAATATAATTTTAAACCCTGCCAATCTTTTTAAAAATTCGAGGGTTACATGTATTCATTAACTGATTGTATTTATAAACGTTAGTCCCGCTAATGGAAAATTCTGAGGTCTCCCTTTTTATATTTCGTCAAGCAAAAGAGAATACGACAAAAGAGACTGATTTTCATTACTTATTTCTTGCGACTGCCATAGCATACAATGTATTTGGTTATATGCCAGTTTCAACAGAAAAGCAATGATTTGCAGTTCTAAAATTAACTGCAATGCAAATGTGAAGGTGGGTTCAGATTATATGTTTTCCAGCGGTTCATTTAAATGGCAGTGTTCCATTTATTCTATTCCATACATAAAAAGGTGTATATTACCTAGACTGCGCAGGATCAACAATAGACTCAAATATTGAGCGAAGCGACTTCTCTGCTGCCTGAGTATGGCTAATTTAGACAACATTAAGGAACAATGTGTGTATAGAATGTTTTAAATTATTGATAGCTAGAGTACCGTGTATAATAATGACATTTATTCACGTGCAGTGAAATGATGCAATACTATGAAACAAATTTGTCAACTTTCAATTTCGATTTCAGAATTTCAGCTCTCTACTTACGTCTCCTAAAGCTTGCAAACTTTTCACTGCACCAACAACTTTTTGGTGATCTTCCTTCAACGCCTCAGCGAGCTGTAGCGTGTCTATTCCGTCCGATTTGTCAATATGTTGCAGTACAAATTCGGCAAGGTCAGCCATTTCGTCCTTCTGTATTCTACTTCTGTGTTCTGACTGAAGTAGCGTTACAATATCCTGTTATTATTAAACGTCTCCAATGGAGTCTTTATAAACATTACTCCTGCACATATCGGTGCACCGAGACAAGACAAGACAAAGCTTGATGACACCCAGGTGGTAACGTTTACAACAAATGAGACATATAAGAGAAATAATTCGAAATATGGCGTGTAATATCATACAATTATGCATCGCAGTGTTCCAGAAATTCGTAAAACCATAATCTAAGAACCTGCACATAGCTTTCAACGATTTGTCTGTTAAATGCATTCATTGACTCAATGAATTTATAAATGTTAGTACCGCTAATAGAAAAATGAGGGATACATTTTGTCTTTCTTCATGCAAATAAGAACACAGCAGAAGATAGGGATATTCATCACCCATGTCTTGGGACGTCCACAATGGACAGTATCTTTAATTATAGGAAATATTATCCTACCTCCATGTTTCAACAGCAATCCTTTATTTTTGCAGTTCCAAGTATAAGCGATTCAATTCATTATATATATATATATATATATATATATATATATATATATATATATATATATATATATATATATATATATATATATATATATATATATATATATATATATATCAGTTCTCCAAACTTGTCAGTATTGGTCTTTGAGTTTAGTTCTACAAATTGTATTAACATTTAACTGACACAAATTTTTGGTTTTTCCATACGTAACTAAATAAAGCACATTCTAATATAAATTTTAATATTTACTAGATGTAAGCTGTCAGCCCAATGTTCAGATAGGGGGAAGGCAGATCGAGGTATGTAGTGCACATAGTCAAATGCTTACATGTAACTATATGTCACGTGTCAGCCCAACGTTCAGATTGGGGAAAGGCTGATCGAGGTATGTGGTGCACATTGTCAAAGGTTTACATGTAACTACATGTCAGTTATAGGTCAAAACGTGCCGATTTGTGGAATGCTGAGTTTTTAATTGATTAAATTATACAGTATTATTTCCTTTATTTTATTCCGCACATAATAAGGCGCATATAGCCTAGACTGCGTGGCGACATTACATAATAAGGCGCATATAGCCTAGACTGCGTGGGGTCATTACATAAGAATGTGCATATAGCCTAGACTGCGTGGGGTCATTACATAAGAATGTGCATATAGCCTAGACTGCGTGGGGTCATTACATAAGAATGTGCATATAGCCTAGACTGCGTGGGGTCATTGCATAAGAAGGCGCATATAGCCTAGACTGCGCGGGGTCATTATGGGATTCAAATTTACAGGCAAAGTGACTTCTCTACCTCAGAATAGAACTAAGATAAAGAAGATAGAGAGAAGTGATTGCATGGTCTCAAAATTTTGAATGTATACAATTATGGAAACATGAGTACCGTGAAAGTCACATTGTATCCAGTGCATAATAATGGCATTTATGTGGGTGCAGTGAAATGATACAATACGATGAAACAGATTTGTCAACTTTCAATGTCGTTTCAGAACTTCAGTTCTCTACTTAAATCTCCTAAAACTTGCAAACATTTCACTGCACAACAATGGTGTGTTATCTTCCTTGAACGCCTCAGCGGGCTGTAGCGGATCTATTTTGTCCACTTTATTAAACAATTCTGCAGAACAAGCTCGACGAAGTCAGCTATTTCGTCCACCTGTATTTTACTTCCGCGTTCCGTCTGAGGTAGCGTTACAAATCTCTCCACAAACAACATGTAAACAGTACTACCACACAGATCGATAAAGCGTATAGCAAACATTTAAGGTCGATTAAATGCTATCTAAATATAAAAGATATATTTGAATCTTTCTCAAAATAAAACAAAGAATGTCGAGCTTGGCCTCTTGTGCATTAAATAACAAGTTGTTCTACATATCTTTTTTATTTTTATGACATTATGGTAGAACGCCATTCTTAACTTCTTGCGCACCGGACCATGAAGTTGTTCTTCGGCTCTTGTTTTAGCGACATGACGTTACTGGGGTACGTTCTTGTTAGAAATCATTTAAAACATTCCATCTCCCTACTTATGCCAACTTCTTCCTATTATGTGTAGATAGACTTCTCTTCACTCAATTATTTGAGTCCATTGTTGATCTTGCTCAGTCTGGATACATTTTGTTTTACTACTCACATACTAAATTTTTTTGAAGTATTATCATTTTTTATTTATGATACTGCTTTTGTAGAGTTCACATTAGTGGGAAACAAGTCAACTTTCCCACAATGTCTTAAGCGTCCTCAATAGGTTGGGATAAGTGATTATAACGATAGGAAAATTCATTCGGTTTCATGGAGTCTCGGCCCTTTGACCCAGAAACGAACGTCACAGTCGTACAAAATGTGCATTAGGTTTCGATTAAAGTTAAAGTCTTTGATGGATTTTTTTTTGTAATTGGGATGAATCATTATAAAACAAAGACAATTGATTAGATGACATGCATACTGATGCCTTGGTCAGCAGCCTGTATTTGGAGCAAGGAAGAAACCTATCGATTTTTGTCTCAAAGGTCAAAGGTAACGGTCAAAAGGACTAAAGGAACAAAAACTGTTTCCACACAGTAACGTGCCTTGTATATAAAAAATCTCGACCAATTTTTATCCATGGACGGCATTTGAGAAAAGAAAGACATGTGAATGGCACGACCTGAGACAATGAAGACAGCTGGTCAAGGTCACCGTGTCTGAAAGAGAAAACTAAAGTTCTTCACTACATGCTTTGACTAAACGTTTTATATAGCTTGCAGTTGAAACAATGAAGGCATCTATTGATTTTTTTTTGGGTTGAAACGTCAAACTTCATTATAAAAGGGATTCCAAGAAGCAACACGCTTTCCACAAAATAACTCCTAAACGAAGACCAAACTTGGTGAATATCCCGTATTTGAGACAAGAAAGGCGACTGTGAATTTTGGGATAAATATGCCAAGTTTAACGCCCCAAAACTGAAAGAAGAGAATGGTTTCCGCAAATTTACTTCAATTCTGTGTCTTTTACAGGGACCAAACTTTATTGATGCCTTGCATTAGAGACATGGAAAACACTGATTGATGTCGGATTCAATACCAAGTTTTCCACGCAACATCGCTAAGTGACAGTGGCACACTAAATTAGTATTTAGTACCTGAATGTATGACCAGTGATAGAGGGTTTTACATAATAGAAGCATCCTTTAATTATTTTCCACATTGTGGACGTATAATACGCCATTTATAATACCCTTCTGATAAAAGGTTTGACATAATATCCGTGTTTCCATCTGTCCGTCCGTCAAACGTTCGTTTCGGCTCAATGATTTTAAAGACTTGATTGTATGGTGCCAAAATTGAGTGATTTAAAAGCTATTAGAGAATAGGAGATGATTAGAAGATGTCTCGTGTACCCTATTGGGAGTCTATCTTCTATGTCAATGACACACGGTGCAATATTTTAAGTTTTCCCTCGCACTTTACCTTCCATTTTCAAGCCAGTTGAGATTAAGAATGAAACTCCTTGTATTTCTGCATAACCGTGACTGGGACTGGGTGGACCGCGCTAAAATTTCATATAAAGGTTCATTTCATCAATTTATTTAAAACTTTGTCTTGTAGTAAACGTTTCTATACTCGGCTCGTTGTGGTACCTGGGTATGTTGTTTTCTCTGTGTGATTATTACATCGAGTCTACCGGTACTTTTACAAAACTTAGTTGTGCATTTTTATATGAATTATTCTCAATTTATTTTACGTTTATACAACACGCGTTGTTGTTGAGAGTACGCTGAAAGGAGATTTCTGGCTCAGAGACCTTAAAAACCGTCCAAACAAATACAACGACGACTGTCTATGCCACTTCTTAGTCATACCTACTCAAAATTTGACACAATAGTCTAGCTCAAATATATCTTGAGATTCATGGTGATAAGTTTTGTAACAGTCGTTGACGACCGTATTTGTTTGGACGGTTTTTAGGGTTTCTGATCCAGAAATCCCCACTTTTCTCTACTACTGAAAAACGAAACCATCAGGAATTGTTTTGTATGATTAGTTTTGTTGTTAGACAAAAGTTTCTTGGATTATTTTTGTAAAGTTTAGACAAAATTTATATTCTAAACGTTTAGATAAAATTTATTTGTTGTAAGATTTTTTTAATTGGTTGAAACATTCTATACAAATGCTTGATGACTGATCCATGCATGGATTCTATAAAAAATATATCTAATAAAAATAAGAAACAATTGTATCTGTTGATAGATTTGCATTATTCATAAAGTTTACATAAAATTACTAATTATATTCTACTTGATAATTTCACTGATAATGGTTTTCATACTTGCATACTCAGATCAAAAGAATATCCGCTAGCAATCTGTCAATGATACGAAACTCGCGTATTAAATCGTCCATTTCATACTTAACGTCACACAAGTAAGATCGTATTTGATCAAGTAATTTTTAATATGTTTCACTTGCTGTTTTGTAAGCACTTTTTTTTATCTCAAGTCGAGGCTCAGTTTTCTTGCACTTAGTTGATAAACTTACACCAACTCCTGAAACTATTAGGAAAAACGGGTTTAATGATGCTCATAGACAACTGAAGATGTATCATTGTATCTTTCATCTGTCAATACTTCATTTTTTGTTAACCAACTGTACGAATTAAAGGTTGTTTTTATCATTGATGCTTCATTTACTAAGCTTGCGTGATCTTTTTCTGTCTGATTAATAAAACAAAGTACTAATCCTATATCTCGTACGCTAAAATATTTTAGAACACGATGTTGTCTTATTGCGTATGCCACTATACAACTTTGAAACATCATATACTTTAAACGATTCATATCAGATGGCACATTAATATAACACGAAAATAACTCACGCAATGCTCTGTAATCTCGTCGTCACCATACAGTTGGGATACACAATTTCAGCGGCAACCATTAGCAGCATTTGAACCTGTCTCTATGGATTTCGTACGTACAATCGTGATGAATAGTGCACCAAAGTCATGTGAACTTAATCCAATTCCAACATCACTGCTGCTTGAGTGATTAGATCCAGTATTGCCTTCACTAAATAATGTTATTAATACCTCATTCTCATCCGGGGAATTCCCATCATTTTTCAAAACTGCCATGGTAAAGCCTCTGCTGAAAAACCAACACTAGACCATAACGATTTAAAGAACTACCGCCCAGTTTCTAATCTCCCATTCATATAAAAAAATCTTAGAAAAGGTTGTTCTATCCCAGCTTGTATCTCATCTGAATTCAAACAGTCTTTTTAGCAAAGTACAGTCTGCATATCGCCCTTGCCATAATACTGAAACTACTCTTCTAAAAGTAGTTAATGACATTCTCTCTGCTTTGGATAGCGGAAAGATTACAGTCCTGACCCTCCTTGACTTGTCTGCAGCATTTGACACAATAGACCATGATATATTACTTCACCGTCTCCAGCATGTATTTGGCATTCATGATACAGCATTACTGTGGTTCAAGTCCTACTTGGTCAACAGGACACAAATTGTGTCTGCAAATGGAATACACTCCAGCCCAGCTACTCTATGTTGTGGTGTTCCACAGGGGTCTGTTCTTGGACCTGTTCTCTTCATTCTATACACTCAGCCGCTCTCGCGTTTCATAGATCATCATCCAGTGTCTCACCAGTTGTACGCTGATGACACGCAAATATACAAATCTAGCCACCCAACTGAAGTTGATGCTACCATCCAAGGTGAAAAGAGGTGCATTTCTTATGTGATTTCATGGATGACATGTAACAAGCTGCAGTTAAAGGATGATAAAACTGAGGCCATTCTGATCACAACATAAGGACTTTCTCACTCACATCCTTTACCTCAAACAATAAATATCAGCAACACCAACATTAAATTCACACAGCCAATACGAAACCTAGTTGTTACTCTGGACATTACTCTCTCATTGCACCAACATGTCATGAACATATGCAAGGCTGCGTATCTTGAGCGGAGACGCATCAGTTTCACTAAAACACTTGTGTGTTCATTAGTACTTTCAAGACTGGACTATTGTAACTCAATCCTGTCTTGTTCATCTCAATATCTACTCCAGAAACTTCAAAAGGTTCAAAACACAGCTGCTCGGATCATACTTAGAGTACCACGATCAGAGCACACCTCCCCGCTGCTCTGTAACCTACAATGGCTCTCCGTTCAATCCAGAATAAAACACAAAATGTGTTCTCTGTGCTACGTTTCACGGACGGACTCTAGTCCAACATACCTATCCGACCTCACACATGTGTACACACCAGCAAGATACTTACGCTCCTCTTCTGACAATCGTATACTCATTATTCCCACTATGAAAACGAAGTCATATGGACAACGTTCTTTTGCATACCAGGGCCCAGCAACGTGGCATGAATTGCCGACTGAACTTAGACACAAAGACACAGTGATCCCATTCAAGAGTGTTCTTAAAACTCACTTATTTCGACTGCAAGAACAAACTTAAAGACTTAATAATGTTTCCTACCTTAAATATTTTCAGCATGTCTTTTATGTTTTCTAATTTCATGGTGTTTATTTTATGTAATCATATTATTATATGTTTTTTTATGTTATAGGTGTTGTCTAATGTTGTAAAGCACTTAGAGCTGAAGATTAGGCGCTATACAAAGTCCTCGTTATTATTATTATTATTATTACTATTATTGTTTATCTGGTGTATACATTTTATCATAAAATCTCCTAATTATAATTACCTTGAACGCTCGTGTGATGACAATGGAATATTCTCCTCGTATTTGTTAATATCGAAATATTCATTTATTTCTTTGGCTTTTTTTTAAACCGTCTTCTTTTCCTTCATAAAATATATCTAATTCTTTTTTATTTAACTCATTTAAGAATGATTCTTTTTCATAATCACCATGAAAATCAATTTCATCTAAAATATTTTAAATTATTTTAATGATTTGTTGATAATAATCGGATCAAAATTAAACGATGAAAATACATTAGCGTATGATGTTAATAAAATTTCAGTGTCATCATTCGATGTATCTCCGGCAACTTTAAGCAGTGTTTCCTTATCGTGATAATACATTCCGAGATATCTATAAACTTTCCGTTTTGAAAAACTATAATTTAACTTTTTGTTTTTATTAATTGTAACTTTTTTAACTGTGACAATCTGTTAAGTCGAATATGAGCACTTTCTATTCTATTGCTGTCTTTGTTTCGCCTTAAGTTTCTGTTGTTTTTAGATATGATTTAATAATCATGTTGATATTTGTATTTTTAAGCTCAAGCAATATTGTTTTAATTAATTTTTCAACAATAGAAATTTATTCTTTACAATCTATGGGATGACAGTATTCACTTGTAATCTCGTATTTGTTTATTGCTACATTAATCTGTGGACCGTGCATCATCATAACGCTGACAAAATTGAAATGTTCCAGTTTTCTGTTATCAGGGCTGCCAATTAAATCTGGTCCTCGTTTTTTTTTATTAAGTTGATAAAAAATTTTTAGCATTAGCAGAATCAGCGGAATCAATAGGATCAGCAGTAATATCTTTTTTAAGGATTAAAAATATTATCGTAAAATTTGTTTGTAAGTGTTATAATTGTTAATTCCTTGATCTAATTTTAATATTATTATACTAAATCATTAAGTGAAAAAAATGCCAGTACGATAATCCTGGATTATCTACTTCTGCACGAGAACAGTATATTCTATAGTATTTATATTTTACAGGCGATGATTTTGGTGGAACGATTTCTAGCGGGGTTATTCCTATCGGATAATGTGCTACGGAGTATAAAGCTGTCCACGCGCTTTCATAATTTGATCTATCCTATTTCCAGTCCAGAAATCGTTTTAAATCTATATGTCGTCCTCGTACAATAAACTTCCATATAGCAACCACAGATGGGCATTCTATCTTAATCCAAAAAGCACTAAACCAGATACCACCCATTCATTTGTCATATCTTCGGAAAATGTAA
This sequence comes from Sinohyriopsis cumingii, assembly GCA_028554795.2. Taxonomy (NCBI): domain Eukaryota; kingdom Metazoa; phylum Mollusca; class Bivalvia; order Unionida; family Unionidae; genus Sinohyriopsis; species Sinohyriopsis cumingii. The sequence goes on along the minus strand of CM068824.1, from coordinate 124,173,543 downwards.
CGTTTTTACAGTTGTATTGCGTATTGTTATACGATAAAGATGCTGTTATCGCAAATCCATTTTGTTTTGCTTACTTTGCGGATATGGACAACACGGAATCTAACCAGCAGAATATTTTCGCGTATAATTTTCTTTTCTTTGCCTGTTAATGAGTCAACATAAGATTTATTAACGAGATCATTGTTTAAAGTTGGAATTGCAGGGGAGCTAATTTTGTTTGCACCAAGTTTTAATGACCCAGCCATTGTGTCGCCGGATAACTTAACACTATTATTTTTGACAAATCTATAATTAGCCAGCCAGTCATCTTTGGCAAGCGTTGTATTGTCAAGTTGTGTATTATAAATCAACTTACCGCCCATATAAGTCGGACCGGTCATTGTTCCACCGCCCAACTTTAAATACGGCGTTCATGCGCCTCTTAACTGAGCAGAATTAATAGCATCAGTATCATTAGCGGGAGGCCCGTATATTAATAATCCATTTGCTTTGGCGTTGTTTGAGAAAGTTAAATTTCCCGTCATTGTTCCACCAGTTTTGTATAGTTTGTTATTGTTCACTTTTTTCAACTGCATATAACTTACCACTTAACTCTGATTTACATTTGCCGGCGGATACGCGGTTTCTAAGTTTTTTCTTTTACCAGACATGTTCAAGTTACCGCTTAATGTTCTTCCTGTCAATGATAGCCTGTTATTGTCGATTTAGTTAAGAATAACTTACAGCTTGTGCAATTTCAATATTTGCTGGTAGAAAGTCTACTTCAAGACCCAGCACACGCTGATTTGACATTGGTAAATTTCCTGTCATCGTATCGCCAGATTTCTTGATTTAGCCAGATCCGTCTGTGGTTACAGTGTCGGCAGAAACTAACCCAGTGAATGTTGTTTTCAGTTTTGTGTAATAGCTATTATTTTTATGTGTGACAAAATTTGGATGGCTGTAAAAATTAAATGTCTATACTGAATTTTGATACCGAGCGATTAATCAAGCACAAACACAATAATGAACTTACGTATTGACATTACCTTATTGTTGGCGAACAGGACCTGGCCAAACAAATTTGTTAATGATCCTTTTGCTTAACAACAATTTTAACTACGATCGAGTTTACATCAACACAATTAATCCACAGCAGGAAAAATTTGATTTACTTAGTGAATTCAATGATCAACTGCGTCATGATTTGGTGCTGTTGAGAATATATTTTTGATAAAGCAGCGAGAAGATCTTATTCCAATAAACGAACTTGATTTGTCCGAGCAAAAAATGATTGTTTGTGACGATATTCAGCTAAAAAACAGCGATATGGACAAAATATGATCTTATTATTCGTTGTCACGTAACAAAAAGTGCAAGCGGTTTACCTTGCAAAAGGGTTTTTATGACTTGGACAGATGACTCAGACGAAATACTGGTTGTTTTATACTATTTATTGGACTTGATAATGTTGATGTGCGGAATATCGCAAACAATTTTAATGTTAGCTCAAATCTCAATAATATCAGAAAATGGTAAAAAAAGATTATGATTATTTTATTGAATTAATGGGATTAACAGTGAAAGTTGGTGAAAAAGCTGACAATGAAATAAATGAAGCTAAAACGATAATCACATTTCTGAACAATATGCAAAAATTAGAAGTTGAATCATTGCGGAACGATTTATTTTAACAGCATAACAATACACTAGCAATGACTATATATGGTCTTTTTATAAATTATTTAGCAATTTTGAAACTAAGCGAGACAAGCAATTACCTTCAGAGACAACTGAATCAGGCGTTCGACTATTTACATCAACCATTTAAATGGTTGACTACTTAACGTTATTAATATCATTGAAAGAAGCTGATAATGTTAGGTGGTAATGTTAATACAGAAATTGACAACGAAATAATAGATATACTTGATTATTTGATCTTTAACATCAGCCGAATATACAATTGTGCACACGATCTTATTCACGGCGATTTATTCTAACAATAAAAAATAAAGATGATGTCAATCACGTGTTATTAGTAAAAAAAACTAATCAAAATCTTACAAAACAATAATCATATCTAAACAAGATTCTATTAAAGGTTGATTGTGATATTGAGGATTTTCTATCTGCAACAAATTTAACTGCTCGATAATGAATTTTAAAATATTAAGCCGCAGATGACATTGATTTCAATTTTAATTCTTCTGTTGTTTCAGATTCGTTGATATAACACACATACCATGACGTTTGAAATTAACACAATTTTTTTTTATGGCTCTTTTGTTATTTTCCGTTGCTGTAACCAACTCAAAATTCTCTAAACGATTGTCGATCCTGATACTGTTGCTGTGGTCGATTGCTAAACCTGGCCAAATTGGTCCGTTAAGCGTTTCAAACATAAAACAATGAAGCAAATAATTAATGCGATTTGTTTTTGGTCCTATAACAGTTGCCATCAAGTACCCATCATTTTGTAAAAGTTCAGCAACATTTTTGTTCGAATATTTCGAATAATTCCGCGATCATTTGATTTATACAAAATCAAATATCTGATGCGGTTGAAATTAGTTTTGTAATTCCAAATTCTCAATACTATTAATGATCCGTTTACTCGGTAATTATCTGTTATTGCTTTTGAATGGGAAAACGTGCTTTTCGGATAGAAATATTGCACGACCTTGGGAGTGCATATATCTATCCGACAAAACGGGATCATATTTTCCCAGACAAATGCAGTAGTCTTTTTGTTATATGCTCATTTTCTTATTCTACGTAAGGCCTAGTTATGTAAACAAAATTATTATATGCTCATTTTTTTCTCCGTTAACTTTACATTATCACAATCGTTTAATATTTTACGATATTGCATACCTTCATATTGCACCCACGCGCAGGACACGTGTGCCCAATAGTGTATTAAGAACTACTTTGTAAACAAATCATGTACATTCGCATAATAGGCGCAGTACGTTTTGGTTGATTAAATTTGTTTCTAAATGAACTAAAGCAGATGTTTCGTGGACTGCAACATACCAAATATTTTGCTACATTCCACGTTAACTTTTTGGTACATCGTTTCAGATTTTGCGATAGACACCAGATTTCATAAAATTGCTTGGTACCTACAAATAACATGCAAGCTATAAAGGCATAAACTGTCTCCTTTAGGTGGTAATAAGAATGGCAAACAATATACTTACAGTTTTACATCCAGAATTTCCTCACAATGTACTTTCTTAGTTCTGCAAATCCGAAATACATGAACCATGTCATGAATTCTCAAGCTTGATTACACAATTTCGAAATGGTACTGTAATTTCGCCTATATTCCAAGTGCAATTACATCTTCCTTACTGTACTCAAAATGAAATAAACATTAAATTAAATAGCGTCTATTTGCAAACTGCATTTGAAACACTTCATATTTTCCCCCACATTATGATTTCAAATAGTCAGTGACAGAACAAACACACTTGCAGATGTAAACACGCTTCTCCCGCGCCGCCCCAATCCGATGTATTTCATGTACAATTTGCACAGATGAATCCAGTCCAAAATCAAAAACTTTCGAAACAAAATACACAAATCTAGTCATTCCAGAGCAAATGGAAAAGCTGTTGCAATGCGCATTCATTCACAATATGACTGCAAATTTCAATTTTAACTAGAAACGCCATTTTCGTTGGAAAGTTATGTCGAGCGCTACTAATTTCAAATTTATCTGGGCGGAGTTATGGTGCTGTTGGGTAATGATAAATCTATAAATCTGCGTTTGTGCATTTAGTTTGGAATACGGCATACATTCATTTACGTTGTTTCTTGTAGTGTATTTTGTTTATGTAATTAAGCCTTAGGTAGAATAAGAAAATGAGCATATAATAAAAAGGTTACTGCATTTGTATGGGAAAATATGAACTCGTTTTTTTCGGATGGATATATTGCACTCCCAAGGTCGTGCACTATTCCATCCAAAAAACTCGTTCATATTATCCCATACAAATGCAGTAACCTATAAATACACTACATGAAACAAAGTAACTGAATATATGCCATATTCCAAACTAAATACATAATCACAGATTGATCATCAAACAACAACATTATTAATGCGTACATAACTCCGCCCAGATAAAACTGAGCTTAGTCGCGCGCTAGACATAATTTTCGAAAGGAAATGGCGTTTTAGTCTACTTAAAATTGAAATTTGGAGTCCTATTGTGAATGAATGTGCATTACAACAACGTTCCCTTTTGATCTGGAATGACTAAAGTCTGGTATTTTTGTCGTTGTCAACTAAAGGAGACAGTGTATGTCTCTTCACTTGCATGTTATTTGTAGGTACCAGCAATTTTATGAAATCTGGCGTCTATCGCCCAACTAAATCCGAAACATTGTATCATAAAAGTTAAAGCGGAATGTAGCAAGTAGCTGATATGTGGCAGTCCAGGAAACATCTGCTTTAGTTCATTCAGAAACAAATTTAAAAAACGAAACGTAAAGGGCCTACTATATGAGTGCACATGATTTGTTTACAAATCAAAAGTGTTGGCCTCTGCCTCCACTGTTTGCAATAGAAAAGTAGTTTCTTTATGCACGTGAATGCAATATGAATTGCACGCGATTTCAATATCGTAAAATTGTGCAAGATTCGGACAATGTAAAGTTAACGGAAAAATAAGCACATAATAAACTCGTATGCCTTCTGGAATTTCATCGCAAAACAAAGTACAGGTAAAATCTTTCCGAAACATCTCCGTTTGCTTAGTGTCATATTTCGATGTTACTGATATTTTGAAACCCGTCGACGTTGCCTTACCCAAGGGAAATTTTGATTTCACGTGTATCACCGATCCTAGCATATTACCCGTGTACAAGTTGTATTTTGGATGAACGTAATGATACTCCTGCTCGCTTGCGCTTACAATTAAATCTGACATGCGTAGATTTTTCATTGCTAGTACAATAGGCAATCCATTTGTTTAATTATATTTATGTTGACATTGTAGTTAGAAAAATATAAAATATAATACATACAATGTGTCACGTTTGGTAAGCTCCAGCTATAAAGTCATGTGTAAGCTATAATCTACTGTCTTAGAAATATTACTGCAGCCATGTGTTTGGTGTCTAAAGATTTTCGCAGGCTAGTGTTAGTGTCTTTCTCAATGTTACCGTGATCAACCACAAGACCGGAATCTTGAGTTGAAGAAGGCGAGCGCCCACATTATTTGACAAAATCTTGTAGTTACCACACCTATGTGTAACAGCTTAGTCCTAAGATGATAGGGAAGTCCGCGGGGTGAATGATATGTGTTCTTATCCGTCCCCACGTTCACAGAGAGCGAGGTGGACATTCTCCGCTAAGTTTGATTGGATCGGTCCACAGAGATATCCAGTCAGAAATTGACATATAGGGCATGAATACAATTCGACGCGAATTTTACCGTCTAACTAGGAAGCTAAAATTTAGTCTTGTCTAGGAAGATTGCTGAGGAAGCCACTCGTAATTTTGGCGTTAAACCTTAGAGGCATATTATAAGGGAAGACAAAGCTTCGAAAGGTCAGTAAGTTATTTGCAGAATATTACGGCATCATAATTGTAATTATTGGTAGTATGTATACTTAATTACTGGCATCGTTTAGTATGTATAATTACCTTTGTAGTGTTTCATTTACATGCATATTTGAAAAATGAGCATGAGCTTACATAGAGAATTATGTATATTGTTAACTTGTGGTCAGAATTAATTTTGTAATTCTCTATTAGGTTATTTCGTAGCAAACTAGTGCATTTATTCATGCGTTAGGTTAGACTTTACACATTTACACATGCTAGAATTGTGAATTTGGAAAATGGGTGAAGTATTTAAAATTAGTTACTATGGACGTATACATATATCAGAGCATAGCCATTTGACTATTTGTATACTTTGTATGAGTGTAAGGTAACGAAATGTATCCGATTATTGTGATACTGTTTAGTATAAAATCATTAGGAATATGTATTGATGAGACAGAATTTATTGATGTGTGCATATGAAGTAATTAATAATGTGCTGTATTATTACGTTTGTTTTACTTACAAGAACGTATGGGTATCTCGATGTGAATGAATGCGTGACCGACGCAATTTGATACCCATTATCTGATGATAGGCTATGTGTAGCATAAGATGAGAAGGCTAAGGAAAAAGATCGTACCGTCCGTGTGTTTTCAGAGGTCGCGTTTTAAGGGATACATAAGGGTTGGAGACGGAAGTGAGACTAGCTGAAAACAGTCGAAGTCGATGGAAGTCTAGTCGGTGGAGAGAAGGTGGAGAAAAGTTGGAAGAGGAGGAAAATGAATCCGGCGGAGAAAGTGGAGGAGGAGGAGAAGGCGTATGGAGAAGTCAAGGAGGAGGAGAAGGAATTTGGATAAAGTCGGGGAGGAAGAGGAGAAGGAATTGGGAGAAATAGGAGAGACATGAATACCACCGATGAGTAGAATACAGTGACAGGTGGAAAGCTATCTCACACTGCTAATCAAATGATGCAATAGGCTATTTAAGGGTCGAGCGGAAGGAGTGTAATTTGAATTATATGATTACTGAATTGTTATTAAATTGTTATTGATTAAACTTCAAGCTTTGTCTACATTTAACCATCTAACCATCGGCATTGCTGACTGGGTGCTCCGAGCTTTATATATATATATATATATATATATATATATATATATATATATATATATATATATATATATATATCACATGATTTGACAGCAGCTACCAATTTGATAACCAAAAGGTACCAGAAAATGTTACATCAACAAAGTTATTTAATCTTCTATAGCCGACGGTAAAACGTGAACTTGAAATACACAAGAGCTAAAGAGCTTAGTTCAGTATCACGTGATATTTTCAAAACTACATGCGTCATCACAAACTGATGGCGATGTAGTCTCTGTTGACGAAGAAATCGCTGATCCTTCTTTTGGAAAAAAATCCAAACGTGTTTTACTCGGAACAAACATTTCCTTGCTAGCTGATGAAATACATCAAGAGGTTAATAAAACAATCGAAAAATACACTGTATTTGGTTCTGGTTGGAAGCTCGAAATGATTTCAGAAATATTATTTCATTACTATGAAATATAAAGTATTACGTGGCAGTAGTTATATCGGTAGAAAATAAAAATAGAATGTATTAACGTAAAGAAACTCCGATAACAGATGTTTTATGTGGGCCATTCTTTCAGCGGGTTTTCCAGTTGATTCAAATTTAGTTCGCGTTGAAACTTATGTCGAGCATATTTCATCATTAAATTTCAGTGGTATAGGTTTTCCCGTTGTAGAAAATCAAATACCAAAATTTGAAAAATAAAGCAATATTTCAGTAAACATATTTGGTCTTGACGAACACGACAAAGTATATCCATGATACATTTCCGCCAAAGCTTCTCAATCAACAATCAATCTTTTGATTTAAAAACGAACGTGTCAGAAAACAGTACAGCAAACAAAAAACATAAAATGTGTTTTTGTTACCGCTGTTTGCACGGTTGTTCTGGCGACGAAGAACTACAACAACATTGAAAATATTTTTCAGAAGTACAGCGAATAACAATGCCTGGGGACAAAGAAAAAAATATAACAATTTAAAAAATACAATCACAAACTAAATGTTCCATTTGTGGTATACGCCGACTTTTTGTTTGTTAAAGCCGGTACTTGGAACTGATAATAATCCCAACGAATCAAGTACAAGAAAAATCCAAAACCATGTCCCGTGTGGAGTCGCATATAAAATTGTGTGTTCTGTTGATCCAAGTCTATCTCGGCCATAAAACTTTACCGCGTGTTCAGTAAGGACTTGGAGGACCCTGCAGTTTTGTTGTTGAAACATTTGATAAGTGAAGATGATGTTATTTTTAATCGTCTACGAGAAATTTTCCAATGCTGAAATTAACAGCGCAACAAGAAATAAAATTTAAAAAAGCAAAAAATTGTCATATTTGTGAATTACAGCGAGGTGATGATAGAGTAAGAGATCATTGCCATTTGACAGGACAATAACGTGGACCAGCATATGACAAATGTAATTTAAAATTTGATGCGCCAAAGTTTGTACCACTTGTTCTTCACATTGTCAGATGCTATGATAGCCATATTATCTTCGAAGTATTTGGTAATCCCGAAATCAAATCACGTTCAAACTTGATAGCGTAATCAAATGCGTTCCAAACAATTTTGAAAAGTGTATGTCACTTACTATAGGTAAGTTGCGATTTATTGCCAGCCTAATGTTTATGGCGGCGTCGTTGGACAAGCTTGTAAAAGAATGTAGTGAATTCAATAATCTACAAGATTGTTTCGGGAGCAACAAATCAAGTTTGCTAACAAAAAAGCAGGAAAAATTCCGTGAGAGTATCTGGATGATTGGAACAAGTTTTTTTCAACTTCTTTACCGGACTAAGATACATTTTATTCACAATTGAAAATTGAAAATATATCTGATGACGAATACAAATACGCACAAGATATCTGGAATAAATTTGCATGCAAAACGTTTGGTGATTAGTACGATATGTACTTGAATGTTTTTGTTGCTAGATGTTTTGTTGCTAGCAGATGTTTTTGAAAGTGTTCGGAAAGGTAGCTATAACAATAACGGACTAGATCCTTGTTGGTATTATTCTGCACCAGGATTATCATGGGATGCTTTGTTATAGTTTAGTAAGGTAAAGTTGCAATTGTAGACAGATGTTGATATGTTCAATGTTATTGAGAAAGGAATTCGCAGTGGTATTATTGTTATTGTGAAGAAATACGCAATTGCAAACAAGTACCTTAAACTTGGGTATGATAATACTATGAAACCGGTTTTCATTATTTACCTAATCACAATAATTTCTATGGCTATGCAATGTCTGAGCCAATGCCGTATGGCGGATTTCGTTGAATAACATCGGAACAATTTTTGAAGGAAACGGAAATAAAGATTCCAGAAGATGTTAGTTATTTTGTCGAGGTTGATTTGGATTATCCAGATTTGTTGCATGATCTTCACAACGATTATCCGTTTTGTGCTTAATCAATGGTATTCGATTACAGTTTGTTGTCGCCTGAATAACAGATAATGACAGGTGATAAAAAACTCTATAGTTAGTAAGGTCGTGTCAAATTTGTTGAACAAACGAAAAATCTAAAACAAACAGTTAATGCTGGATTTGTATTAAGGAAAGTTCACAGAGTATTGAAATTTAATCAGTCACCGTGGATGAAAGGTTATATTGATTCTAACACAAATCGAAGAGCATCAGCTGCATCTGATTTTGAAAAAGATTTCTTTAAGCTTATGAACAACCAGGTATTTGGACAGACGACGGAAAGTATTAGAAACCGGATTAATATGGAAATTGTCAATATCAACCGCAAAAATAAATTAGTTTCCGATGATGATTTTGTTAGTATAAAAATATTTAATGAAAATCTTGTCGCGATACAACGAAGAAAAACAAATTAGAAACTAAATAAGCCGATTTACGTTGGTGCTTCTGTTTTAGATTTATTCAAGTGGGTAATGTATGATTTTCATTATAATTTTTTAAGAAACAGTGGCCGTCAAGTAAATTATTGTTTACCGACACAGACTCGATAGTTTATGAAATCGTTGGAGACAGCGTCTTTGGCAATGATGTCTATCAAGATATTTATGATAAAAAGCAACTGTTTGACTATCAGATTATCCTCGCGACAGTGGGTTTTGGTGTGGCGATAACAAAAACGTAATTGGTAAAATGAAAGTCGAATTCAATTTTACTATAATCAGAGAGTTTATCGGGTTACGGTCAGAAATGTTTTCTGTTTTACTTGACAATCGCAAAGAAATAATGAAAGCAAAAGGATTACCGCGCGGATACCTTACAAAATTCATGAAACGTGATAATTACAAGTGTGCACTCCACACAATGTGTGGCGCAGGTGTTAGGTTTATTAAAACACTAGCGATTAGAACATATCATCACAAACTTAAAACTGATGTTATTGTGAAACGCGGATTAAATAATTTTGATGATAAACGTTATTGTAAAAACGGAAAAGATACACTTGCTAAAGGATATTATAAAACCAGGAGCTTGGAAGACTCACAGTAGAATGTACTTTATTGTGTTTTGGTAGAGTTTAAAATTTCAATAGTTATTTTCCAAAATCAAGTATGAAACTTTGTCTAAAGTTTAAAAATAATGTTTTGAAAAAATAACAGTGACAGATGGCAGTAGCAATAAAATTAAAAGTCTAATGATTTACAACAAACCACTGACAGTTGAAATTAATAATGAAACTTCGGGAATATGTTTTCACAGCGGCTTTACCTCCATTGACAAGCGTAAACTTTCGCTTGTCAAATTAGATGGCAGTGAATATTTCAGTTATCTCGAAAAATTGCGGGATGAATTATCAAACAAATTTAACAATTTCCATGATCCGATCCGTCAACAAAAATACAAAAAATAAAATAAAAATCGATCTTGATCGATCGAGAGTATTTACTATAGAACAAGAAACCTCCTATTTTGCCTACTACTTTCACTGGTTCAGTGAAATCTATGTTATGAATTCACCTGAGAGGATGATACTTTAGGCATTGACATCATTCAGTATTTCATTCTTGCAAGCATCCATGTTGTACTTCGCTCACTTCCTGTTTAAAATTGGTAACATAAACGTTCAGTAACATCATCCAATGCATCTCTTCATTGCCTTCATAGGTCTTGTTCTGTGATAAATGTTTCTGTACTCACTATTATCTATTGTTTGACTAGGCGGTTCTCTAAGCCAGGTCGTTACCTTTAGCTGTACGTTTACAGAACTGAATTGCCGAATCTTTCAAATCATGTTTTTATTCTTCTTCAAAATAAGGTTAGAATGCTTTGAAAAGTCATCAAAAAATATTTAATGATAACAGTAAGCTTACTTAAATTTCTCTCCTATCAATCTCAAGGTCTTATTCATACGTCTTAAGCCTCTTATAGTACGTGCTTGTAATTTTTGTCTACCCTTTTTTTTTGCACTGGTTCATCAATGACATCATTTTATTTATCTAAGTAAGAAAAAAAAATATTTTCTTATTTTATTGTTTTAAATTAACTGCAATACATATATTTCACTAACATACATGTGTATGTAAATAATTAACCTTAAACAATTTTTATATGTTTATGTAGATTGCCAACCTTGCTGTCGATAAATTTCTGGCCAACCTGACTGTCGATAAATTCCTCCCCGGTATGTATTTATAATGCAACTGCACTACATACCATCCAAGGATGCCAGAATTTCTGTGACGTATATTTATATCTGCTTTGCAAGTATAGTTCAGGTGCCGTGTATCGCATGCACATAACTACCGTCGCATTACTTTGTGCGTTGGCCACAAAATAAAATGTTCATATTTTGCTTGCATGCCCTTATTACTTTTACTTGCTGCGTCATAATGAGTTTATTTCGCTCACATTGCAATTTTGATACAAGGCCCTTGTACAGCAGCCAACAAGACAAATTTATGACGTTTTTCGAAAACAATTTCCTGCTTGCGGGTCCTGTTTTGATAATAGAGTTTATCTGCTTTTAGTATAGTGAATATAGTAACCGTTTGTAGACAATAAGGTGGTTCTCAATTTACGTAGAAAAATGATCGCTCTATGCAAGAATCGGTCCAAAACTTAAAACTCATTTATTTACATGGAAAATTCCCGCACACTACACTGCATTTAATTGCACTTCGATCTGAATGGTCCAATAATTTTAATGAGATTTAACCTACCGATAGTAGTTCTGGTCAAATTAAATTTTAATTTTAATTTTTAATTTTCTCATGTCTGTATATGGGATTTTGAAAACACACAAATATTGGCTCGCTATCTACGCTTTTACACTTGTAATACAATATTGATATATCAAGAGTCCAGAGGACAGGGTATAGTACAAAAATTTAACTTAATTTGTTATCGAAGCTGAGGAATTCCCTGTCAGTTGAAGTTAGACAGGCCAGCATGTATAATGACATTTGAAGATTAATCACTACTTGGAAAGGTGAACGCTGCAAATGCTTTACCTTTTAAAAATATTTAAGGGGATGCCGTAAGCTTATGGTCTGCATAGCTAATGATGGGGTTGAACTTTCATTCGTTTATCTTGTTTGATTTTGTACAGAATAGCCTCTTACCTTAAAAAAATTATTGAATTGTCTGACTAATTTACCTTGCTATTCTTATTTCAGATTTAATCAATTTTCATCTAACTTTCACGAAAACTTTTCATTGTTTGCTAAGCTGTTATATTATTCTGTATCATTCCATTGTCAAAAGTGAAACTTTGATTTTCAGTAAGTTCATGCTGGTGAATAAACACGGTTCTATCGGTTCTGCCAGTAGATCACAACTCACTGTTGACATGAAGATTCCGACTTTAAGATCATGATTTCGATTTATTTATTGCAGTTATCGTCAATTACAAATAGCAACTTTTCGGATGTCAGAAAAAATACAAAAATACAACAAATCTAACAAATAATGTTTTAAGTTGGGATCTGTCAGGGGCATAATTAGTTACTTGCTGGTAAGTCCTGCTTATAACAAATGTATTTTACAGTTTTACAAAAACTCCTTGCTTACTTCATTGTGCTGGAGGATATATAAGTTACTCCCCATACTTGTCCCTTCGCTTGCTACATTTAATGAATGATCGCCTTAATCACAGTTAAAGGAAACTGTAAAGTTGTACATATTTGAAGAAAAATAATTCTTTCTGTTTTGGTGCTGAAGATTTTGTTTCCAGTTATTATATTTAATTAAAACTAAGTCATGACCACAACATGCTTAGGACGACTTCGCGCTAGCAAACAAAAATGCATGTTTGAAATATTCGATGAAAATGTTGTGGTTTTCATGATACTTATGAAATTCCAAGCTGTCAGTACCTATGTAGTTCTAAATAAATTGAGGAAGAATTTGATTGCAAAAATTCCAGTTTTTCTTTAATCATTGCCGTAGCACAATTTCATCATAAATAATTAAATTACAAGTGGAGAAACTATGTAGCTACAGACAACCTTTTGAACATAATACAGCTCCAGAGAAAGTAAGCAATGATGAAGTTAAGCAAAAGTCTTTTTAATGAACGGATATGTTTTAACGCAAAAATTTCATAATAAGATAATTTTGCTACTGTATTTTGTTCGCGTTGATAAAGTTTTTCAAATAGAGACAAAGTCCGCCATTATTCTTTCTGGGAATCGAGCTTTAAACGAAACAAGACGATATGCTGAATAAATAGACCAGTTGGAAATGTGTGTTTTAATCTCAGTACTTTCTAAAAAGGTTTCGCTAGTTAGAACCAAAAAGACAAAAATCGTTAACATCCGCGCTTCAAGAGAGTCGTCAGAAACAAAAAAATGTTGATCGACAGTAACTTGCAAGTTTTCCTGACCTACTGTAACTTGCAAGTTTTTAAAACTCCACTATTAAAATTGTACTGAGCAAGGAGCATAGTGAATACTTTATAAAACATCGCGAAGTTTTGTAGTAGGATCGGGGGAATGGTGGAACTAAATTTCCATATTATTTAAGTGGTTTCTAAAATACATAATTTTGAGGGGAATAATAATTTGCATTGTCTAAAGCGCTCGCCTTTGCTGATTACTGCCATCTCACCTCTGTTCGCGTGGGTTCGAGTCTCGGGCTCGGCCAAGGTAAGTATGTAAGAAAGCTTGCCAGTAGCTTCCCGTTGGTCGATGGTTCTTGCCGGGTTTCTTCCTTCAGCAGGTATACGGACACTGAGATATGTCGTTAACTCCACCAACACAACACTCCAACAAAGAAAACTGTATAAAAATCGAATGCTGAGAAAGTAGGCTAAAATTTAACATAATCAGAGAGTAAGAAATTGCAGTTTTAACTAATAGCCATACATACAAGTTGAGATATTATCGATGGGTGAATCACAAAGGACACTTCGTACTGGAGGAGGCTTCCAAGGGTTTTAAGTAGCAGGCCGGGGAATCATGGGCCAGAACGTTTTTAAAACTCACTTGATGAAAAGTGACCATAGCGGTGCCTTCAAAATTATGTTCAAGTACAACAATTATTGGTAATGTAATGTTGCAGAAGCCAGTTAGGAGGACGGACAATCACGGAGAATAGCTCCTGTAAAACGATTTCCTGAAAAGCTTGGAAATCTAAGCTATTCAATGTCTCATCAACATAGAGCGCCACACTGAACTGGGTTGGAATCCAACAAGCTCAAATGCTAAAGTGAATTTGCAGACCCCAAATTCTGAAGATGATAATTCAGGAAACACAACTTCAGTAAGTGATGTAATGGAATAGTGGAAATCTAACTCATTACAATTCTCATAGATATAAAGCCGCATACCAAATTTGCTTCAAATCAATCAAATCTTTGGAAAATTATTTGTGGAAACCAAAGTCAGGCGAACTGATACTCACGTTTATAATTCATCTAAATTACGCATGGGAAAACTAGAAATCTAACTAAAGCTAAAATGCGAAACGAAAGTTAAGTAAATAGGCAGTCAGGAGTCACGACTCCTGTAGATGGTGACAGAGAAGGCTTGAAATCGAACGCTTTAGAAACTTAGTCAATATAAAACTGTACACCAAATTTGACTAAAATCCATCAATTCCAAGGAAAGTTATGTTGCGGGGATCATATCATGGAGAGACGGGTGGACATCAAGATTACTTCACTGAGTGGGGCCTCTTAGTTTCTAAATACATGTAAACATAATGGTTATATAGACATTACAGTACATTACATTTTTACAAGTATAAACACCGATACAGTAATGCATAAATGTTCCCTTTGAAAATGTTGTGAATTCTTTCAGTATTTCTCCTAGTGTATCAAACTTTTTATTTTGTTGTTGTTGCTTTTAACGGCACTTTTCACACATAGATTATCCCATGGAAATCGGTACTTTTCCCAAGGATACATTAAGGGAATCACCCGAGACTGTCCTGGGCAATAAATGAAATACATAATTTGATGATCGAACTGAATAATATAAAGTAATATAAAATCGGATGCTGAATTAGCAATTCAGTCATAACCTATAATATTTTAGCCCTCTATGGAAGCTTAAAAATCGTTGGACTTACATAACAAGCTAAACGCGCGTCAACTTGCGCAGGAAGAAGCAATCAACTTTGATTTTTTTACACAGCTAACAAAAGCAGAAGAGAAGGCTGCTGGGGTTTAGAGGTATTTTGTCGAGCCGCCAGGGGAACAAAATACTGCGGGTGAGAGTTTACGCGCTAAACCGTTTAATAAAGAAGTCGGTACTTATATTAGTAGATTTAAGTACCCATAGAAGTTGCAGCTAATTTTATAGAACACTGGAAAAATAATTGGTGGAAACAATTTATAAAAAAAATAAAACACGAGCCATGAGTTGGATAAAATTTGAAAGGAAATTCACGAAAGCTACATGTCTATTACAAGTTCAATGGAGTTTTTGGAAAAGTAGTAATGGAACTGACATAGGAACGATGAAGGAAAGAAAAAGTATTAGACATACCATTTATAAAATCTTCAGAGATATAGATGTAGAGACAGAGACAGAAGAGGAATATTTAAAAATAGATCGTGCCCTTTCACACGAAGGAGAAAGTTTGAACTGAAAAAAGAAAAACACACGTCTGCAATGCATTATTCTTAACAGATTCATGATGGATAAATAAGAAAAAAAAATATAAAGTAAAGCGTCACGAAATTGATGACATGAGTGATTAAAGTTTAAGGATTCTGGATCCCTCGTGTAATATTTTAAAGAAATGCAGTTTATTATTTAATAGATATGGTCGATATGACTAAATATAGGGTCTGTTGTACCTATTTTCTAAATGTGGTTTATAAAATAAGCCAAGATTGCTCTTTAGCGTTTGAATACGATATATTACTTAATTTTCGTTAACATAATTGTCATAATTTTTTACTTGTTTTATTGATCTATCAATTACTATATTCAGTGTATGCGTGGGATTAGTCGTTGCAATTTTATAAATTTCCATAAGACCATGTTTCCATAACCTATCGCGAATTCTCGACACAATAATCTCTACGTTTTGTTGTAGTAATACCTCAGTTCTGCATATATCTCAGCGGCTTGTATGATTATGAAAATGAAAGTTGTTAATCAGATAATTTTTGGTGTGTACCTATCAGATAATTTAATAAAATCACTATCATTGACTACAAAATAAGAAATTGGTTCAAATTTTAACCGTTTTAATACGTCATAAATCATGAACCAAATTACATATTGATCAGCTGATAGGCGTATGAATATTATTGTTTTATTAATGAAGCACGTAAAACAACACCCATTTTAATTATGACCACTTGTCAGTAACACGAATTCTTAGCCGCATGTGACAGCAGACCCATATATGTGGTTTACAGTTATTTTTTTTTGTTGCTGTAGGGTTTAACGCTATTTTTCAGCACACGATAGGCTATACATGGCGGCCAGTATTAATGGTGGAGGAAGAACTCGGGAAAACCTCGGAAAGAACCACCGACCCACGAGAAGCTACTGGCAAGTTTTCTCACATACCCACATTAGCCGAATCCGAGACTCGAACCCACGCAGACAGCGGTGAGATGGCAGTGATCCGTAACGGAGAGCGCTTTAGACCACTCGGCCACTCGGGGCCCCGATTTACAGTTATTGTGCAGCTGTCCAATTTTGCATCACGAAAGATTTCAACAACTGACCGACTCTAGAAGTTTCTCTCTGAACCCATGGTAAGCATAGGTTGAACTATTTCGGAGGTGACATCGTAAGAGGCTCCGATGGGAACTTCGAGAACCTGTGCGAAAACGAAATTGAGAATAGAAAAAATGGCGGACAAATTCATAACACAAAAAAAAATACACTTCAGGATGGGCATATGTAAATTACACAGCACCTAAACACTTTCGGTATGGTACTTGTTACGACTCTATGGTCTTAAATAAGTAACAGAAAGAAGCGAAACCAGCAAGTTTTAAAAAAATAAACAAATTATTTTTCCAAGTCACAAAGTGAAAATTGTAGATTAACTTACAGTATTGTGAATTAAATTCCAGATAATCCTAAATATTATGACACAAGTACAAGAAGTATAGTGTTATGAATTAATTCCGATGTTGAATGTGATGATGTACTAATAGTCTTGCATAGGTTGATGTACAGATAGTCTCGATGTATCACAAAGATATAATCCAGACTGTTTGAATTCACGATAATAAAAAACAGTGTTTTTTGTCCAAAATGTCAAAAAACACTTTGTAATTCAAATTATTGATTTTTAATAATGATGTCTCGTTAATTATATCTGAACGAAACGGTAAATAATTCACAGGAGTTTAAAGGAGGAATGAAACAATTTTGTTTACCTCAACCTCATAAAAATCTAAGACAATAAAATCACCAGGATGTGTGTCAGATGTTCTCTTCCAGAACATTCTAAGTTTGTCAATAAGGCTTGACATTGAACTCAAATGTCAGTACATAAATTGCTTCTTTTAAATAAACATTACGTATGCAGTCTCGTATGCCATTACTACACTATCCTCAATCACGGACAAAAGATAAACACACAATAAATTGAATATACATGACATAATCCACTGGTATGGTACATTTTCAGTGATATAAGGCAGACTCCATGCATTCTATCTTCTAAAAATCAACGTCTCGAATGTACGAAATATTGACACAGTCCCACAAACCTGCCGTTTGCTTTTCTTTGCTGATGAATTGTTCTCACGTAAATTTTCGAAACAGCATTATATATATATATATATATATATATATATATATATATATATATATATATATATATATATATATATATATATATATATATATATATATAAGAACTTCAAATCAACCTCAAAATTATATCAGATTGATTTCAGTAAAACAGAAAGTATATTAATGCCGCCAAATCGAATTCTACAACAATCAAAATAATGGCTCTCTATACAAAAACGGAATCATGATATGTAAATCTTTGAACAGACGTTCTCCACATTATATCTCTAACCTAATATAATTCAAATTATCAGATACTGAACGTAATCTCCGATCAACAACTAACAACGATCTCCAGATTATGTGGTTGAAAATCAGACTTTTCAAAAGCCCTTTTACTGCGTCAGCATCTACCTTTCAAAATTCCTTGCGCCTGAGGATACGTAAATTTCAAATTCTCTTGCTTGTTTTAAAACCTCATTGAAGAAATCCTTTGTTGACCAGCTAAAGTGATATATTAAAGCCTACCAATAGAGAAATTTATCATATTGTCCCGAATATGTGCATGTTTTATTCGACGTATGTATATATGACTTCTGACACGCTGAAATGTGTATACCATAGTACAGTATATTGTTCATATGTGTATATGTAGACCACCATAGTTACACGTATTCATTCATGTTGTGAGTAAGTGTGCAAAGATAATTGATTGTGTGTAGGTTAATTTTTAGAAAGTAATTTATAACATAACCTGTTATAAAAAAAATATTGAGGACAACATGGCATACTGGTATTTCATGAAATAAATCAGGGCTAGATGGGGGGGGGGGAGGAGGAGAGGTTTTCGGACCTATTCACTCACGCCCCACCAAATAAAGGTACATGCACACAAATGTACAGTCACGTGTCACTTGAAATTTGAACATCGTTTTATTCTATTACACGTTTATCGGGTATTATGCAGACTTTGAATAAATAGACACAAAGACTTTTGCTTTGGTGCCCTTTCGAGGAAAGTCAGGGCCCTTGTGAAATTTTTGAAAAACAAACAATACTTGACATGATCTGGACCTATAAAATGTGTTATCCTCGTTAAATAAATGTTTAAATGTATTTGAAACAGAAACTAACAATCAAATGCCTCGACTCGTAATATACCATCTTTCATTTTCCAGTACTGATATCAAACAAATTACCAAGCGCAGCTCACCGTTTTTGTTGTTGTTTAAGCTGGTCGCCGATTGGGAATTAGCTGCCTTACATCATCTGAAAACAGTAATTGAGTCTGCCTAGAAATTAGAAATTTACGGTAAATTGATTTGAATGGGATTTGTATTTCCAAGTTAACGCCATTGCAAAGGAAAGTCTCCATTCATGTCACTTCCAGTCGTCCTTGCTCATCTAGAACTAAAATCTTTCATTTGCCCTAGAGGACACTCCTTAACTGAATCCAGTAATTTGTCTGACACATCCAAAGATGCAAATCTCTCTCTCTCTCTCTCAATACGATCTCAATACGATCACGATATAACATGTATCCCCAGAATAATCAGTATGGCAACCCAAGAGATTTAATGAATAGAAATACAAGGTCATGGATAGAAATACAAGGTCATTGGTTCTAATTTTTATTTTAAGACATTGTTGATTGGATTGGTACCTCTTTTACGGAACAACAATACAATGTATGCTATTTAGAGCCGCTGCAATTGGAGTAAAATGCCATATACAAGGACACGCCGTGGTAGGCAAAAGGGGCTGATGACCAGAGATTGTATGCAATCCGATCTTGAGTCACTAGAAACTGGAACATATTTACAAGGGAAAAAAGTATTTTTTTTAAAAAAATCTTAGAAGACACAAATCGGCAAATTAATCTGAAATTGGTATCAACCTTAAACAGCAGATTAGGAACGTTATCAGGACTAATACATGTTTGTATATTTGTTATGGAGATTCAAATTAAATTAAATACAAAAGAGAAATTTTAAATGGCTCTTGGTAAAACAAAATCCAGCTGAAACAAAATTTAAAGAATTTAGCTACTTTTAACATAGATTTATAGCGTTGTTCGTTTTCAATGTCTGCATTTCAAACTTACGGTATTAGGTTAATTTGCTGAGCGCTGAAATCGTTAGAAACTGAAATTAGATTTAGAGCCCAGTTCGGAAACCCTACAAATAACATGACAGCGTCTCCACAATTGCTAGAGGCTGTTGACATGTGCATGACAGCCGATGCCAATCAACGAGTTCAGTTGGTTGGAAAATTCAGATATCAGGAGAGCAAATAAATTCCGCTTTTTGTAAGGCGGGATTTATTTCTCCTGCAGGCCTTCTTTCAGGCATCAAAACTCTCCGTGCCAATCTTCCGCCCGACCGAGTATTAAGGCTCCTTTGCATTTATATAAGAAATATTAAACAAATTCTGCCCAGTGTTGATCTCCTATGCATGATATCGGTTGTCTGGGAAGTTAGTCTATGTAAAGCATCATACCACTGTGCTGAACCATCGCAGATAATACCTGATCGACTAAAATAGTGTTGCAATACATTTGGGCGAAACGTGACCCATGAGTTTTTATTTATTATAAACTATCAAGAAAACTGAAGATATGATGATGGTAGCCTCACTTTCCGCCTTTATGCTGGTGGCAGCTGGAGCTTCCATGAGAAAAGAACTTCAGCAATGTAAGCCTACTACGCCGGATGTACTGGGGCCATATTACTTCCCAGACCCACCTAAGAGGAGACAAATATGTACCGATGATCCAGAATACAAGCAACGACATTTAATGTTAGTTGAAGGATACATTTTTGATGAAGATTGTAAGAACCCGATTTCTGGAGCCAAAATTGAGGTATGGCAGGCTGACCACGATGGGCATTATCTTTTCCGGGCCAACTGCCGAGGCTACATCGTTTCCGGTGAGACTGGCTTTTATGTCTTCCTGACAATACATCCAGGAAAATACGCCATCAATCGTAACGAAACCCTGTACCGACCTGCACACGTCCATTTCCGGATTGTAAAGCCAGGATACAAGACCCTTGTCACGCAGATGTATTTCCATGGAGATTCGAACCTTGGTCCAAACGATGCATGCAACACATGTTCATCTGGTAACCCAGATCTTGTGGTGCGCCCTCAAAGGGTCTGCGTGGATGAGTCCCAATCACATTGCTTACATGTTGTTACCTTTGACATTGTGATGCAAAGAGGAGACGGCATTTCTGTCGTGCAGGACGAGGATGACAATTACATTGAGCTAACCGACATAGTTAAAGCTGGAAAATGACATTTTAGTGATGGGGATTCTTTTACGTTCCTCCGTTGACGACAAATTGGGAATGATAAGATACACAGCATAGTCGTGATATACCGGAAACAATTTATTCGGAATTAACTATGTTTATTGTGCACATCATCATTGATAAAAAAATGTTCCTCAAATTCTTTGTGTTGTTGGCTTAAAGAAATCAAAAATACTTGCAAGGGACGGGTGCATCTGTTACGTAAGTTTCAGATTCTTAAGATGGTGTCAGTTGTTGATTAATGTATATTAATATAATCTACTCGTGTTTATCAATTATCATTATTTAACACACAATACATCATTTGAAATGCTATATAGTACATGTGCATCCATCTCCTTTTCAAAACGAACAGCACATATTTTTGTTTACAGCGAGAAAAATGGGCATTTAACATATTATCAAATGTTCAAAGATATCTGTTAAAAATTTAATTTATTTCAAGCCAATTTACAACAAATTCCAGCAATTTATAGAATGCAAAATACCACGAAAATTTTGTACAAGGCACGTGGTGGCATTCAGCGGTCATTAAGAGGAAGGGATCTGGAGATAGCGGATAAAAGCGTATGCATTGACCTGACTAATAATACCAATGCGCGGATCGCGTGAAACGAATCTGGGGCCACAGGGTTACAAAAGTATAAATCATGTTACTTCATGCTTCTAGATAGAAGATAATGCTTGTGCATTAGGTTCGGACTATTTTTGAATCTTGGGGTACTACTGGACGCGTTAAGTGTTTGTACATGTTGGGGTACTACTGGACGAGTTAAGTGTTTGTACATGTTGGTGTACAACTGGACGAGTTAAGTGTTTGTACATCTAATACGTTTGACTTATTAAAAGCAAGGTGGATGAATTGTACAACCCAGTATGCTTGAAGATTTATTCAAAAGTTTCTTGAGATTAGCTGCTAAATTTAAAGGTTTGAAAACGAGATAGCTGATTTTAAATTTCACATGTACATTTCCTATAGTTGACGTATATTTTCCAAAATTATTTGTTATATTGAAAAGCGGGTTTCATACTGAATACACCGAATTGTATATTTTGCTCAAATTTTGAACTATCATTTGAAATTTGTCGTGATAAATATTACAATCATTCACTTAGTTTCTCCAGTTGTAATTCAAACTTAACAAATCTTCTAGGGACAATACCTGATGAAGCGAGAAGACACCTATGTGTTCCCTTAGTTTATCTAACTATATTATACTTACAGAAAAGAAAAGATGGCGGGGGGGGGGGGGCATTGAATTTTTATCTGTACACACAATGGGAGCTAGTCAGCGTTAATTAAAAATGAAAGCAAATACATGTATTGTGTTAGGTTAAATCACGATGCATTATTACGAGAAAATATTGTTATTAATATAGAGTTTTGAGTTCATACTAGATAACATTGCGTTATTGTTACAAGATCGCAATGCTTTATTACGAGAGAGTTTTGCGCCATTACTAGACAATATTGCTTAACACTGCGTTAATAAAATATACCATCGCGTTATTTCGAGATAATACTGCGTTAGTACGAGATGGTATCGAGGCGTATTTCTGATTTGCGTTGATACTGATTCACAATAAATAGCGGACATGTTGAACATGTACATGGTTTTTTTTAAATATAAAATACTAGAACTATTATCTTCAAATAATCAAATTGTAATAAGTATACGCACACTGCAAAGAAACTTGCCGATTTCCGGGCTGTGTAAGAAGAGATAAAAGAGCTAATTTCTATAGTGAAAGATAGAGATGTTTAGTTTTTGCTTGGATACAAATGAACGTACACAAAGAATTGATTGTACTTTTACGGCGCACCAGACCGTAAGGCTATATAGGGCATAGATGATAAAAACGTTTTTTTTCGTTTTTTATTTTACCTTGAAAAACGCGTTTTTTTACGTTTTTTATTATTTTTTTGTGTTTTTTATATTTGATACTTCCATTTTTTTATCATACAGGCGGTCCTCTGTCATACTCTAGATAACAAATATCGATCAATAATGAATCTATGATGCTAGCCTACGATACTTTACGTAAACTTTAAAACTGGTATGTAGCGTGTAAATAAGTAAAATATTGATTTTTGTGTTGCCTAAAAACTACTGGAACGTTTTTGTTTTCGTTTTTTATTTAATGAGAAAAAATACATTTTTTTTACGTTTTTTATTTTAATTTTAACGTTTTTAACATCTATGATATAAGGCCATAGAAAAAGTTATATGTATTATAATTTACAGTTGATACAAGGTTTATTATCGACCAACGATATTAAAATCAAAATGATGAGATGGTGAGGGTAGTATATAAAAGTTTCTGATCAAAGGGCATGTAAATGGTGTGTTTCAACGAATATTTTGATGAAAAGATACTTAGGGTAAACGAATGTATATACATTACATAAAAATACTCAAAGTGATATTATACAAGTTACATCTTAGAATAAATGTTTACTTCTTTCAGGAATTTTAAAATGCAAGAGATGTTTACTGTATCAAAAAGTTCCTTCATGTGCTAAACATTGTAGCAACGATCCTGTGCAGGTTGGAGATCGAGACAGTCTATGATAAAGTGCTTCACAGTGAAGGGTTAATTGAAAAAAACGCATTCAGGTCGGTCTTCGCCTTTTAGTGTGTGTGTGTGTTTAACGTAGCTTTAACAATTTTTAATCAATATCGCCACGATGTCTGCAGTGTGGCAGTTTATAGTAATGCCTAGCACTGGGGCATCATGCCGCCAAGGTGTAGCACAATTCCCACCCAGTCACATTATATATAAAGATTCTTTCGAAATACTGTGCACTGACATGGGAGTGGAGGAGGATACAATCATATACAAAATACAAGTTTTTTTCATGACAAGTCGTCAAGACTATCGTGCCGGTCATAATATGCTGCAAGCTCTTTTCAAAAAGACAGTTACTGAAGGTTAGCACTCTCTCTCTCTCTCTCTCTCTCTCTCTCTCTCTCTCTCAGAAATGTGCAGATGCACAAGAGCGTAGATTAAATAAAAAAACTGATAAATTTCTTTGAAAATGGAATTCAGCCATTAATAAATAGCTTGTGTAAGAAATATTTTTACTTGAATTTGTTTTATTTTATTTTATTGAGCTTGGATTTTTAAGAAAACCAGGAGCATTGCGTATCGCGAAAGTCTATAAGACATAGACAGACTTTCTATACCCGTATCTGTATATCCAACATGGCTATCTAAAAGAATCATGTTAGATGTGTTATTTCTTTTTCGGTATATATATATATATATATATATATATATATATATATATATATATATATATATATATATATATATATATATATATATATATATATATATATATATATATATGTTTATGAAAAGGTGGCCTTGCGAAGTGTTCTCCGACTTTGGGATCAAGCTATTAGGGGTAAAATTAAAATAATTTACCCCACCATCGCCCACCACCCGAAATTGCTGAAGAAAGAAAACAGAAAACATCAACAATAGCATCAGTCGGAGAAAGAAACCCTGCGGAAGATCGAATGAGGCTGTGTTTGACCAGAAGTTGATGAAATAAAATAAAAAGACCGCGAGAGCTTAACAAGGAAAATACTTTAGACAAAAGTGTTTAACCTTTGAAACCATATAAGTGTAATTTGTATAGAAGCTTCTAGTGATCATGACTTTTCTGAAATCCAAAAGAATTAGGAAAGTCTGTCTATTTTCTTCTATTACTGCATACCGACTTTAAAGATTTATCTACACACATCAAGAGATGGGTCTCGCATGGTTTCATCCTTGTGGAAGCCATGTTGTTCATTAAAATGTTTCGTTATTGAGGCGGTCACAATATATTCTACTATTTGTATAAAACAGAAGTAAGTGATAGAGGAATATTTTTTATGGCTTTAAATCTTCACCATTTGAAGACTTCCACTCAAAGAGTGGAGTCTTATGTCAGGATGCTGTCCGTGCGTCTGCCCGTGTGTCTGTTACCAATTTCGTTTGTTCACAAACATTCGAGATTTTCCCCATATACAATCACCAGACTTTGTGGATCGCTGGCACTTGGGTAAGAAAGAAGCCTATCGCTTTCAGTGTCACAAAGTCAATGAAGATAGATGATTTCTGCAAAACAGCATTATTTAAGCATGACAAGCATGGGGGAACTTTGTGAATGGCTTGCACTTGTGATATAAAAAGGGATATTGATGTTGGGTTTGAAAAGCCAAAGGTTAGGGTTACTGTCATTGAAGAAGTAAAAATAACATTAGTTTATACATCACGTACCTGGAGTAATCATAGTGGATGACATGCACTTGGAATAAGGAAGAAGTAGTTTGATTTGGGGGTTTAAAGGTCAAAGGTCACTGTGACTGAAAGAAGAAAAAAGTTTACCACATAATAACATTAGTTCTACATCACAACACAGGACTAGAGAACACATTTAACTTGTACATGTTGAAAGGGAGAAGCATGTTGATTTGGAGATAAGAGGGACATAAGTAAATACATAATTTTTGTCGATGTTTTGTCGCTGCTCATTTTGTTGTAGTCAGCATGCCAAGAAAATTAAGACTGACTTATAGGCTAGGTTCGCAATAAATTGGTAGCTTGAGATTCTTAATCTATGTTCTGTTTGGGACATGACTGACTTTTAACTATGACCCGCTGGGATAACGTTCTGACAGATACGTTAACGCAGGGTCAGGTGGAGGAGATGAAAATTCCGGGAAATCTTGGGCCAATTTAGATAAGTGTCATAAAGTGACATTTTCAGGAATAATTAATAATAATAGAGGACTAGAGAGAATTATTTTGACTTCGATGGGATAGTTCCAATTTTGGCGGAGAGAGAAAGTGTGTGTGTGTGTGTGATATAAATTTTTAGCGTAGCTTTAACAATTTGTTAATCATATCACTACGATGTCTGCAGTGTGGCAGTTTATAGTGATGTCTAGCACTGGGGCATCATGCCAGAGACATGTGGCATCATGACCTACCGAGTCACATTATCCTAAAACCAGGCCGACAAGTCCTAACACTAACCTCTTTCTGCTGAACGCCAAGCGAAGCAGCTGCTAGTACCATTCTTTTTTTAGTCGTTGGTATAACTCGATCGGGGTTCAAACCGGCGACGTCAAGTATCCAGGGCGGACTCTCTGACTACTTAAACTACCGGAGCGGTCGATATAGAAAATGATTACCGACTGGCTAGACAAAACTGGGAGGGTGGTTGCCCCAGAAAAAATTCAAGGTTAGAAGTAATTTCCTTGCGCAATTCGGCAGTCCAATTTTTTCTACAGAAAAGGAAATCTTGGGGACTTCGAGGAAATCAACAAGTAATTTCTCTTCTTAAATAAATCGTCTAAGGAACGTGAGTCTTGAATGTTGAGGACACGGGGAAGAGAGATTCGGCTTCATAGAAAAGGTAGTGAGTTTCGTTAAAGGTAGTGAGTTTCGTTAAAGCACAAGGAAAAATAGCTCCATACGTGCACCATGTAGTAGGGAAAGACAGCAGACAGCCAAGTTACGATTGACGACCCGAAGAGGCTGTGCAAAGAGAAAGAGAGAGAAGGAAAAGATATATGGTAACGCTGATCTGTCATCAACAGTAATTTGGAAAGGACCGGAAGCAATCAGGTTATGCTGACATGCCGGCAATTTGAGTTCGATCATTCACTCATTTCTATTATGAAATTTGTTTTATCGGAATAACAGAACGGCTAATTGCATTTCACATATTTTTGGGGTATTCTAGTTCTAAAAGAATGTGTATAATTTAAATATCACCTTCAGTTTCATTTTATTTATTTAATTGATTATATTTTTATATTTTACATACGAGGGCTCGTGTTGTTTATTCTATATATTTGCTCAGATCTATGTTACTCCATCCTTTAATGTCATACTTGAAATTATTGTTAGCTCAATCCGGACAATAACTCGTCGATGATCTCCTAGAAAACAATAACCAATGGAATCATATAACATTACACACAGACCTTCCACCTACTCGGCAGGGTTAGAGTCTTGCCTGACATTATTCTATTGCAGAAATTAAAGAATCTTTGCTTAAGCAAGAACAAATATATTTTGATCCAGTATTTGTAGTAAAAGAAATAATGGAAATCCAAAATCGGAAAGAAAAAAACAGACGAATACAACTACAGAAAGAAAAAAACTTAAAGAGAAATGAAAATAAAGAAAGAAGAGATAGAGAGGAGATAGATGCAAATCCAAAAAGAAAGAGACAGTGAAATACAGATCCAGATATAAGAAGTGCAATTGAAATTAAAGAAATTAGAACTAGCAAGTGGAATACACCCAATTCTACTTCCGTTTACACACAAGTTCAGGTTTTGATGTTACCAGAAAATTTGAGAAGGCCAGGAGAGCATTTGGACTCTTCTTTTTATTATTACAAAGCGTATTTCTGGCAGCGAAATATAGGCCCATTTCTAATTAATTGTTTGTTGAATTCGTTTATCTTTATATTTTAACATGTTCGTTTTAGAAAATGTAAAATGTTAACTTTCAATTGGCACTATTTATCCAGTATTACAGAAACACCATTACTGGACTTAAAATACATTAGGCAATAAAATGGAAATTCCTTTTAATACTATCAAAGTAGAGGTACTATAATAAGTTGATAAAAGTCAAAGTTGATGTTTTTGTTTAATATTTTCTTCCCATAATCTAGTTAAATAATTTTATCCTTGTCCAGCCCTACAAGACAGATTTTACTGAGTGACTGTCACAGACTTCGAGTATCCATGGACTGAGGCCAGTGTAGGTACTAGCATGCTGTATGCAACAACAATTACTTTATTAGCCACTACAGACGAGGGCTATTATGAGCTAAGCACATACACAAGTCAGTTAAATATAAATGTAGGTCACAGTGACCTTCTTTTGCTGTAACGGTGTAATACTAACTGAGATGCAAACATTGCTTGTCTGATGATTCTGGTATGGTTTTCTGGGTACAGAAAACATATTCGGCCGTGACCCTAAGGCTGTAAAATGTGAAACAGAGGTCACAGTGAGCTTATTTTGATGAAAGGGCGTGATACTGATAGAGATGCATAAAAGCTTCTAGTTGAATGATTCTAATACAAACAGACATTGAGAAATAATCTTAATATACCAAAGTTCTTAGCACAGACTGTATATGAGCATGTATAAAGTTAGCCCTCCTCCCCAAGGGGTGGGCATTGTGAATCCGACTCCAAACTGTTGCCTGCTACCCAGGATGAGAGAATGATTCAGCGAGATGGTATATAATAGAGCTGGGTAACGCGAACAATTTTGTACTGCGTTATTTCTCAACGTACCGAGATATGTACCTCGGTATACTGCAGTTATATTAGGGTCCAACAAATCAATGTTCTGTGGAATGAACCTGTCAATATTTTATTTATTTCCTATGTCAATAACTGAAAACATCTTGGTCTAATTTGCAGTCAAATAACCCCATATTATACCCATGATATTATTAGGAAAAAATATTAATTATCTTGAGATAAAAGAAAAGAAAACATTTCAGCTCAAAAGAAAATCACAGTCGCAACCTCTAATTAAATGGTCAGTACCGCACAGTAGATGAAATTGCTATGTATGTGTTATTCTTGCAGAAGTTGCAATATAAAAACTGTAACTAAATTCGGATGATTTAGCATACACTATGGCTGCTACTGCGAAAGACATCGTGCTGGTATTAGAGAGACTATTGACAAAAATGTGAAGCGTTAATACTGAAGCCTACAATTTTCTAACTAGATGAAATGTTTAGCGGGACGCCAAAACCCGAGCAAGACATTTATCAGAGAGGGCCAGTAAATGTTAAACATACTTACTGAACAAATGAGAAAATAGTTTGTGAGAAATTGCACATATTTCCGACCGAAATCAAGTTCGCTTCTGAAAATCGCAGTCTTACAAAGGAATACATATACTTAACACGCATGCTAGTAAACATGTTTTCTTTGTTTCTTTATTTTCGGGGTGGGTGAGTGGGTTAATCCGAAATCTTTCCGAAAGATTTTTTTCCTGAATCTGATTCATAATTTATTTGGCCACCGTGTTGACATATTTGAGATGTATCATGTATGTGGTTAAATGATCATAGAAAGAATTATACTTGTCACTATTCATTTGTAACAGGCACAACCATATTGTCATAAAAATATTAAAATAATTAATTTAAAGTTTTTAATTTTTATTTTGTCATGAATAATGAAAACCCGTTGTTAGTCACTAAAATCCTTAAATGATTCGGAAATTTCGTACTTTCCTTACTTTACGAAAGCTTCCGACGTACCGGTATAGTGTGTGTGTGTGTGTGTGTGTGTGTGTGTGTGTGTGTGTGTGTGTGTGTGTGATTTGGATTTTTAACATAACTTTTAAAAAAAGTTCATTCATATCGCTACAATATTAGCAGTGTGGCAGTATATAGTGATCTCTAGCACTGGGACATCATGCTCCAGTTAGGTTGCATGATGTCCCACCCAGTCATATTATCCCGACACCAGGTCGATCGGTCCTAACACTTATCTCTTAATGCTGAGCGCTAAGCGATGCAGCTGTTAGTACCATTTGTATACGTCTTTGGTATGACTCGACCGGGGTTCTAACCCGCGACCTAACGCATCTAAGGCAGACACTAACCACTAGGCAACAATAGCGGCCTACCGGTCCAGTGAAACAGTACCGTGTATATATATATATATATATATATATATATATATATATATATATATATATATATATATATATATATATATATATATATATATATATATATATATATATTGTGAAGAAACCATTGGAAATGAAATGTAAGACATACTCAGTAAAATTTTGCAATAAAAATAAAGGAGAATGCTATATGTGATGGATGGGCCAATGTGAACCCTCTCAACGTTACGTTTGATGGCACTCTGACATGTGAAAAACTTAAGTTAGTGATTATAGTAAATTTCGTTTGGCTGTTATCGACGCTTTTCTGATGTGGCACTCTAATACACTATACTTCAGTAAAACATCGTTGTGTTAAAAATGAATGACGTGCCTAAAATACCTAGTAATGACAGGATATATATGAAGTAGGCAAACAACATGCCTCTTTGTCATCAATATTAGACCAACATATCCAACATTTTTTTTTTGAAATTCTTTTAAAATGTTCAGGCAGGCTGAACACCTGAGTGATGCTATCTCTGAATTTAATGGAGACATTTTGGAGTTTATATGCCCATATGCATGTCAATCATTACATTATGTAATGTCAAAAGTACGCGAGAGCAAACACACATGAAAGAAAAGAAAATGATACAAAAATTTGCACAGAATGTTTATTATCTCAATCTTAATGGCATGGACATGGTCTAGAAAACTTTTTTTTCAACTCAACCGTTCTAAGGATGCTGACGGGTAAAAAAACCCCAAAAGGCCCAAGTGGCTCTGAGAGTACTCACCAGGCTGACGTCTATCTAGCACCCAAACGAAAGAACAGACTGCTGTCGATCAATATTGGTGAAAATCTGGAATTTGTTCATTTATTGCTGCTTCTTAAAGGATGTAAATTTTCTAGGGTCAGCATCCAGAAAATTGCAAGATAGCGCGTTAGTAATTTTTAACGGCATTTTATGTATGAAATGCCATAAAATAATGCATCGAGATGTAATAACATGAAAACAATACATATATCAGACATTTAACACTCATGATCAGGGAGAAGTGAAACCCGCTAGTTTTTGTAAAATTCAACAATTTATTTTCCAATAATACAAAATGAAATTTTAAATTAAATTTAAAGGTCTAAACAATATTGTGGATTAAATCCCAAACAATCCTAATTATTTTATAACAAGTCCAAATTATACAATATTCATAACGAATCTTGAATGTCCTGATATAACAGACATCTTGAATGTGTTGATGTAACAAAAGTCTTGATGTTTCTTGATGATACACTCTATACTGATTTTAAATGAATTCACAATAATCCCCAAAAGGTGTTTGTCCTAAATGTCAATAAGCACTATGTAAATCTGATGACAAGTTAAAATAAACGATTCCTCTCAAATTATATTTTAATACACCTAAAAACTATGATCATAGAATCCATGCTATTAAGATATTAATTAATATTTTGACTAAACCTCTTTTATATCCATGCCCACGACCTAACATGCAATATAATTTTCTAAAAAACCTTGGTCATCTTAATGGACAATTATAGCAAACTGTAAAAATGTTCACTTCTAGAACTTTCTAAGGTCATAATCAATGCTAGGTCTTGAACTCAAATTCAAGTAAACAATCTATTTATAATTAACAAGCAAAACGAACACTGGTACACACTACATCAATCATGGTCAAGATCAAGCACAAATATACATAACAACTGGGCAATAAGAATGGGGTCTCCTGCAAAAATCTCCATACATAAATTTAATTTTAAGTCACATATTTGTTTTCCGAAATGCAATACTTTATTTCATCCACATATAATATTAATGATACATGTTTCCTCAGCTTCAAATTATTGTCTGTTCAATTTCATCCCTAATGTGTATTTTTGTTTTCGTTGTGCTAATTTAAATAACTTGTTTTGTTGAAATTCGTGAATCCCGTATTCTTAAGTATGGTTCTTGTTTTAATGTATTGAAATTTTTCTGCAAATCGGAAAGCTTAGCATAACCCAAACTAGATTCAGAATAGTACTCATCATAAGTTACTTCCCTTGCTGGACAAATTGCGAAGTACAATAGTCCTGTTTCTGTTAACAGTGGCTATACTTCGATAGTAGATAAGCATCCTTTGTATCAGTTTTAAAGCCATCTATGCCAGGATTCATTCTGTCACAATTGGTCAAATTCTTTTGAAAACTTACTGAGAAGAAGTCATTCAAACAAATGTTACTATTAGCAATGACAGGATGTCGAATGGCAGATTTGCATGATTTAAGCAAAGTTTGGAAGAGCCTCATGCCAGGATGTTTTCTGACATCTGTTTAGTTTTCTGCTAAGCAGTTCTTGAGAAGTTGTTTAAATATTTAGATGTGCTTGATAATGGTAGCCATAGTTGATGGTGGAATGGCACCATTTGATCAAATAGTAAACATCTCTATGTCAGATTATCATTGTCTAGAAGCAAGAGTTTACTTGGCAAAAGTCACAGGCTTTGATAACATATGAATACATCCAATATAAGCATAGTCATGCATTAGTCAGTAGGGACATTGCTTAGCCATTACACCGAAGGCCTTACATGACATGCATGCAGTTTATACATCAAACAGATACACCAATAACTCCTCCTACAAGCAATAAGCAAACCAATTTAACTGATTCTGTGCAACACTTGATCCCTAGTGAACAGCCAAGTTTGGCCTGCTTGTATTGCCACTTTGTTAAATAAAGCCTACATTTCTGCTAAAGCATATGACTAAGCATGAACTATAGACATTGTCCATATTTTATTAGTGTAAAAAAGTAACCTAGTATCAGAGAAAAAGCAGAATGATCATTTGTTTGCATGATTGATCACTACAGAGATAAATTACTTGGAAGGTTGTTTTGTTTTATTAATTCTTTCATAACTGAATGTCAACAAGATTGGCAGGAATACATATGTTGTTTTTACAAGGTAAGTATATATCTGAAGCAATTAAGATACAGCAGGTGACATTGGCTTGTTGGCATTAGAATATCTAATATTTCATCCAACCTTTAGCTACAAAATTTGATATCTAAATTGACAGTTAGGTTTGTTCTTAACATTTTTCTTCAAGTAGATTAATTATTGCTGTCTTTAAAGTTTCTTTATCGAACAAAACACATTCAACTTTTCAACATTTGCATGAAATGACAACGGCTAAGGATCATGAGAAAATTCAATATGTAGAAAATTCATTTTCATATATGTTTATTTTGGTAATTTCTCAATGATAATTTATGTAAACCAAGTTATTTCACCCCATTTGTTTATGCACAAATGTTGTCAAAACAGAATGTTAAATATGTGCAGCTTACAAGGGATATATATATATATATATATATATATATATATATATATATATATATATATATATATATATATATATATATATATATATATATATATATATATATATATATATATATATATTGCTATAGAATATTTTAGAATAAATGTTTTGAAAGGAAAAAAAAAAACACAAGTTATGTTCATTATATTGTTCCCACTTAGCAGCATAATGCGGCAGAATGAAGTTAGTTTTTTTTATTATGTACACTGAAATGACCTTACATGCCAATTTATAGGAATTTAATCAAACTTGTTTCGTGTGATACCTTTTTTGGTTTTGTTCATGATCATCTTTTCTGACTTTGATGTTTTTAGAGAGCCTTGAAAGATAAACATTTTTAGATTTACTAAATGCATGTTTTTTTAATCTAAAATGTTCTTTAATTCAATTCAGTAATGGTCTTATGTGTTCGTTGAAAAGGTAATTTCATCCTGGAAAAACCCATGGAAATGACATAGAAATTTATCTTTAGAAAAGCTTAATAACCGTGAACAACATTACTATATCACTCTGTTATTCTATGATTACATCCTATATCGTAATATTAACGTCGGCTGACACTGATGTGCACTTTTGTTAAGGTTTTGGTTGAGAAGTGAGTGTCTATGTATGCATGTTTTAATAGTTCGATGATTATTTGTTGCTGTTATTATATAATTGTTTACTATATTTTGCTGTTAAATTTATTTGACTGCCATTATGTGTAATATTATTGTAGTATTTGATATCAGATTTTAATATTCATGTATGAGCAATAATGATTGTTTATTATTAAGAAATTTATAAATCGGAAATGGCATTATCGTTTGTCTATTTTTGCTTATACTAGTTAGACATGATCTCTTTTATTCTTATTTTCTTTCTAACTCATCATACAAATTTATGTTGTTAATTTTTGTATAATAACCTCCTAATTCTTTTCCAATTGTGACTTGACTTTCATTGCAACCACAACGCAATAGCGGTGCCTACAAGGCACAGAATATAACAAATGTCTATTGAAAGCATAAATTATAATCAGCGCAAAAAAATACGCATACACGTGAATTAACGATATCGAATGTATGTGAAACAGGAAGAGTCAATAGTCTTCGCAAATGAAAATATTCATTCATCATAAATGAAATCGTCATTACTTAATTAAGGCATTACCATTACAAAGTTGGCATGCACAAACCATACGTGGGTGACACTAACTCGCATTCAGTCTTGATATGTTCTAACAAAGATATTATTGATTCGCTTTACATACAATGGTTTCTTACACAATTATTATTTGCCTTCTTTGTTCATTTTACATAGAACATGTAGTAGCGTGTCGCAGTTATTTTCATGATCACTTGACGTACGATTGTGACATACTCCACAATGATTCTCTACTGCAGATTATTTATAGACATTTCACAGTAAAACAAGTATTTGATTTTTACGTATTAGTTACTTTTATTAGACATGATGCTAGTAATTGGTAATTGATACATAAATGGGCCTTTTGGGGTCGGGATTTTTAGGACCGAGTCTTTTAAGTACTAGTCCGTTTTGGTCTTGGGGCTTTTTGGTACCGGTCCGCTTTGACCCTGATCCATTAATAAGTATAGTATCGCCAATTGTTTGGGAGTTATTTTTTACAGCACCCTTCTGCTCACCTTGTTGATATTACAATTTTGATTAATTAATTTTGTTCACGTAATTCTTTTTCAGTAATGTTATGACTTTGTCAG
Organism: Sinohyriopsis cumingii; assembly: GCA_028554795.2. Taxonomy (NCBI): domain Eukaryota; kingdom Metazoa; phylum Mollusca; class Bivalvia; order Unionida; family Unionidae; genus Sinohyriopsis; species Sinohyriopsis cumingii. The sequence goes on along the minus strand of CM068824.1, from coordinate 124,138,655 downwards.
TTTCTTCCATCGTGCCTAGGTTTGTTTGGATGTAGTGGATTTAATTTCCAATATTCGAGTTGATGGATGGGTGATGATAATCATCAACTGTGATATTGAACTCTTCAAATGTCATAGAATCACCAAATGCATTATCTATGCCTGTAGTATAGACGGGAGACTTTATTAGCCACCCATAAGACACTCTTTGTTCATGTCTCAAAAACAACACCCTACCTACCCACCCTACCCCCACTGGAAGAATTTAAGTTATTAAAAGTTTCAACCCTAAGGCCACGTATTTGTCATTTTCGAAACAAAATAACGACACAATACGCATGATTTTTATTGTTTGTTTCATTCTCATTCACCTACAAAATAAATAATTTTCAATTTTCAGAAACCAAAATCTTACCATCTACCTACACATAACAAAAATAAGTTAACAAGCACATTAAACCTGTGGTCACTACTGAGTCTTTCTAATTTTCTTTAACCATCTGTCTGTTCCAGTCCATGTGCAGACCACCGCAAAATATTTACAAAAATAAATTCAAATTCAAGCGGTTATTACCCTTACTACCATTGTTAAGCCATAATCCTTTCTGCCTACAAAATGAACTCGAATACCGACTATAGCTCTTTAATCCAGATACTCTTAAAGTTTTGCACATAATATACATTAAATAACTAACAAAGTACTGGACACCAACTCACATTATAGTTAGTAATGATATATAAATTGGAACATTAACGACTTGATTAATAATTACACTAGGCAACACATCCTGTATTATATTAGGGTTTTGAAGACTACTTGTCGATTAATGTCTGCTGAAGGTGTTAATAACATGGCAACATCTGATGAGAAACCAGGATGGATTTACTGTTTTCAAGATTGCAAATGACTAAAAAACAAGCAGGATATCGAGGCCAAAGTCAAAGTATAAGGTCAAATGTGATATACAATTTAGGAACTGATGAACAATAGAGAACATCTATTAAAAGTCTTTTTCCACTGTATAAAACACTGATAAACGTTAATTAAAAGGTTAAGTAGAGGAGAATAATACATGGACTCGAACTAAAACATTACCACAAAATTAAATTTCAGCAGTATCGAAGAATATGAGCAATACTTATGCATACAAGAATGACGAAAATGATGAAGGTATTGTAATCCTTGCAGTCAAAACTAAGCCTGATTTACAATACATTGATCAGGAAAAAAAATAAACAAGCGTTCTTATTACGACAATAGTTGCAGGAGCTGGTATATTTTTTAAGTGAACGTCGTGTTTAGTTTTTTAAAAGATAATTTCTTTTCAGACATTTTTGTATAAAAATACATGATATAGTAAATTATCGTTGATCAAGCAGTTGTTGCAATAATAATCAGCTAATAAAGAAATAAAAGTTTACAAGATGCTACAAATGTAGCTATTTAGTTTATCGTTTTTGAGACACTGGTAGAAAGTGAAATTTACCTTAAAACTGGTTGTTTCTGACTCGTACAATTAATTTAAAAACAAATACTTTATATAATAGGACATTACGTTGTGGGTGTTGATGCCCGAAAATTATTATTATTATTATTATTATTATTATTATTATATAATGCAAACCGTAAGTTTAATAGGTTAATTATGATTTTTTACATAGAATTTGAAAACATAATATTTATTGGAGTTTATCTTACAGCAACACTTGAGAATCTCACCAAATTTGATAGGGGACTTACTAGCTTCAAAACCTCAATCTTCTGTGGATTGTTAATTTAGCCATCATTACTTAAAAGAGAAACCAATAAAAAAATAATAAATGAAAGAATTTACTAATGGAGATGGCTGTTTACAAACGTATTGTTTTTCATTTAAATTTTCAGCTTATTTAAATGATGGCGACCTGCTATCCTGTATGGCTGCTTTCAGTAAAAAAAAAAAAAGTACAAACAAATCTTTTCCTAGACTGATTAGATTAAAGGACTAAAATAAATATTTATAATACAAACTAGAAAAACAAATTCGCATGGGTTCTTAAACCCCTTTAACTGGCCAATTGCTATTCATATGAATTTTAGGAAAATCATTTGTCCCTAGGTGTGTGATATAAGGTCCACTATGTCTTCTTCGTATATGGCATGATGGATACTATTTCATAACATCATAACCAAGCGTTTAGTTACCTTTACAAATGCAGAAGCTGACTTAATAATTTTACAGATCTAATCAAGCCTTAAACATGTGAAAACATGTCCAAAAGCTCCGTAATCGTTGTCTGTAGAACTTTACGAATAAACAGCGTTTAAAAGTCTGTCGCTCACAAATGTTATCGCAGCAAATGTCTATGTCTGCCCCACATATAAATGCGGAAGTGACGTATCACTCGATCGTTTTCAGTTCTTAGAACAAGCCATGAAACAACTTGCAAAGAATAAAAACGACACATTCGCTGAGATTATACAATAGTTTCAAATACTGGGGTCAAATTTTTTTTGGAAAAGAATTTTTCTTTTACAATTACATGGATTATTTTCAGTGTTTGGAGTACCAAAGGTCGATACCTTTTTGTTTTGTGTCCTATGGATAAAGATAACTGATGTGTGTCATGAAAATATATAAAATTGAAATTTATTATTGATTTACTTTATTGCTACATAAACATCAAGTAATGTATGTTATATGATATTTTTGGAAGTGTCTGAATTTTTGAAAGAACAATTGCAAACTAGATCCATCACATTATTACAATGCACCGGAACCAACACACATTACTTGTTATTAAATAAGTACAGAATAATTAAAATTACTTACAGACTTAGGTGTATTCCGGATTGTGGAAATCAGGGTTATTTGGCATAATTTTGCAGTAGGTTCCAATACAGAAATAGCTGAAAAGAAAAAACATCAACAGCAGGCAAATTTTTTTAAATAAAAAAAAAACAAATGAAACAACTCATTCAAATTGAATGTGTTTTAAACCATTAAATAATAGCTTCGAAAAGAATCACAAAAAATCAGTGCCTAACGATATTGTACATAGAATAGGAAAGAGAGATAGTATATGCACTATTACAGCTTGGAACAAGGCTTCAAACCAAAGAATATCTACATTGAACTGGATATCTCTCTCAGACAGATTGCACCCATGACTTTGTAAATGATTTTTTTTTGCATTCAAAATAGACGTATGTATATCACTTTGTCGGAAAATCAGGTAGAAAATCTATGCGATTGAATGAAGGTTAAAACATGTGGTGATGAGATGAAATTTTATTGATACAAGAAAAATGTACAAGATAAGCACTTAGCGTTAGCCAGATTCCTAAACAAACATTAAATTAATCGACCTCACACAACAAGAACTAATTACATGACCGACGTGTTACTGTTACTGCACGATTTCACAGTAAATTGTGACAATTGAGGTTGTTAACTTCATATACACGTAGATGTGTGTGTACAGATATATTACACTTTTGGATGACATATTTGAGTCTCTACCTTTGATTTCCTGAACGATTTGGCTATGTCATAGACATTCCATTAATGACCGCGGTTATTACTTCTATAGACACGGGACAATATACTTAGAACACATTTGATTTCTATTAATATTCTTTTATTGAAGTTTTCAAAACGTTGTGATGGAACGATATTTGGCTGGACATTCGTAGTAAATAAAGTGATTCCAACTGAAAAGATAAAAATTCGTAAAGTATTTATTGCCGTTTGCTTTAATGTATTTTCTATTAACTATGACCGTAATTATATACAAATCGTACATGGGTAGTAATATAATCATTAACTATATTACTGCAAGTTTAACAACACCCTACATTGATTTGGATCTTTTAGCTGAGATAGCATTGACAAATGTCTAATAGGATGTCTTAATTTGTCCTCGTTCATTGTTAAATACCCTTGTAAACATAATCTAATGCATCTAAAAAGGAATTTGAGACACCACAGCAACTATGTGAAGATTTAGTGGATGAGAAATAAAGAATTTATTGAACAAGCTTTTAAGTATAGATGATGCATACTGTAATTTAATTAAAGCTGATTGAAAATTTGATCAAAAATGTGGCATTATAAATAATCAGGAAAAAAAATCAAACGTTTTAAACAGGATAATCAAAATAAGATGTTAACAACTGAATCGATAGAGATTAAAGGTGTACGTGACTTTCTGAAAAGAAAACTAGGGGAGCAAAAGAGAATTTCCGTTTAGGCAATAGACTAAAGACTAAACAAACAGTTTGAAAATAAAGCTGCATTTATTACCAGTTTTTCTTGCAGTTGTTTGGATATAGATATGGGTACACTAGTTGTTTTACATCCATCCAGCACGTCTACTGCGAAGGACATAACAAACTGAATAATAAATAATGTTAGATTCTCCCTTTAGTTGACTTTTCTAAACTATAGCTGAAATCAAAATCGTTATCTTTAATTTAATATCGTGTATTTAATTTCCCACTGAAAAAATAGCGTATGTCTCTTGATGAGGGACTATGCAATTAGGTGCAGACAGAAGGGTTTTCTCAGTTTCAAAGTACGAGTCAAAATAATAAGTACCGTGCAATACCTATTTTACAAGGCTGAAATTCAATTTTAGGGAACGCAATATATGGAATCTTGTGCGATTTGTGTACCAGGCTAATGCCGGAATTAATTTTTGGTTATTAATATATTGACTTTAAGTCTTATGGGAAATTAATTAGTATTCCTGTATCGGTGGGTGTTGTGTGTATATCCACGACAACTACGGATATCTTTTACTGTTATAACTTGATTTATAAGGAAATGCAATCAACATATCTTTTCTTTTCTTTTTTTTAAATCTGACGCAATTGTCATATTGTTTACCTCCCTCTGAAATTGAAGTTTAACTTCTTATATACCCTCTATTGCCCACATATTTTTTATTACCAATGTGCAACTGAACAGCTATATCTGCATTCAGGCACATTTAACATCTTTAGATGTATGAAACGTAAAATAGACGCAGTTTGTTTTGAGTCACCACACTATTCGCCTTGTTATTTTCAGTTACTTTTTATATAACAACGCTGAGATTAATTTTCCCATCTCATAAGTTGATTGCGTTATTGTATATGTCATCACACTGAATATTAATAATGTTTTTTTCATAACCTCGCAACACATTCAGTATTCTTCGTTCATATTTTATCTGTTCCATATCGTTCCTTTATGACCGCTCCGGTGGCCTAGTGGTTAGAGCGTCCGCCTCTGATGCAAGTCCTACCAAAGACTTACAAAAATGGAACTAACAGCTCCCTCGCTAGGCGCTCAGCATTAAGAGGTTAGTGTTAGGACTGGTCGGCCTGGTGTCAGAATAATGTGACTGGGTGGGACATCATGCTACATGTCTGTGGCATGATGCCCCAGTGCTAGACATCACTATAAAGTGCCACACTGCAGACATCGTAGCAATATGACTGAAAATTTGTAAAAGCTACGTAAAAAAAATCCAAATCCAAATATTCCTGTATGTGCTTTTCTCACTGGGCATGACGCGAAATTAATGAAAAGTGCTTCCTTTTCTGTCTCATTGAATCTATCATTCTTCACGGGTATGGTGCATGGTGCTTTGTAAATGGCTTAGTTATAAGTTACAAAACTCTGTGTCAACGTGTTAGCCAGACCGGATCGGTTACCTCCCATTTTCGATTATTTGAGAATGCATTGCTCATCTCACAGGAACACATTGTCACATTGTTTGCCTCATTCTGACAAGTGCATGTCTCTGTTTGAAACATACATGGACCTTATCATCATTCCAGCATACATTTTCCATTTTGTTTTAATAAGAATAATAACACTTGCGTCAAGAATCATATCTCCTAAAATACAAGATTTTGAACACGTATATTTTCAACTATATTTTGGATGAGTTCTTTTTTTGTATTTATATTTTTTAATATCACAGCTTGATATTGACAAAAAACGACATTTTTTTGCAGTACAAGTTCCTCAGGACTGATTAACATCAACACGTTTTTGATTGATCATCATTTCGTTGATTCTAAACAAAGGACGTAAATAGAAATTCACCATTATTCAATCTTAAATAAAATTGAAAAAAGTATTATCCGGTTTCTTACACGAAGCAAAGTACTCAAAACAAAAAATATTAAATACAACACTCATTCGTGTCATCGGTCGGCATTAGCAGCAGAGGGGGGGAACAGACCAAAACAGTTTTACAAGTAACCCCTTCCAGGAAACTATTCCTCGATAGAGGGCTTATTTCGACGAAATAAACCCTTCTATTCAGAATACAGGACAAAAAAAAATGTCCCAAAAAATTCGGAGAGTCTCTCCTCGAGAAATTTTTCGAATTTCCAGGGGAAAATGCAATACATTTCCGCTGGCAACTTGGGTTACTTCAATAAATCTGAAACAGTTTCCGTGGCGGGGTCGTTATTGAAAAATCCATGGGGTGGGTCCAGCCCCCCCTGCTGCTCTACGAAATGAGTTTCCAAGGAAATCATTTTTATGTTAACCATACAATGTATCAAGTCCGATACGGTATCGTGTCCGCGGGTCGTGTAAATTTATTGTCACAAATCCATGCGGGTTTCTTTGAGCGCGACTAAAGAAATTCTTAAACTTATTAATATCCATATCGCCGCTACACCAGGTTTGATGAATATTTCTCAGCGTATGAACATCAACTCCATTAAACACAGCAAGAAGATTACAGTTATCCCTGATTACCTTTGGTATTTGTGTGTAACGTTGAGTAACATAAATGACATCGGTGTTTTTATGACGACCCCGGGAAAATATTCTTGCAGGATTTTTTTGCTTGTCCAGCATCACATCATCATACACTACTAGGTTATTTATTTCCCCGTTAAGGTCTTCAACGCTGGGAGCTTCTTCGATATCAGTGATAAATTCAACTACTTCCTCGCCGTCTTCACTCAGCGCTTTTGCACTCTCATTAAAATCTTTTATAACGTTATAGCATCGCTGATCATCTACAGATGGTGCTACCAAATACAGCTTATCCCACTTCATCCACTTCATTATCATGTTTAACAGCAGTTGCGTTTTACCCGATCCTGACGGTCCTATGATGATCATTCTGATAGAGTTTGGTAGCACTGAATTATGCTTAACTGGCTCCTTTCTTCGCGTCGCAGAAAAATCTGTAATTTCCATTTGTATATAAGGAATAATAATTATGGATTTATATTGTGTGAAGTGTAAGGCACGAACCCCTACGAATGATCTAACAACCATTACAACAAAAAATAACAGACAAGCACTTTCTGGTAAGTGTGCGCGATGTGGCACAAAAAAATTTAGATTTCAAAAAAAAAGCGAGAATTTAGCGGAGGTGACATTGCAGCCAAACTTGGAAAGCTCCCCGGAACTCCCTGGGCAAAGTATCCCGGAGAAAAGCATCTCCCAGGATACAATTACTGCGGTCCAGGGACCCGACTAGATATCAGACTTGATGAACAATCTAAACCAAAACCGGGAGAGTATCCGATAAACGCTATCGACGCAGCGTGTCACATACATGATGTTGCTTATCGAAGTAAAGATCTAGAAGACAGGCATATCGCGGATGTGAAATTAATTCATGCACTAAGCGCCATAAAAAATAAATCATTTAAGGAGTCACTCGCTAATTGGTTAGTAAGATCAGCGATGAAATCTAAATTAGTATTAGGCGCTGGATAATTAAATAAAAATGCAAGCGATTTATTATTCCCCAATCGGATACTGGAGAGGTAACTCAGCAATTAATAAACTCGCCAACGCGGCATCAGTAACACGCGAGGTTGCCAAAAAATGGCTGTCAAAACAAGCAATATGGCAAATCTACTTACCACCACCTCGACAAATCAACTTTGCACATTTTGATGTTAGTGTGCCCAATGAAGTTCATCAGGCTGACATACTATTCCTGCCTCATGATACTGTCCGTAGAAAAACATACAAATACGCGCTAACAGTAGTTGATGTTGCTAGTAGATACAAAGAAGCAGAACCGTTAGCGACTAAAACAGCCGCTGAAGTTGCCTCTGCGCTTAAACGAATTTATCAGCGAGGACCTCTAAGCTGGCCCCGATTATTACAAGTTGATCCTGGTAAAGAATTTCAGGGCGCGGTATCATCACTGACAAAGCAGCATAACGTTGTTATACGACGAGGGCATACTGAAATTCATCGGGATCAGGCAATTGTTGAGCGATTTAATAGAACACTCGCTGAGAGATTATTCGGATACCAGTACGCGAGGGAATTCATTTACGATACGAGATCTCGTGAATGGGTTGCAAGACTGCCAAACGTGATAGCCGCGCTGAATAATGAAATTACCAGAACAACAAACATGAGACCTGTAAATGCAATCACAAAAAAATATATACCCCGCGTCAGTGAACGCGGACATGTTTCAACGCAGCCAGGGACGCTAGCGTCCCCACTGCTGGGTAATGTCACCGTTAGGTATTTATACGAACCAGGCGAACTAGAAGGAGGAAAAAAAAGAGCAACCGATCCCACATGGAGTGTTACTACACATAAGATATCCAGCATAACAAGATCAACTGGGAGAAACGCAATCTACAGATTAGATTCAACTGCTCCTCAGCGTGGATTCACACGCGAGCAACTTCAGGTGATTCCCACGGATACACAATTACCACCCCGATCACTAAAGTGATTCGCACTAAAGTGATTCGCACTAAAGTGATCCGCACTGAAGTGATTCAATCATTTAAATAACTGCAGCAACCCCCCTGCGTCGGTTACACTCAAGACAGGTCAACATCACATTTTCACGTGTATGACCGCGACTGCTATCTATTCTATCTACGGTGAATTGCCTTGGGTCGTTTTTCGAATACTGCCACAGCAATAAACAATTACAACTCGCACAGTGATTATTCTTCTGTTGTTGTAATTGTATTACAAATTCAACATCCAAACTTTGTTTGGGATCAAACTCTCTACCATTTTTTTTGTCGCTCTGTTTGTAACCGGCTAATTTCTTTCTTATTGTATCATTAGCGATTGATCTGTTGATGCTGTCGTTGATAACATCATCTAATACAATTCTTTGTAACTGAGCTATCCTTCTTACTCTTGACACGGCTAAATAAACTAAATTTGACCACTCGATGCGATCATCAACAATCCAAACTGTTGTATCTGAAATAGTTAGTCCCTGCGAACTGTGGATGGTCATAGCGTATCCTAGCGTCCACGGGGATTTGCTCATTTTCAGTGCCTGTTCGACAGCATCAACATCAACGATAACAATATCATTTAATACTAAATTCTGTTTCTCCGGACCCGACGCAGTCAGGCGCCCTGGAATATCAACATCAATATTCTGCAATCGCGTATCAGCTGGTCTATAACACAACGGCACTGGCAACATGGGAAATTTCTTCTGATGTAACTGAAATAACCGCTGCTGAAGTGTGTCCCTGACTATCTTTCTACTTGCCACAATTAAATCACTTGGTTTCCACGTTTCCCAAAAGTCGCTCAGCGAAGTCTCTGGAATTATTTCACGCATTATCTCACACTGGACTTTATTGGTTTGTAGCCTGATCAGTGTCTTAAACTCTTTCAGCGTTTCATCGAGTGCTCTAACATCGTTAGTTATTTCCTCATAATAATCTACAAAAGTTTTCAGCCACTCGTGTGGAGATTCACCTGTAAATGGCGGTGGTTGACCATGATCGCCGCACATCACCACTGCGGTATTTTTCTTTAGCAACCAATCCAGAAACTGTTTTAATGTATCCAACGGCACAGTGTCTATCTCATCCCAGATGATTTTCTCGGGAATATATTTCGTTCCCATTCGTTCAGGTGTCCACGTGCCGCCGCTGTATTTGAAAAAACTGTGATACGTGCACGCGTTAACATCCCGTTGTCTCATCTCCCTGGCAAGTCTGTGTGTGGGAGTCAGCACGACCAAGTCAGAACCGCGAAATAATTCAATCGCCCGAGTTGTTTTACCAGAACCACCAGGGCCGTTCAGATAAACTGTTTTGTGTCTTGTAACAGGATCGTGCACCGGCGGCAACAACGAAACCGTCGAAGACATTTCTGCGCTGCGATACTCATCCACGATTTCAACGTCAGCTGATTCACAATATCCCTGTAACATTTCATTCTTTATTCTCCACGAGCCCCACGATGGATCATCCGATATAACATTATTCAACACCGCTAAGTGTTTTTTATTAATATAAAATGAATCCGTTGCAACTCTCACTGCGACAACAGGGAATCTATTAATCATCGACAACAAATTTATGGATACATAAGCTAGCATCGAAGATCTCAAATGTGTGTACTGAGATGATTCTCCGTCGATATAACTAAAAACAGTTCCTAGTTTTTCCCCGTTTGACAGAAACACATCTTCGCGGTTACAGAACATGTTGTTCGTGGCTGCATCAGCGACAACAAGATCCAATTCAGTCTTGTCCATGATTAATCGACTGTGATGTTGTTTATGATCATACGCTCCACCTTGAGTGAATTTCCCTATTATTCTTCGTCCTAGATCTTTTGCTGTGCTTTCGTCATTTCTGAGTTTGTTTTTAAGTACTTCAGGAGCTTCCTTGATGATAGCGTCGATAGAAGTTTCTGGATGTTCTCGTGACCAATCTTCGATGACTTCTTCTAACGTAACCGGCGTTGGAGTTGGCAACCAAACTTCGGTTTGACGACAATAACATATAATCGCTTCGCTGACCGTCAGCGACAACAATATTCGACTGTCAAGCATGTATCGCAATAACACTATCGGTGCCCATCGCTTCTCAACGAAATGTCTGCCAAACCAAACATAACACACAGGATGTAAATCCTTAGCGAATTTAAACGACGACACACAAGCAAATCCGGTCAAGTCAAAATCAGGCAATGGTCCGTTTACAGCAACTCTTGTCATCGAGTTTGTAACGTGGCCAAACCGTTTAAAATATTCGCTGCATTCTCCACGCCCAAGGAAACTTCCTGGATAACACGCCGTCATGTCCACGGATATCATACCGCGGTGATCATATCGAGTATTCCACAAACCGCCGTGTCCGTATTCAACACAGCTCTGTTGGATATCCGCAAGAAAACTTTTCGGAGTTGGTCTCCATGAATTTCGTTCCCGGGCTACATGTGCGGCAACACCCGGGACAGTAAAACAGTGTGTCAGTAACGTATCAGTGTTGCCCGCATGATATTTTTCTGCGAGTTTTTTCATTTCCTGCTGTAACGCCGTTGTTCTATATATTTCCCCGTCGGGTCTCACAAACTGATCATATTCTCCATCTTCACTACTTCTGAATAACCACACAGACACCGGATCGGTTTTACTTATCTGATAAATAAAATCAAACATACCCGTGGAGTGCCTCGCACTCTCCCCGCTAGCGGTTCCCTTGCTCGGCAATTCCGGATAATACTTCACAACACGGTCTCGCGGGAATATCCTAACCGAGTCAGTCCAGGCGTGACTGTTATGATCGATAATAGTTATTGGTGTTCCACGGGAATTGTATTTACACTCATACAATACCTCACCGGTTAACGATGAAACCGTTATAGGAAATTTTAGTAATCGCTCTAGCTCAGCAACATCATTTATTGACGCTCCTTTATCCGCTACTCGTGTCGCCCACGCTGTTATTTTAGTTTGTCTTAGCGGTGTTAGGCCGTTTCCTCGCATTGCATTTTTAAAATGTTCCATTACTCGCTCAGCTACACAATTCATCTTTGACTCTGTCAACGGCGACACCTTCATCGGTTTGAGTTTATCAACGCTTGGTTTCTTCATCGGATAAATTCCATAAATGACTGCGGTCACAGGATACGCTCTGGCATAATATGGTATATCAATCCCAACAAGTACTCCCGGGTTTGAGTCTTTACTTAACAGAACGGTTTTTCCACGAACCCCCTTGGCATCAAGAACAGGGTCTAGTTTGTCTCTGATAATCCACTTTCCGTCGTCGACTCCAACAATAAATTTTATCTGTATGAAATATCTTCTATCGTCGAGATACCCAATTATGTTACGCGCGATTGTATCGTTCATGGTAGCATCAATGATACGGCCACGAGAAATGCCCGCGTCGGGGATAATTTTATACGAAGACCACGTGTGTGCGGCACCATCACGACGAAACTCTTCTTTGGCGTTCTTGATAACACCAATTACCGTTGCTAACTCTCTTCGTCGTGGATCAGCGGTTAACCGGTCAAGATCGAATCGAGAACCTGATACGGGTTTTATTCTGGATAGTCTTTCAAATTCCTCCATATTATAATTAAGACAAGTATTTAAATAGACAAAAATATTATATATAATGAACCAATGCAAGTGGATTAAACTAAATTCATCAGCGCCGTGTAGCAGACGTTGCAGAGGCGAATACTGTGGACAACATGCTCAACAGGTCCGCGGTGGGAGTCTAGGACCGATACCGTGTATCAGATGCGGCATTGGAGTACGAGGAAAAACGCAATTATGTTCAGCGTGTGGTGGAAAACGCTATCGAGAACTAAAACGGTATTATGATAAAAAAAATCCAGACTGTGATAACACTCTCTCGGAGCGTGATTACATAAATAAGTTTTCAGACAAATTATGAATTAGACAAATGATTTGCTTATAGTATAATGAATCAAGAATTCGTCCCACATCCAACTATTCCAAATTATGAGGCAAACCGAGATGGCATAGTGAGACACTGCACGCGAAGACGACCAGTTGGTGGAGTTGATAATGGTGGTTATTTAAGATTTACTGCCGCGTACGGAAAGAAGTATTTATATCATCGTTTTATTTACGAATGTTTCTTTGGAGTGATCCCTAAGGGGTTTGTCATTGATCACATTAACGGTAACATACTTGATAACTCCATAAACAATCTTCGCATGGTCACTCAGAGCAAGAACTGCCTACTGGGTAACACAGGGCGTTGTAAAACAGTTGCAAGAAGAGCTATTAAATCTATAAACGCAATTACAGGTGAAGAAATAATATTTCAATCAATGAGCGCCGCCGGTAGGTATTTCGGTATTTGTTCACCTGTTGTACAGCGTGTCGCAGATGGGATCTACAAAACAGCATTTTCCAAGAAGCTCAAACAGAAGATTTCATTCTGTTATATCATTGACACAAACAACGATAACTCAGTATAATACCTGTAAATGCAATCACAAAAAAAAATCCTAACAAAGAACAGTAACCCGGTGAAGAGTACCGGGTAGAAACACAAAGTGTTTCCAGTGATAACCGCTTATCTATGTGTGTGTTTTTGTTATCGTTGGAAACTCAAAGAGTTTCTCGTGCTAGCATCGCTCAGTAAAGCATTTCTCTGGAAGTCCAAGGGACTTCTCATGCATTTAAAAATATGAAAATATATAATAATATGAATCACGAAAACATAAATACCATACTTGTTGAAATTAAAGAATTACAACAGCGGGGTTTTAATATTTTACTAGACACTGAAACAATTATGTCAGATTTTGAATCCTTGAATGAGCTATCACGGTTGGGGAAGAACAATCTCCCTGCGTGTTATAGGTTCATTAAAAATATACAGAATCACGTTTACAAATCACTTGCGTCGATAACTGAAAATCAGGTATCTGAATTTATTCCACTGTGCCATGCAGTTGAAAAGATCAGGCTTGGATTGTCATCCGAGTATGAGACTCGAAAATTAATTAACACCAGGGTGAGACTGTTAAAAGGGTATATAAAGAATCTAGACGCGGAAATGCCTACGAATACTAGTATTTGTGACGCCCAAGTATAAATACCACCGAGTGTGACTCACACCAGGGAATTATATTCCGCAAATGTAAAGCACATCGGGGAATGAATTCCGGGTAAAAAAAAAGTGTATTATTTTTTTTTGCCCTGGAAATTCTTTGAATTTCTCAACTTGAAGAGTTTCTCTGGGAACCGTTAACGGTTCCAGGGGCGTTTTCAGATTTTGGAAATGTTTTACATTTTCAGGATTTGCTCGAGCGCTTCAGCATCAATACAACAATGAGAATAGTTCATAATCTGTTCTCGTTGACACCAAACTATGATCATATGATTTTGCTGTAGCTCTGTTAATTGTGACGGACTTAACAAGAAGTCTTCGTCACCATACACGTCAACGATTATTTTAACGGGGAAATACTGTTCCGGGGGCTGTCCCGAGAAACTCTTTGAGTTTCCAAATGCGGTTTTTATTGCCTCGTAAAGAATTTGCTTATCATGAATATGAACTCGTGCGTGAATGTATTCACATTGATACATTATATACAACCGTTTTTTTTAAATGCGCGCTAGCACGAGAAACTCTTCGAGGAGAAACTCTTCGAGTTTCCAACGATAACTTATGCCGAACCACCGGGAAGAGCATTTTAGGATTTCACCAGTAAGTTCACGGAGACAGTCTCGCCACGCAGGTCCAACAAATTTCCCCTCTGGTCGGTGAGTTTGAAATTTATCGTTGACAACCACACGGTATTACACCGTAGATAGACCACATTGATTGGTTCTTGCACAATCAGAAAACCAGGGGGGTCTTTTGGTGTGAACGTATACAGGATAAACCCCTGTTGGGCCGTCGTTGTGTCAGCGCTAGCGCTGTAGCTACCGTCGATGACGTCACATACAAGATTGACCGCGATAACATCTGTGATATTTACGATCCCGGGTGAGATGTGTCTGCCATCGGATGCTGTACTGTTGTCGTGCTTGAGAATAACAGGTTGTGGTTTTGTTCGCGTGTACGTGGCAGAAATATCTTCGAAAGATTCCGCGATGAGATCAGAGACTGATTTTCTTAGCGTGTGCGCGTTATATCCAGGAAGTGTAAATTCTGAAATCTTCTCCACGGGAATACCAAATTGGGATGCGAACTTGGATCTTTTTTCGTTTCCGTCATCGCCCTTGAGATTCAGTAGATACTGAATTATTTTTAGATTTATGATTTCCATCGAGGATGCGAGTTTGTTTAGTTTTTCTGTGGTCGTGATAATTTTATCGCGCGAACTTGTTAAATCAGAAATATAATCTTGAAAATATACTCGCAACAGTTCTAGCTGTTGTTTATGTGCTTGTCTGATCGGATTAAAAAAATGAGCTTCTATATCTTCTGGAAGGTAAGGATGGTATTTCCCGCCCGTGAAAGCTGCCCCTATTATATCTACGGGAATTCTAGGTGATGTTGAAAACCAGGCTTCTCCTGATTGTAATTGATCTGAAAATAATAAATAATCCCCGACGAGGTCGTGTGGGTCTTGCTTATCGGTCATAAAATCCGATTTTTTAGGTTTTGGTGGACCCGGTTCGACCTCGGGTCGGGATCGTGGCCATCCTAATACGGTCCGAATTGAGCTGTTGTAAATATCCACGGCGTATCCCGGTGTTGAGATTTCAATGACCGCAGACAGCGTTGGTTCATGAGCTGTTATAGATATTTTGGCTTCCTTGCCGGTGATTCGTTTTATTTGGCGTTGTATCTCATTGTTGATTTCTTCGATCTGATAACTCCCAGGGGGTAGCGTAATTGTATCCCATTCAAGTTCACCCTGTTCCGGGCCCGCGCTGGGTTTCCCGAACACGAACGAATTATTCGGCTGCAGATCACCAAATGATGCCGACCTGATATTAGGCCAGCTGTGATACACACTGAGCTTTGCTAACGCGATTTCACTCACTGGAATTGGAGTTCGAAAATTAATACCAAATTCTGGTGTCGTCGAGGACACTGAGATCATTGTGGTCCTTACCGGTGTTGTGTTTGTGACTATTTGTTGAAGCAGTTCTATTGACATTATTTATTTGTTTAGTTTTCAAATAGTCATTGTACGCATCTGACATTAGTTTGAATTCAGAATCTGATATCGACGCGGCGTCGCTACCCTGCACGTCTAACGATGATGATATCAGTGATGATAATTTCTGATATGCGGTCGTGGCTGTATTTAATTTTGTCGTGTAATCGTGTAATTTTGTGTTAGCACACGAGGATATTTTTTTTGCTATGATGCCGAAAACTCCTGCCGCGGTAGTGGTCGTACAAACAGAGATTGTGGCCGCGACTGCAATTACCGGAGTGACCGCTGATAGTATTACTCCCGCGGATGCTACAACGGCAGATACTGAATAAACCGTAATGTCTAACACTGTTATGCGTCTGCGGTATTTTTTTACCTTTCGACTGGTTACTTCGATGACAGTTTTTAACTCAGATTGCCACTCACGGACTTGATTGTATCGATATTGTTGAGCATCTGGAAATCCTTCGGATTTCAACGTTGACATTTATTTAAAAATCGCTGCCGATTTTCAATTACGCGGTAACCAATTTAGGCGTTTCTGCGACGAATTCCAAACAAAACCAGTAAGATGTTGCTGTTAAACTATCGTCCTCGGCTTCAAGCATAAATGTTTCCTCGGTTCCGCTGTTTAGTATTACGGTTACAACCCCGGAATACTTATCGGTGGAATGTCTCCAAGGATATGTTGTGAAGATTTCAAATTTAGCGGCTGAAAACACAGACAACCTGTAAACACCGGTGGCTGTTGCTGTATATTTGATAGTGCTATTTTGTCGTGACCATGTTGCGAATCCCGATGATACCGTGAATACGATGTTGGTGATATGCCCCGGAGTAACTCCAGTGGGAACTTTAATCAAACTGGTTTTGTTAACGATCTCAGGAATACCCGATACGATATCCTGCTGTGTTTGTTTGATCGTGTCAATGTTGGTTTTGATTTCAGCGAGTTTTACATCGACGACTGGAGGAGGCCCAAAGAACTTATCCACGGTTTCACTAGTTTTTTGCAAGTTTCTTTGGAGTCTTTTAAACCCGTTCACGTGAACATCATACTCTGACCGCAACGTGGCTAGTTTATCATCAACGGTGTCTACGTATTGTTTGTTTGCGGCATCTTCGGGACCTTCCGGATTTTTTAGAACGGTTATTTTGTTGCCGTTCATGCTGAGTTCGCCTGTCATCGTGTCACCGGCTTTTTTCACACATTTATCAACACCTTTATCAATACTGTCTTTGATGCTTGCGATTGATATATTCGAGTCCTTGATCCGGCCGCCATCACTAAATGCAACGAAGTTATCCTTGGTAGCTCCAAGAACTCTGCGAATTATATCATTCCACTTAATGTTGCTCGTTCTTAGTTTTCCTTGCCTGTCTTGGAAAATAGCAACTTCATCTGGGTCAACTCCGGCTAGATTCAAAAGATTATCGACTTCATCTCGGGTCGCATATTTTGAGAGATCAGCATCTGTGCTTGGTTTACCTCCTCGTGTGAAAGGTCTTCCGTAAATATCCACCATTATTCTTATTGCTGTTTTTCAAATGCTAGCATTTCTCGATGCGGTATATTCATACATTACTTTATGAGGAGGAGTTGCTGGATTTCTTGAGATTGCATCAAGAACATTTAAAACCTCGCTCCCACAAATGGGCGGATCAATTAATGTTTGTGTTGGTAACGTCGACTGCCACACTGGAACATTAGAAAATCTGCTGACATACTTGAGAAACTCAACTGGCGGTGCTAAACCGTACGAATCAAAATAGATAATTCCACGTGGATCGATCGCGTAAGCAACCCAGTGAGTTCCCGGACCATCTTTGTTGTCGAGATTGATAATGCCAGTTTCTGGATTATTCGGCCGCGTCGGTAATTGATCTCGCATAAATACTCCTCTGAAATGTTTTACACGCAATTTTTTAACAGCATCGAGTAAATCAAAATTGCTCATCGGGGACACTTTGTGTTTCAGCGTTAGAAATTTTTTGGATACCATGATGCGGGAGTTCCTGGTAGTCTTAGACCGCGTCCCTTTTTTTTCTTGTATCCTTTTCCCGTTGCCTTTTTTAGTGCCATTCCAGCTGCAGTTCCAACTGCACCGAGTGCTGCGGCTTTTGCTACGGCTGGTGCTGCCGCGGCAATCAACGCCGGTATTGCTGCGAGAAGAGGAAATATTCCACCAGTTTTAGTCATGTCCTTGATAGCTGCAGCAGAGAAATTAAGTCGGACACCGGTTTTTGCTGTTAGTGCCTTATTAAAATGTTTAATCTGAGTATTAGTCAACGACAGCTTGTCTGGACCACCAACAAGTTGATCTCGTTTTAGTGTTATTGATGTCCCGCACGTGCTTGCGTTCTTCGATTGCAATTTCTTTGTCTGACCGGAAGTCAAGGTGACATTAACATGACTGTATGACATTATATCATAAGTTTGATTTTAATTGCGTTACATATTCTCGATTGGAGCGTCGATGACCCTCATTCGTCCGCCAACACCTTCAAGCAGCATTGCCTTATCGGAGAGTATGACAGCAATCACTCTGTAACCACCAGCAGGAACACCTACACGAGCTCGGAAATGTAGGTCGACAACAGATTGTTTAACCAGATCAAGATGTTCCAGCGAAAAGTAATAAATCGGATATAAACTCATAAAGTCTCGCTGTGATATTTGCAGGCCAGTGTCTACATTAAGGTCGCGCCCCATAAATGACATCAGACGATGATACGCGCGTGCGACACGATGATGTTCGAAATCTATTAATATATCCTCAGATGGCTCCTGATGCCCATTTATTCTCAACGAAACTTCAGAAACTCCAAGTGTATCAAATACCATTGGATTTCTTTCCTGGTTATCTATTCTAACACGGTATTGAAATGCAATGAAAATATGTCGTGGTGCTGATACTCCCTGTTGCGATGATATATGCCATGTAAACAACCCGCCATGATCACCCTGAATAACGTCTGTGGTTGTTGTTTTCCAGGATAGCAGTGATTTACCGCCCGTGTCCATGAAAGACAACAGTTGTTGTTCTTCGGTGATTGACGGAGACAACACTGGCATCCACAACCACAGTTTAGTTAGTATTACCTGACCAGGGGCAACAGCAGCATCTCGCCAGATAGCGTCATTATCATCAGGTTTTCGCACAAGTACAACTGTGTGTTTGGCACCGAATATGACCTTATGGACATCTCTGCAGAATCCAAAGATGTGAGACAATGGAATCACACCTGAGAACTCTTCATCTCCACTTAACATCGATCTACGTGTTGCAAAACCCAAATTAAAATTTTCGTTCATCGATGCAACTGCGTCACCGACGGCATTCATCGTTACATTCCTGTTCTCGGGGATGTCGGTTATATCCTTTGCAAACATCATTGATGGTCCGGCTGATCTGGTGTAATCATCCGAGTATCTCGCCAACCCGAGAATTGTTGTGGCAACGTCGACGTTATCATGAATTGTTTCAATTTCTTTTCCATCTATCATGTAAATAGCGGATTTAAATAACGCCATGATGCCGTTGTTAACAAATCCAACTCGGTCGCCGATTCCGTAGTTAGTGTTATCATTCTTTAAAAGCCTACCTTCAACTTCGATGAAGGCCTCAGCGGGCAAGAAGTATCTACTTGTATCCTGGACCCGTAGTTCAATTCTTCCGCGTTGGTTAGGATCACGTGCTTCATAAGAATAATACTGAAAATCACGTACAGAATCATCTTTAAGTACTGGTTTGGACATATCAAACGCGTCATTGGATTTTCGTGCAAACATTATTATTATTTGTGATGATCTAATTAAAATGTTATCGTCACCGGAAACCACTACCAGCTATCAAATTAGCAGTTACACTATCTTGCAACGCTTTGGAGGTAATTCCTGCTGTTGCGATCTCAGCTAATTTCTGATTTACGGCCTTATTTACTACGCTACTAACATTTGCCGGCATAGCTTCAGTGGATGGTAGTTTTACTGGCACCAACCTCTCGACTGGGTTTTTTTTTCGTATCAGCTGTGCTAGTCGATCCTTGATTGATTGAAATGCTTTCCCGACAAGACTACCAACAGTGCCAATGGCTTTATCCTTGACAACATCAGCGGCTTTCATCGCGAATTGTTTTGCTAACGGTCCAGCTTTCGGAGCGATTCTTGTGACTAAATCCCTAACAACATCACCGACTCCATCTCCGTAAACAACCTCGTATACTGGTAATCGTGAGTTTACTACTCTGACACTTCTTGGTCTGCGAAAAGAATCGTGTAGTATCATTTTATTTAATTATTGTTTCTCTAACTAAATTTGCTAGTCGCTGTAGTAACCATCCGCGAGTTCATCAATGAGTCCCCGGTAAATGCCGATATCCATAATGCCACGCTGAAATAGTCTCTGACAGATATCTGCGGCTTCATTGGTTATTTCTGGTGAATTATTTCCGGCACGTTTTCCTCCTATGAGAACTTCTAACCGTGATACGTCATTGATGATATTATCAGGGCAAGTAATGTGACCACCAAGACCACTACCTGTAGCTTCAAGGAGGCCAAGATCTTCGAGAGCATCACCGCCTTCATCTGGACGCTTCTCTGGTGGCGGTGAATAGGGAGGTGGAGGTCCTTGTCGTCTACTTTTGCTAAGTTTCTTTATTGCGCTTATAAGTGCTGAGTATTTCGGATCGTTAGATTTAACCGTTTTCGTGTCGTAGTACAGACGATAAGTCCATTTAACAAAATTATCATTAGTCGTGTGCTTATATTTCTCGGCTAAAAATTTTTCTTTGTTGTATAAACCCTCTAATATCAATTCAGGTAATTTTTCTTCTGGCGTATTTTTAAGAAATTTAATAAAACTCGGATCAAATCTCGCAGTTAGTTTAACAATTTCCTTTACTGGTTGGGGTGTAGCAGCTTCGGAGACTTCAGCGACTTCAGCGACGGGTGGAGGCTGAGCTGCAACTATATCAGCCGGAAGATCTTGTAAAATCTTTTTTGTTTGCTTCGTTCTTTTTGCTATTTTTTGAGTCAACGGGATAATACCCAACTTTTCTCTCTCCTCCTCTTTAATATCGCCCCATATTGCCTTTTCAGCGGCTGTTGCGGCTTTTTTTGTAGCTGTTGTAACGGGCTTAAATAATTCTTCCGCGCCAGCTGCAAATTCGATTTTTGCTTCTTGTCTTGCTTGTAATTTTTCTCTGACACTATCACGGACAGGAATAAATTTTTTAATTGCTTCGAGTCGTTCTCGTGCTAGTCTAGATGCGTGAGATTCGCCAATATTTGCCATTATTTATTTGTTCATGATTTAATTCCCCCGCATGGATTTGAGCAGCAGAGGGGGCTGGACCCACCCCATGGATTTTTCAATAACGACCCCGCCACGGAAACTGTTTCAGATTTATTGAAGTAACCCAAGTTGCCAGCGGAAATGTATTGCATTTTCCCCTGGAAATTCGAAAAATTTCTCGAGGAGAGACTCTCCGAATTTTTTGGGACATTTTTTTTTGTCCTGTATTCTGAATAGAAGGGTTTATTTCGTCGAAATAAGCCCTCTATCGAGGAATAGTTTCCTGGAAGGGGTTACTTGTAAAACTGTTTTGGTCTGTTCCCCCCCTCTGCTGCTGCATTACATGATTGTTAATTTTTATTATTATCCAGTATGCGTAGAATGCCATTCAAATTAGTACAGCGCATAACTGGTTTGTTGTTGTTGTTGTTGTTGTAGGGTTTAACGCCATTTTTCAGCACACGATAGGGTATACATGGCGGCCAGTATTAATGGTGGAGGAAGAACCCGGGAGAACCACGGAAAGAAACACCGACCCTCGAGAAGCTACTGGCAAGCTCTCTCACATACCCACATTGGCCGAATCCGAGACTCGAACCTACGCAGACAGAGGTGAGATGGCAGTGATCCGTAACGGAGAGCGCTTTAGACCACTCGGCTACTCGCGGCCCCCATAACTGGTTTGTAAGATTGTCACTACACAAAAATGTAAAATAAAATGATGCTTAGTACATACATCAGGCCACTAATTACTTTTCAGCCAGAGAACCAGTATATGGTTGGGGGAACCATTGGCTAGCAAATGGATATCATGTTTTCCTTTATGAATTTCATAAGCTTCAAAACATGAACAATAGTTGAAAACAAAATGCTTACTTTTATTTTTTTTATCGTGTACTAATTTCCTGCTGAGAAGATAATATATGAAATTTCGATTCGAGGTACACCAGGGATCCACCAATATTGCACGTCTAATACGGTTAGTTATATTTTTTGTTTCGCTTGCTATTTAGTAAGATGAAATGCAGTAGCTGTACTCCTAGCCCCACTTTTGCTCTACTCTACGGCTTTTGAGAAATTAATTTACATAGTTTGGCTCTGTGGAGGATATCGTAGTGGTCCACGTCAAGCCGTTTACCACTCGTATTTTTTATGTTTCTTTTGTAAAAATTGTCTTGTTTATATGTATTCAGAGGCAAATAGATAATGCTCATTACTTACTTATTTGGCAGATACTGTGCAGTTTACTTGCAACAAACTCGTATCAGTTAGATCGATTATCCTTCCACGTGTTTAAGCAATACCCGACGAAACGTGTCCGCTATTTTTAGTTAACTTGTTAAGTTATACATTTGATACGTACTGAACAGAAATTCATTAACACGAGCAAATACATTTCAACAGAGCGCAGAGCATTAGGTCAATTTATTCAAAGAACATCATTCCCAAATTGAACGCTGTCATTACCATATATATTGCCTGCCTAATGTCCACAATTTGAACCTTGCCTTGCCCAGCACAGTCAATGTAATGTCTAACCAGTTGTTTCCTGTAGTAAGCCTTGAATGCATGTATTATGCCAGCGTCCATTGGCTGAATGTGTGCCGTTGTATTTGGCGGAATGAAGTGTAGTTTTTATGTTGCGTAATCGAATGTCCCGTTGTATGTGGCTTGCAGCGTTGTCTACAAGTAAGATGATGCTGTGTTTGGCTTCCCTCATCGGCCTATCGAAGTCATTCAACCAGTCGATGAAAAGTTCTTCCGTCATCCAAGCTTTGCGGTTGTGTCTGTATCTCAAGTATGTGTCTGGGTTGCAAAACACCTAGGTCTGTTGACTTTAGTGATGACATGGTTTCAATTTGATGGTCCCTTTTGCGTTCGCAGTGAGAATCACGGTAATCCTATCCTTTGACTTTTTGTTGCCTTTAATGTTATGGGTTGCTAAAATGTAGTTTGGCTCCAGTCGGAAAAACAATCCAGTTTCGTCCAGGTTGAATATGTCTTGTGGGTCGTAGTTTTGCAGTAGTTGCTGTAGTTCTTCTCTGCCGGTCTGTACTATATTCATGTTGGCACTCTCTGCTTCTCCCTCATACAACCTGCGTTTGATGACCGTCGATTCTTGAAGCGTTGTAGCCAGCCACGAGAATAAGCAAAGTCAGGGATGTCGAGTTGGTCTCTGGTTACCTTTGTCTTGGCAATGAGCATTTCATCGTTAACGGTGGCGTGTTGGTCCAACATGTCTGTGATCCACATGAAGACGGCATCATCGACTTGTTTATATTTGGCGTGGCGAGCGCGGGTTAGGTCTGCTGAGTCGGCAGGTACGGACAACCATTTGTCCTTGTTTTTGAATGATGTCCGACACTGTCGACATGCCAGTGTCTAAAGATGAGCAAGCTATAATATGCTGGCGTATATCTGGTTTAGTAGGTTTTGGGTGATCTTTTTGTGTTGGCAAATCTTTTTTTTATGCTGGCCGGTATCACTACTCGTCCACGCTTGGTTGATGGTGTCTCCATGATATATGTAAAAAGTACAACTAATACAAACTGATATCTCGCAGTTAAATGCGTTATGGTAAACTATTAAATGCAGTCATTTTTATAATTCGTATTTTACGCTGTTATAGGTGCTAATGAGCTGATAAATGACATCCCCATTTTATTCGGCAATGAAGCCCTATACTGAAAACAGCTTAAATCAATCAACTGTATTTGTACAGCCACCAATAAACTGTGATTGTTACATACAATTGGTAAACAACAAAGCGGCTTAATGACTCATTTAACTTATTTACCATACGTTATGTCAAAAAAGCGCAGACAATTTGATTCCAGTGTGTTTAATTAATTATTAACCCCACCCCCGTCGGTGACTATACAATCGCTGGTTACAATATGGTCACGCTACTTTTTTCGGAAACATCATCACGCGATTAATTTATAACTTTAACATACCACTAGAATTTGACCAATCAGAGATTGATACATTGACACACCTACAAGTTTGCGTAGGTGAATCTTTTATCTGACTAACTGTATTTTCATACGCGATTTTTCGAATGTTCTTGTTTTTGGACATATTATTTCCAGATTATTGATACAAGTTTTAAATTAATTTCATACTTTGGTCCCCGATTTTGATTTCCGGATCTGGAAAGGGGATTTCTTAATTAACATAGCAGATTAACGTTTAGGAATTCCGTTCCCGTTGAATTATGTCCGGATAGCGACGTTTCTGGATAAACCAAGTCCGGATTAACGAGGCTCCACTGCATATGGGTATATACAGCTTAGATAGAGAGGTTTGGATGCCTTGGTATTCCTGTGTTGTAGGTTGTGTTTTGTGTGCTGGATAATTTTCTTTACGTCCGTTCTACAGGAATATAACAAGTTCGTTCTCTTGGGTGTCTCCTCTTTCCCCACTGTTTGATACATATATGTAGCTATTTTCCTCATTTAGATAAATTGATAAATAAACAGTTTAAATATTTGTCAGACTTATGATACAATTGGATAAATCATGATATTAAACAGAGTGAGACTCAGGGTGTGTTACTTTTGGGATCGACCAATCATCTCCACTGTATCGTCTTAGCGTAATTCAACAGAAGCTTTGGCTAATATGGGTCAGTCCGCAGCGAGATACACACAATCCTATTACAAGAAAATTAATATCTCTCCCTAGTGGCTAGTCGGATTCCTATCAGAATAATTACATAACCTTGACCTCTTAATAAACTAGCATTACGTCCTACTGTGGGCTATAAATCATTAGCTGGACTAAATGTCGGTTGGTAGGAGCTGATTTCTTGCTTAAAAGATGTACAGCTTAATCACACACATGAGTTAACGAAATTCACGTCTTGAGTACAATAGTTGCTAATTTGCAATTTATTGGCATAACACAATATAAACAAGGAATTACTCACTTCTTACATAATTCTTATAATTTAAAAGAGATAAATGTACCCCATGCTCACAATTCGCATCGTAATTAATGCATACAGTTTCTAAAATACACGATTCCCATTTTCATTTAAATAAGTAAATTCGAACATCCCGATCAAGGGAATAATGTATGACATTCTTACAATACGCGAGTCATATAACATTCAAGACAAATAAAGGCAAAGAATCAAATTTCGAATTCAAGCCAACTTGATGTATGAATTTAAAGTGTACAAATTCAAACAAAAAACTAAAAAAGTATATCAATGAATAGATTGTACGCGATTTAGACAAACCTAGTGCTTTCCGAGATCCGAGTTTTCCTATGCAGCCCAATCTATTCGTTTCTTTAAATTCCGTGTCCCTGATCTTTCAGACACCCGTCCCTTAACGAGAAAAGATACTTGTTTTTTTCTCTGGAGTCACCTTCTTGCCTTTTCAAAGAAACTTATACTGGCTAATTTCGCGAGGTAAATTACCTAAAACATTGAATTTCATCTGGGGAACACACATCCTTTATTTAGAGCTTAGCCAGTCAGGATTAACTTTATCTAACCGCCAAAATTAACGCAATCTATCCAGGTTATGCAATAATTCCCTTTATTACGCCTTTTATTAATAACTATTTCTGGAAAGTCTTATTTTAGGATACGTATTTTCAGTGGTAAAAACTCGTCTGATAATTATTTATACTTTGAACTTTTTCCACTGCTTATCGCACATTAACCTGGCCTTGTCAATGTCCTTAACTGTTATCTCAATTCAGAATTAATCATGCACAAGCAATAGTATCAAATTCATAGCGGTTTACCGATTTATTGCAGGTCTAGCCTATATGTCAATGTTAATTGTCACCTGTCATGCGGACGGCGACAAAAAAAACCCCACTAAGTTATATGTTGCCATCTTCACTCTGGTACATGCTACAAGTTGTAATAAGAGATCCACCTCTAAAACAGAGACGAGAGGAACTCATCCTTAGGTATGAGACCAGGATATAAATTCATGATATGTCGCACCCTAATGTGTCTGTGATCGAGGTATGCAATGAACCATTTAATCGTAAATTGGTGCTGAACACAACACGGGGGAAAAATATCCATGAGTCAATAAAAGACAATGCTATCACAAACATCCAGGCAGAACATGTAAAATTCCGTGACGCTGCCCTATGGATATGCAAAACCCTCAAAATAAAACTAAATGCACTAATGTACAGGACCAAAGATGAACAACCATTGGAAATTAAGGCCAAAGTACTCTCAGAGATAGGCGTGAGGTTCAGAGAATTCACCAAAATATGTACAGACGTCTCCAAGTCATGTGACCCAAATCGAACTGCAGCAGTAGTTGTGATCCCGGAGGAGAATACAACATGGGGGGGGGGATTGTTTTGACAGCTGGTTCATTTATACTGTCTAATTCTAGGCAATCAACGAAGCACTAAAATGGATTCAAACTACAACAACGCAAAAGTGGTCACTATCAGCAAATTCTTCAATGTGTTGCGCTCTCTAGAAAAAAGTTGCAGAGAAAACCTCTTTAAGAGGTATCCCGTTCTCTCGAAAACTTAGAGTCAAACTATTGTACAGTGAAAGTAATATGGGTTCCGTCCAACAGATGAATTCATGGAATGGAAAGGGCGAAGAAGGAAGCAAAACTAAGACTTTAAGAGCACAGTTTCATCACCAACTAGATTACTGTACCCATGAAATACATCGAGCAATAAAACAAAATTAATCAATGAAAGCTGGCAAAAGAAACGGGACTGCAGTCGCGAAGGACATACATTTTCTGAATATCAAAAACAAATCAGCAAAACTAGAAAGGCCCTTAAACTAACAAACCACAGGAAGCTCAAGAAATCGCTAGGTTAAAACTGGAATAACGTTATTTGCCAGAAGCTTTGAGAGGATGCTACCAAATAATATAACCAAGGACACTAACTGCACTATTCTAGAAAGCTTTCAGCATGTTTTTAATCAACATCAATAACAAAAATTACAAAGACAAAAATTCAAAGATAATCAGAAGAAATTGAAATCCCACTTACCTACCAGGAGTTTATTCAGCCCGGAAGGACAAATATCGTATACTTACTTGTGTCCTGAGCTACATCTCTGAAATAGGAAAGAAAACAAAATACAGACAGATATTCACAACAAATACTACAAGACAATATAAAAACACAGTTATAATAAAATTCATATCTTGAATAAAAGTCAAAGTGACTGAATCAATGTTAAATAAACATAAATAGGAGAATAAAAAACCTCAAATATCATATAAAATCGACAAAATAGGAATATTGCCAAGATAATTAATATCAAATAGAGATAACTACCTCCTGTCTAAGCGGGGTGAGAGGATACCATTCTTCTGGGGAAGGGAACAATGGTCTGACCACATAGGTGTGCGAGGCGCCGCTAATGCAAAGCGGGTATAACCTCAGAGGATAGAGACTACCCCGAGCCTCTTAAAGTAGTCTATGAGGAAAGTCTCTCAACTTTATATAACATAAAGAAAGAACAACATATAGTACAAACATAAATCTCAAACATAGTTTCACAATATATAATTGTCCATAATCAACTGTGTGTGTAAAAGATTAACATTTACTCCTCTCTCTAAGGCTAAATTATTCTTCTGTAGTTAGTAATACTTCTCTATCTATTATTTATTATTATTTTACTTTTAGTTTTTCATTTAAAACTAGTAGCTAAAAATAAAAATGAACAGCGTACAGTGAAAGACTTGATTATAATAACAAAAACTCATCCCTTTTCAATCTTTAAGTCATGAATAAGGTGGTTCTAAATATCAATCATCTCGCACTGCAGACAATGTTGCAATGATTAATTTGTGACTTTTCATGAAGAGATATATCCTAGAAATATACCAACTGACCCATATCCTTACAAGAACAAGCTGGTTCAAAACCCAAGAACAATGCGGAAATGTTTATCAGGAAATTGCAAATATTTAACAGTATGTCTAGCTCCCAAAGTTTAGATAGTATAATAGTATAAGGTGGTCAAAACTCTAGACCATCAGGGCCCTCCGAACAAGGCCGAATAAATAAAATAAAGGTTTAGAAATTGTTGAACCTAAGTTATTGTATAAAAAACATTGTCCTTTCAAAATTAATTCACATAAATTGTGTATGTGATTTTGATTTTTAACGTAGCTTTAACAATTTTTCAGTCGTATCGGTACGATGTCTGCAGTGTGGCATTGTACATTGATGCCGCAGACATGTATCATGATGTCCCACCCATCCACATTATCCTGACACCAGGCTGGCCAGTCCTAACACTTTTCTCTTAATGCTGAGAGCCAAGCGAGACAGCTGTAAGTACCATTTTTGTAAGTCTTTGGTATGACTCGGCCGGGGATTGAACCCACGACCTCCCGCATCCGAGGCGGACGCTCTAACCACTAGGCCACCGGAGCGGTAATTCACATAAAGTGGTTACAGCTCAAAACTATTAGGTCAAGCCGCTAAAGATGCCAAATTTTATAACAAATTAAAACTCAAAATAAAATAAATGAGAGGGTCAACGATTAAATATTTTTTAATTAAAAATCTATTTCATTACCCATTTAAAAACAAACAAAACACCCCCTCTTTTTCCCTTTAACCAAATTAGACAACTAAAACAGCACAGAGATTCAATCTTTGTTCATAATTTGCGGCAAGACAACACCTTTAAATTTCGGACCAAGGGGATTAAAATTCAATCCAAGATTAAAGAGTACGTCGGAATGACCATCCAGCCCCTTTTACATGTGCGTTCTTAACCGGACATGTTAATGCGAAGTGTGCGGTGCACAAATCAACGTATTCGGAAGATTGGTTCTTATTCCATCCAGTACAATGTACTAAGCAGCATACTTTGTAGGTATTAAATCGACGTACGTGATCGTATGGCCACACACGAAGTTATTTAAGACCTATGAGTCAGTCATTCACATCATTCGTCTTCAGACCAGTTCGAGAACATTGTAGAGTGGGAAAGTTGCAGGAAGCAGTGGATTTGATGGTAGGATTGCTGGAGTTCCTGGAACAAGTTAAGGCTCACTGTTACACCCTAGGCTGTGTTCGCCTGGAAGCAGTTGCTCTTCAAACAGCAAATAACCTTATCAAAGAAGTAATAGCAGAGGAAGCAGAAATGATTAAGACGTCTTTTAGGAGTGGAGAAAAGAAGGAGCATCAGAATAAAGAAAGAAACTTTCAGCTCAACAAAATCCAGTAGGTAAAAGTCCAGGACAAATTTAGAAAACTGAGCCATCCATTTTGTATCCTGAATGAGGAGAGTGACAAACGGATTGTCTCCACGAAACCATCGTGGAAGAAATTGTGGGAAAACAGTGGACAGGGACAAAGAAGAAGAAGTAGAAGAAAACCTAAGGTCCTTTTTAGAAGCATCCTTATATCTAAATAAGATGTACAACTCAATCATTGCAATTTGTGTTTTTCTATGTTGTTTTTGTGTTTGTGTATTTGTTAGCATTACCACGCCCTTTTGACCCTATAAACACCACTACCATAAAAACACATTCCGTATAAAAGACATGATCGCTTTAATAATATATTTTCCCACATGTAATACCTCATTTTAACCTAAATAATATGATTTGACCCCTAATCACTCATTGCAACTACTACCACGCCAGCTTACACCACTCATCACTGAACGGCATTGTGAACATAATAAATATATGATTTTCCTAATAAATCAGGAGTTAATTTTTTAGTGAAATATGTCCAAATCTAACACAAATTTCATAGCCAAATCGAATTTAAGCGAAAAAGAATATCTAAATAAAGAAGTTTTTTTTCCTTCCAAGTAAAATTCTAGATCCCATTGTGAATCTATGCTAAAATCCATAAGCGAGATGATCTCCTGCGAGTCCCAATTTATAATTACAGAAAAACTATTACGCATCAAATGCGACTATTAATTTATCTGAGTATAATACACTAGGCAATCACCGATCCCTCGGGTTTTCCTAGCATTTAACGGTGGGAAAACATCCCATCATCTAATTGACTTTTAGTAAACGAGTAAATACATTATTTTATTTTTGGTGCAAACCCACATAACTTGACAGCAAATGTAATACCACTGTCACCGTGATAATACCACAGCTTCATATTTATGTAAATAATACCAATTCACGGGTAACAATGAGGTTCAAAATCTAATTTACTTGTCAATTAATGAATAAAGTTACATGCTGTAATTTTGTCTATAAACTGTGACAGTCAATATTAGACTACTCTCACTTTCATATGACCTCTACTTCATCGCTTCATAATCAGATTAGATATAATGTTTGGTTGATATATCTATCTACATCCTACCTACCTACCTATCTATCTATCTATCTATCTATCTGTATGTATGTCTGTCTACCTATCTATCTCTCTCTGTCTGTATGTCTGTCTGTCTATCTATCTAGTTTGCTAGCAAAATGTCTATATATATATATATATATATATATATATATATATATATATATATATATATATATATATATATATATATATATAGAGAGAGAGAGAGAGAGAGAGAGAGAGAGAGAGAGAGTAAATAGGCAGATTAAAATGAATATGAAGAAAGAACTAGATTTAAAGGTTTGAAAATAATCCACCCACAGGACGAATTATAATCTGATGAAACATTGCCATTATATATATATATATATATATATATATATATATATATATATATATATATATATATATATATATATATATATTTAGTAAGTAGATGTCATGGGTTCAAATCTTACAAAGTCGAAATTATTTGAGCTCCTGATGGGTCACGGAGAAAAATGTTTATTCAGAACTTAAATCACTTATCACAATGAAAGCTTCCTGGTAAATATTTAATACGAGTATCAAAACCACGAAATATCATTTAAAGTTCATTGTTACTTAGGTTTTCTTCTTAGGTGGGAACATATATTTAATTTGAATGATATTAGTGTTGAAAACACTGTGTTATTAATCATTTGCTATTCCTCCTAAACCGATCCTTAACAAACATCTGTAATTTGATGCATAACACTCTAACCCCGTCAGATAAAGAAGATGTCTTCCATAAATACCTGCTTGTTGGAAATGAGTGTGTTGAAAGTAGTATTATTACTGTGTGGTTATGCTGCTGCTGACAATATCAGTTGTCTTACAATCAATTAATTACGTTTATTTCCGTTTGAAACAGGTACGGTCATTGTATTGCAACTCAACTGGAATCGCGCAGATCTCCTGAACAGATCGATATTCGAACCGGCAATACCATACATATTGTTATCTGGACCCTTTTAAAGCCGTTAGACAAACACACAGATTTAGGAGATGACTATGAAAATCATAATTTCCATTCTGTTGATGACATCTAACATGTTTGCCTCAAGCAACCTTTCTGACAGTGTGTTCAGGGTGTTCAAGGATTTCGTCATACTGACTGAGAACAACAATACATTTCATGCAAGGTCCAACGTTGCATGCCTTGTGGATTGTGGTTGGTCCACCGACTGCATAGGCCGAAGTTACAAGAACACCACCAGTGAGTGCTTGATATCGATGGTTCCCTGGTATGGAATTATACAAGCAAAGGTGGGATGGATTTCAACGCTTAAGCCTTTTTTTAAAGGTAATTTTCTTAGACATTCATGTCGGAAAACTCTTAAATCTAATTATATGGTTTCCTAGAAATGAAAAAAAAAATTGTCTGTCCTTCATCATGGAAATATTTTCGACTCATGAAATCAAGCTGAACGAAATTGACCCTTCTGAAAAACAGAAATACTCTGCATCCTTATTTGCTTATTTATATTACTGGTATATTCATAAACATATTGTTCAAGTTATATAAGAGTTGAACTGACTTTAATATAAGGTCTCTCTATTTGTCCTACTCATTTGGTCAATATTTTCTCCGGCCACCAGGTTCTGCACTGATTCACAAATAATTGGGGATCAAATTGGTTGGCGGTACATTGGAATCTCTCCGATGTTATAGTTGGTTGACAAATCTAACCATCGGCCTATTTCTCAGTTCTTATTTTTTTATTTATTTATTATAGATATGCAATAAACAATGAGCCAGTCTACCATGTAGGCCTCAACACGTACTCAATTGGTATTTGTAATATATTTCCTGATCGACACACAAGACAATACATTTTGATGACATAAAACCAAATGCATACTCTCTAGGAGACACAAATAAATTAATTACAACAATAAACTAAAGATTACTACAAAATCGGTTTTTCAAAAGTTAACAAAATAAGCCACAATTAAGTTTTCACAAACACCCGCTTGTCTTTTAAAAATTCAATAATTTACCCCCACGATACAAAAAAAAGTTTTCAGAAATACCGTACCCTTTACAATTTTTAACTACGATTCCTGGCTCATCCATACTTCCCATAATGTTCAATTCCTGTATAAAAAAAAGACTTAACTGAAAACCCGTGGCACTATACTATTATTTATATTTGTGTCATTCTTCTGCATTATATTTTGAGCTTTGCAAACTTGGCTCTAGATGCAACATATCATACGTAGCCCTAAAAATCAAAGGCATAAAAGCTATGATTATGATTTATTCGTCTCCTACGTCTCTATCAACCAAATATCAGCAGTTACTCATCGTGGTCCGATTAATAATTGACAGTTATCATCAATCGACAATTAGCATTTGATCGTCGTCACTGAACCAGTTTTATACGAGGCAGTGTCAGGACCGGAATCCATTACATGTTACACATCCGGAATCCAAGAGCGTGTAATAAGTTTGACCGCGTACACACGTTGTTGTATCACGATGTGTAAACTATCTTCAAAGACGATTATAAATACATTTCTATATAATAAATATGATGTAATTAATGTTCACATATTTCCAAGTTTAGCGCCATTCTTTTACGATAATGATAATTACGGTCAATGACAAAATGCGCGACACCATAAATAGATGATAATTGTGACCAATTATGCGAAATAAACTAGCATTGCATTAATAGTTGACAATGTTATAATTCAAGCCATATAGAGAGTAATACAAATATGGTAATGATTCGCAAGTAGTTTATGTATCAACATTTAAAGTAAAAATCAAGCCTGTAAGACTTTTTAAAAGACTTTTAATGAAATCACTGCCACATTGAAATAAACTCGACTGTAAACTATACAATGATACACAGTCAGCAAAATGATAATGTTGGTCTCGTTACTGTCTTCAAGGACGGTCATTTAGATAAACATGGTCTCAGATTATGTGACCACTCAGAAGATGCCCGAGACACCCGTGTATCGGAACCAATCGTTATAGCTAGACCTTCTTCTAGTGGAAATAGGACGGTTTTATTATACATATCTCCACTAGAATTAACAAATTAATATCATACAGACGGAATTTAAAAAAATAGTTTTCGTGTGTAATGCATAAGGGTTTTAAGTCTTACTCTGATGTGTTACTCCGCTAAAAGTATACATCTTTATTACGGAGATCGTCAGGCGTAGAGGATAGATGCTATAGAAAGATGAGAACAGAACAAAACTTTTATTAAAAAAAGTACATCTTAGGTCACACAAAGGTGGCATTTGAGAATCCCACAACATCACTAACATATGGAGATTAAAATCATCACAGGTCAACATTTACAACCAGAGCAAGAATAAATATTCGGACATAATGTGCAATCATTTGGGTAGATAAATGTAACATTGTTCTGATAAGATAAAATTACTCTCATGGGTGAAAAACAAAAGTTGGTAGCGGGAAACAAAATTTTATAATTGTGAAGTATGGAAATTGTTTGTACCCGCTAATAACACAAATGTTATGATATTGTCTTTATTATTGCGGTAAAAAATTTGGCACAGCTGTGGAGAATTGGTGGCAAATAAGTTTTGTAACTTACGAAAAGTATTCGTGCCCGATGTCATTTTTATCACAATGATTACATTTTCTTTCATGAAACGGTGTATATTCCCATCAACCAGTTTCAATGGGGAGTCTATGATTAGAAGTCTTGAATTTTATAAATGGAAACGTAACAAATATAAGTAGGTTTCCATATTCAAATATTCTTTAAA
The DNA here is from genome assembly GCA_028554795.2 of Sinohyriopsis cumingii. Taxonomy (NCBI): domain Eukaryota; kingdom Metazoa; phylum Mollusca; class Bivalvia; order Unionida; family Unionidae; genus Sinohyriopsis; species Sinohyriopsis cumingii. Next base: position 124,104,448 of record CM068824.1, on the reverse strand, counting down.
ACGATAGTACAAATTTCCTTTGAATGATAAGGCTACCGATGATTGACATTCCTGAATGTAGAGGTCTTAAATGTTTATGTTTATCACGTGTCTTGTTCCTTCAGATTATTAATGGTTATGACTCTATGGTCAGAAATAAACTAACAGAAAAACCCCAAAACCAAGACGTTTAAAACGTAACAAAGAATTTAATCATCAAATTCATAAATGAAAATGTGAGAATTGACAGTATTATAATGTGAATCCAGAATGATCCTGATAAAGTTCTCTGAAAGTACTAAATGAATACAAACTTCAGTATACATTTCAAAACCGGAAATATATTGATCCGCCAAAAATTGTGACGTTGTCAAGATAGCATCGTCCAGAACTCCTTCGAATAATTCACGACTGTTCCAGAATAATATTATAGTGCAAATAACGAGTACTCCCTAATTCCACAGAACGGTCCAAACAAACGTTTGTCCTCTCGAATAATATACAAGTACAGCATAAAACACGCCCGCAGGCTTACAACTGTAATACAAGAAATAAGGATGACTCCAAAATTAATCTGATTGCTCTGCCCTCTCATTATACACATCTATTATTACTACTATTATTTCACAAACATAAAAATTCCGATCATTCTGATAATTATATCAATAGGTTTAAAAATACATTTTTGCTCAATGTAAACCTGACAGTAGTTTGGGATGCGAATATGTAAATTTTGTCCTTAGTTTAAAACTTTGAAATCTGACGGCGGAACATAAACGACCCCAAAATAAACGCCTTCGTAAGTTTAAAAACTAGTCTCCTCTAATTAAAACCAAACTGTGTAATCTGATTTAGGTTGAATGATGCTTTTTAAAGGAGAAATATAATTCTTTACAATAAACAAGAAAAAAAAAAGATGAAAGAAAACAACAAAATAAATAAATATTTAAAAAAAATACAACAGAAATAAAACCACCCGACCCTTTGCTCTTGCGGAGATAAATTTGCTTTCAACTTTTAGTCCAATAAGTTTAACCACTCAATTCAATTATATCACAATTATCTACCATTGTTCCACAAATACAAAAATATCATAATTTTGGAGGAGTTGACAAAAATCAAGATACTTAATATGAAATGAATCTTGCGTTTTATTTGACATTGATGCAGAATCACCGTGTTCGTTATTTTAACACTCCGAGTACTCGTAAATGGTAATCGATGCGCAGCGGTCTGGGTCACCGTCAGAATTCTCTGGCGGTTTTTCGGAAGTTTTTGCCTGTTCTTTCTCTGGCGGTTGAATCCGTAAGTTATACAGATTCTTTCGACGATATTATTCCGAGACCCGTTTCCTGTAGTATCTGCGATAGTTAGTGGTGTCATCTGCTGCATGTCAACATCACACTCCAAAATTCCTCTCTTCAGATCGGACATCTTTGAGTAAGACGGTTCCAGTTGCCACAGCTTGTTGTATGTCATCATCATAGTCATCTATAACTTCCCTTGTTTCAGAATCTATCTCTACATCCAAGATAGTTTAAATACGTCGACAGTCAATGCAGTCTATGCGTGGAGGAAACATACCACCGGCTGAAGGCAACATCGTTTTTTTTATTTAATTGGGTCGCACCATCGCCATGTCAATTTATTTTTCTATATTAATGTTCAAATGGGACGCTGGTTTCGAGTGAATGTGGAAATCGACAGTAAATCTGAGCTGGGGTTATGGATTGAAGTTGATTACATACTCTTGAGCGGTTTGTGCATTCCTCTGAGAGATTACCGTTCTGAGTAGATTGAATTACGCATCCTAGGCTTTAGGATTGCCCTAGGTACTCAGTGGGAATTATATTAAAACAGATTTTAGCGTGCTCAGCGAAAGAGACATTTTCCATCTGATTTAAGGAATAATCCACTGACTCTACAACCCCCACAATTGACTATAAAAAAATTCTGTCCCTGCAGTTAAGTTACCCAGAGGGTCTTTCCTTTCTGTACCGAGAGATTACGGATTTGTATATGCTCTTTTGCATTCATCAATCAAATGTTATAAATTAAATCAATATGTATTATGTGTGAGGAGGTAAGAGATACATCTGAAACTTTGCATCGCCTTCTGAATGCATGAGACAAATATAATGTCTCAAACACACTGTACGGTTGCTCATTCTATCGTTAATTTTAAAACACTAGTAGCAAGCGTTTAGTTTCCATTGAAAATTCTTTTCGTAAGCTTGAAAATTCGAAACTATTTTGCTTCTGTCCACACATACAACTAGAAAGAGTTATAATAACTTGAAGATGGTAATAATCGCAAATTATATTTGAGCAAAATCTTTGATGCAAATCATAGTTGCTTTACTACCAACTACTAAAGTCTGAACAATAAGACAAGTTTTTCATAATGTTAGACTTGATTACAACTGAGCCCATTTAAAAAAATAAAAAATAATCTTAAAAAGCAACTGAAGAACATTATTCGAGACATCTATATTACAATCCGTAAAGTACAGTTTCTTACAAAATTATAAGTAGTTAAGTGGGGCACCCTAGCGACAATGGGAATTAGCATTACAGAGACCCCTGGGCAAATCTAGCGACAATGGAAATTTAACATGGAGAAAAATCGTGGGCAAATCTGGCGACAAGGGGAATTTAACATGGAGAAAAATTCGTGGGCAACTCTAGCGACAAGGGGAATTGAACATAGAGTTTGGGTCTGTCTAGGGACAAGGGAAATTAACATGGGGAATAGAGTTTGGGCTTGTCTAGGGACAAGGGGAATTGAACATGGGATTTTTTTTTTAAAAAGTTTTTTTAAATTTAAATTTAAATTTAAATTTAAAAAAGGGTAGGCAATTGAAAAGCTATCTCTTTTCGAGAAATATGGCTGGCCCTGAAAAGGGCCTTTGGGTTTTCTTCTTCTTCTTCTGCTTCTAATTTCTTCTTTTCCTCCACCAACTTCTTATTTTCTCTCCTACACTCTTTCTCTTCTTTTCTTTCTTTTTTTCTCCTCCTCTTCTTTCTTCTTGTCTTCCTCCTCTTCTTTCTTCCTCTTCTCATTTTCTTCTTCTTTTTCAATTTTTTCGTTCCATTTGCTTATTCTTATTCTTTCCTCTTCATCCTCCTTCTCCTCCTTTATCTCTTTCATTACACCACTAATCTTGTCCTTTACCTTTTTTAAGTTATTAATTTCCATCTTTACACGATGGGGACTATAGGAATAATGGTCTTCAACGAGTCTTATTAACATCTGCTCCATCATTCCTAAGTTGTCTAAAACGTCTTGCAATGTTTGTATTTTGTCCATTTGGTTAGAAGCCATCTTCTTTGTAGAATGGTTTGAACGACGAATACTGTGGATTCTTATAGTGAAAGCGCGGACGTGAAGGAAAACATCCCCCTAAAACATAAAATTGATCTTACCTAGATCATGACCAAAGAAACAAGAACGCGCGGACGTGAAGGAAAACATTCCTTACTTTTCTCATTTCATATAATAAAACCCTAACTATACTCTCCACATACGCTAAGAAACCCATAATCTACTATTCACACAAACTTACGTGAACGGTTACAAACACAAACACATACACTCACATTTTTTAAAAAAGAGTTAGTGTTTATATTCACACTACTCTACCTATACACATTGGCAAATTAATAGTTATTTCTTTTCTAGAGTATTGGGTTAGCCCTGAAAAGGGCTGGTTTTTTTTGGAACTTCATGGACACCTGGTTAATGGTGACACCTTCCAGGCCTGGCGCCACATACACATCTTGTCCCCCAGTTACTTTTTACCTTTTTGGGGGAGAGAGCAGAGGCAGGATATGTGGCTTCAGAATCCCAATTTTCGGTTTCTGGGATTCTGAAATTTTTTCTTCTTCTTTCCTTTTCCTCCTCCTCTTCTTTGTATCTTCTTACCTCTTCTTCTTTATATCTTCTCTCCTCCTCTTCTTTGTTTCTTCTTTCCTCCTCCTCTCTTATCCTTCCCTCCTCCACAATGGCTTCCGCGGCCAGTTCATTTAATATGCGCCTGGCATATTCCAGATGCACATGAAGTTCCAACAGTTTAGACAGTCTCGTGTTCATTTTTGGTGTTGATCAATCAACAAGGGTAGCTAGACTGCCGAGCGAGTTTCAATTTATATTGAAAGCGCGGACGTGATGGAAAACATCCCCCCTAAAAACATAAAATTGATCTTACCTAGATCATGACCCAAAACAACAACGCGCGGACCTAAAAGAAACACTCACTCACTTTTTTATGCTGCCCATCACTATTTTAAAATTTTTTATTAACCACTTCAATAGACTATCCACATACGCAAAGCAATCCAATCTAACCCAAAATATACACCTCAAACACCAAAAAACATTATTTTAATCTACTATCCACACCAACTTACGTGAGCACTTACAAACACACAAACACATACCCACACATTTTTTATAAAAGAGTTAGTGTTTATATTCACACTACTCTACCTACACATTGGCAAATTGATAGTTATTTCTTTTCTAGAGTATTGGGTAGCCCTGAAAAGGGCTGTTTTTTTGTTTGCTATGGCATTCTTTTTTAGTTTCTAAGAATGCGATGTCCTCTGAGGATAGACTTTCTGGCGATAGGTCTGCTTCTTCGGAAAGAGAAGAAGAACTCTTTGGTGTCGATACGACAATCGACAAAGCCTCTGTCAGCTTCAGGTTGCTGCTGTTGTTGTTGTTGTTGTTGTTGCTGCTGCTGCTGTCTCTGAAGTCTGTACTTCTCTGTCCATTCTTCTTTTTCCCTGTTCATTTCTTCTCTGAAGAGCTCTTCTATCAGGTCTTCAGTGATTTTTAACATTCTCACATTCTCTATTTCTTCTGGCTTCGGTATCAGGCTGTGTCTGACCCTATGCAAATTCACGTAGGCTTCGTTGAGTTTAGCTAGTTTGGAGCACATCTTCTTAGGAGGATGAGTCGACAATGGATGGTTAGACTGGAAACAACCCCGGTTCTTAAAGTCAAAGCGCGGACGTGAAGGAAAACATCCCCACACGGTTTTCGAGCCGCAACGTTCAGTGAGTGTCATGAGAGGGATAGTAAGAAATGAAAGAGCATCAATCCAACATTCTTATGGCTAAACAAAAGACAAAGGCATTTTTTTCAAAACACAACATTTTTTATTCAAAAATCACTTAACACTAAACAACAACTCTAACATTTTTAACAATAATCCAACACTATAACATCAAACAATTTTTCTCAATTGACAATCTACTTTAAACAGGGCTGACAACGTTGTGAATGAAATTGTGATTTCCACTGTTGGAAATCATTAGGCCATTGATGGACACTACGTTTCCTAGCTTGAGACAAAAGATAAGCATAATGGTCACAAAACCATCGATCTACTTTCACATCGTTTCTTGAAGAAGAACGAGGATCAAAATGAGTCACTAAATGTTCTAAGGAATAGCCCAGGCTGCGATGATGCAGAAAGTACACACAGTATTGTCCACACACCAAAGAATCTGTTCCTTGTAATTTCACATTATTGAATCGGGTGTTCTGAGCATTTCTTCTCATAAAGTCAATGATATCGTCTTCCAAAGGGGGCAATCCGTATGAATCGAAATATTCCGCACATCCTTCCTGAGGAAAGTAGACGGCTACCCAGTGGGTTCCTGGGAGATGACTGTCGTCCGTGTTGATCACGTAAGCTTGATGGTCTTTAGGTTTGCGATGAGGGAGTTCATCTTTAGCACAGACGACAGGATTCCAAGAAGCCGTATACGAACTGTGGTTCAAAAGGTAATAAAGTTCCCAGGTATCCATTGTTTTGCGTGTGTTTTTTTTTCTTCTTCTTCACAGGTAATAGTAAGTCGCCAATTCGATCCTGACTTTTTGCTTGAAAATGTCTGACGAATAAACGGTTATTCGTTCTGTTTCCTCACTCTGATTCAGGAGAGCTTCGATACGATGGATCTCTTGAGTGGTTGATGGTGGACAAGAATGTTCACGCAAGTCTTTATACCACTGGTGCAACACGTCTTTGTTCGAGATGAGACTCCAAGCTTCGTCCAGATACTCGTCCAATTTTTCTTCTTGATTTAACATTAGGCATTTATCGTGTTGAATTTGACTGGGATGATCGTTTTGACATCCATAGCAATTTTTTTTGATCAATTCCGTCATTTTTTCGACCAAGTGTTTGGCAAAACAGGAGACTAAATGGGCTTCTTGTTCTGGCCATCTCGACTTCATCATGATATCTTCTTCTTCGTCTTTGTCTTGGGATTCTCCTTCCACGGTCTCCTCACATTTCATGTCCAAAGTTTCTCCACTAGGTAAAGAGGGATAACAGTCTTCCATGGTTTCTAGTAATCTAAAATAACTTCTCTCAAACTGTTGATTTCTATGGTATTATCGAATTCTGCATACAGGATGACGTTCAACGTTGGATCAGCAGGGTCTCGGTTTGCAAACTGAATTTCCACACGAATCTGACCTGATTTTATAGGGTGGAAATGTCCCTCGTCGCTGCCTTGGTCTGGAGTGAAATCGAAAGCCCACAAAGCATAGCCTCCTGCATAATCGTCGTACGTAATCCCGTGACTGGTGTTGGTCCCTAACTGTCCAGTGGCTTCGTACAGGGACAAGTACGATCTCAAGTAATTGTTCTGGGCAAAGTTAGGCTCAAAGGGTCGGGTACACAAGGTCTTGCCGTCGCGACTGACTTCGATCTTGGACACGCTAGAGTGTCGAAACTCAAAAGGATTTTCGTTGTGAAGTCCATTGAAAGCTGAATTCCTGACGATACCAACGATCAAACGCTTGGGTAACTGTCCTTGGAACAGATGATCTTCGATCATGGATCGCTGTCCAACAGGAATGGTGAACGTTTTCACTTCCACGCGTCGTATGGGATACTTGGCGGTCGTTCTGCTCAACGTCTGACTGATGTCGTTTCCCACTTTATGTAACACTTCCACACGGCGTACGTAAAGTCTGGCTTCTTGGATAACAGTTTTGTATTCGTTGGCATGGGCCATCAAATGGAAAGCGGCAGTGCTACGATTCAGTCTCAGGCGGATATCCACGCCGTTCAGCAAATACTTTTCTTGTAACCACATGTCCAAATGCAAACGATCTATCAGTTCTAAACTTCGCCCTTGCAGAATTTTAGTTCTACGTGTGTTAAACCCCACATTGTGATCATTGTCATCTTCTGTCAGGGCTGTGTCGTTAAACGTGTTTGCACCGGCCGTGTCAGGTTTCCATACTACGCAAACATCCAGATGAGTATTCTTGGCTTCTTTTCCGTACGTCAAGAGATTTTCCAGGTAGGCACGATACGGGTAAGTATCCATGCTGCTGCTGACCAGTTTGTTATTCAAGTACAAGTCCACTTTACTGAACAAGGAATGCATGAAATTGTTAACAGGAGCTACCCTATCATTGGCTCCGGGATTGCTGTTGTCCGTTTTGCTCACTTTGACTTTCAAGTACAGGTAACTGCTATTCAGATCGATGTAATCTTCGGGTTGTCCTTTGATTTCAAACTCGATGGGAGCGGAATCGGTCAGTGAGGAGACGGGATGAATATCCACCCACTGAGATTCTTGCATCGTCATCATGGTGGGGGGCATGGCAAACAGATCCAGTTCCGTCTTGGAACAAGCGCAAGACTCTCGGTGCATCATTTTTTTGTTCTGTTCTTTCTCAATAATCGAAAACGTCTAAGTCTCGAACGGTTCTTCTTTTCTTGGCCTTTCTCGCTTGAAGTCTGGTGAAAGGGTGTTTTCTTCGTCGTCGTCTCTTTCTGCCTTGTCCTTGCTGAATGCCTGACTCGGTAGCGTGCAGGGCATTTATAGGTGTGTCTCGTCGACCCAAAAGGTCTTTACCCGTTTGCAGCAAGACATTTTTGCCTGCCCTCATGAAGGCTTCTTTAGGGATTTGTTTGTCGATGATGACATTTTGGAGAAATTCTTTGCCTTGCGTCAGTGCCGCATCTTTCAAGGCGTGCAGTCCGCGTGTCACCATCGGTTTCAACACCGGGGCCACCGAACGAAAGGCCGATTTTAACATGTCTCCTAAACCGTGTCCTCGCTGTCGTGCAACCCCTCGGTACACTGGATACATGACTTACTTACGAATCGTGAGAGAACCGTTTTCGAAAATGGAGTTTCACCGTGACTTTTCCTTTGGTGAATGGAATATTTTGTCCCAAATCTCCTTTTATAGTAATGTTGACCGTGTCCAAATACGACTTGCTGACCGGCAAATAGTGAGGATGGACACATTCGCGGTGGACGTGGTAAGTGTTTCCACCTTCCTCGTCAGCGTTCGTGGCAGAATCCACTTTGAAAGGAATGATACGCAGTAACGGCACGGAGGTGTGTCCCACCACGTTGTACTCCACCACATCGGAGTACACAAACATCAAATTCAGTCCTTGGTTCAGTTCTACCGGGGAACGAAAAAACTTGGCAAAAGCATCGTTGTCAGAAATGACTGATAATTCGGGTTTTGTTTTTCGTTCTACTTTCTTCCTCAGCTCCATGTCACCGCCCAACATGTCAAACAATTCAGGACAAAATAAGAAAGACATGATTTTGGGCCCCTCAGGAAATTTCATCAAGAAGCGACGAGCTGCTTTGTGGTACTCCATGGTGACCTTTTTTTGGGCAAGCTCCAACGCTTTCCCAAACACGGCATTAAACTTGGAGCTTATGGTGCTGACCAAATGTTGAGCACTAAAATAATAGCCTGGGGGAATCAAAATCTGGTAGGTCCACGTTCGAGTTGTTTCATCATATTTTTTGAGATCATATTTGACATTATTCAAGGACTTTTGCAATTGCTCGTCATGAACTTCCACCGTAAAAAAATTTTGGTTGGAAAGGACATTGAGGACTTGGGTCGGGTGAATCATTTCTACTAAAGCCACTTCCCAATGGGCTTCGTGATCTAAGGGGATGGCCTGAGGTAATTTGGCCGTGTAACAGCACAACGTGTTGTTGGGGAACACCTCCATGGAACTGTCACTGGGTAAGGTTAAGTAAAATTGGTTTTGGTGACTCATAATTCCAGAGTTCTGTGGCTGTCCGAGGGGATATTACTGGACGTCAGAGGCGTGTCTCCGCCCAAAATGGGGTTCTGGTTGTGGTTGTTGTTGGAGTGGTGACTGACACTGGCACTGGACACAAGGTTCCCGTTGGAAGAGAATTTTAGGGAGGGATTGGGAAGCAGGTAACCGATGAAACTGCTCAATAAAATGGTCCACAATTGTTTGTCTCCTTGTTGCAAACTCAAATTGGCAATGGCTGCCCCGATGACACAATACACCACGAAGATTTGGCAGAAAAAGACGATTTGCGTTTTAGGCACACGTTCTCTACACCACACCCACAAGGGTTGTTTTTGTAAATCTTGCACAGAAGAACTGGGTGAAGGAGGAGTGGTCGACGTAGCTGCGTCTGCTGTGTGAAAGGGCATGATGGTCACTTCTTCTTATAGTCGATGGCTTGCGAAGCGTCGATCCAAGAATCGAAACTGGGTGGATATCCTTTCCAACGTACTTTGACTTCTTTGACACGTCGTTTGCCCACTTTACGGGTTCTGCGTTCGAGAATGCTTTCGATGTCTTCTTTTTTGGTGACACGTTGTAACTCGGGCAAATAGAACGTTCCTTTGAGCACTTCTACGTTCATGTCTTCCAATTTATGGACGGCAGGATGACGGCCATGCACTGGTCCAGTGACGCGAAACAATTCGGTCGTCCAGTTAGGTAAGTAACCTTTGTCGAAAGTGCGTTTGGTTTTGCCAGTGCGCACCCAATCTCCTACGGTCAACATTCCACTTTTCTTGGGGACAGCCCTCGTCGGGGACGCACCAAACAGGCGCTCAAACACCAGCACTTCGTTCTCGGGAGTCACGTCTTGCGGGGCACGTCCGATGCTTCGATGGTAAGATTGGTTGTACGCTTGCACCAGGTGTGGTAAGATGTCGATGTACTTCAGGGTGTGGTGATGCGTAAAATATTTCCACATGCGTTCTTTCAAAGTGCGTTGAAAACGTTCCACGATGCTGGCTTTGGTTTCGGGATTTTCGGTGGTAAAAAAATGAATGTCACGTTTCTTTAATTCTTTTTGGAAAGCTTGGTTCAGAAATTCGGTGCCTTTGTCCGTTTGCCATTGAAGAGGGTGACGACCGCTTTGTTTCAACACCCGTTGCAGGGCTCGCACTAACTCGCTGCTCGAATTGGAAGTCAAGGGCACGACCCAGGCAAATTTGGAAAAGACGTCGATGACACAAAACAAATATTTGTAGCCACGATTGTAGCTGGCCAAATGAGAGACATCGGCTAAATCGGCTTGCCATTGATGATCGATGCCTTCCACTCGGGTGCAAACTTGCGTCGAATGGGTTTGTGCAAAGTGTAGGTAGCTTGTTCTTGTAACCATCGTTGCACTTGAGGTAAACGGAGACTTTTCAGTCGCGTTTTGGCAGCACGATACAATTTTTGAACTCCTGCGTAACCTGCAGGATGCGAGGGATCGTAGTAAATGCTGGCTAAGACTTTTTCCATTTTTTTATTTTTTTGTGTTTGTGTGTTAATAAGACACCCACTCTTGGAGGAGGCTACTCTTTTTCTCTTGGGGTATTTTCTTGGATTGCAATGCTTTGCGTGTGCGACCGGCAATAGGTGTTGAAGAGGAGGAGGAGGAGGATGTCTGAGCGGGGGATATCGGTTCTTGTTTCACTTCTGTCTTCACTTTCTTTTTCTCTTGTGATGAAGAAGGGGTGGCCATCATCTTTTTAATCCATCCAATTCTGGAGGTAGTTGGTGTTGTTAACTTGCGTACTTTTTCTGGTGGAGTTTGAAACCCTTCTTCTTCTTCTCCTTTTTCTGTCTTGGTCACTGGTACTGGTGGTACTGGTACTGGTACTGGTGTTGGACTTTTCATCAAGGTCTTAAAATCTTTCAGAGTGGGTAAAGCTGTTTCGTCTAAAGCTTTCTGGTGAAAGAGTTGCAGTCGTTGCAAGAGTTGACCGTACTTTTGCGATTTTTCTGTTTCGGACAAATCTTGGCGATCCATCAAGGACTGCAATTCGTGTTGTAACTGGGACATTTCGCTCAAATTGGGATTGGGAGGTAAATGTGGGGTGCGTTGTTCTTGCCAACGATGGTATTCCATCCATCGTTTGTAAGGCAGTAAAGCTAGTTTTCGTCCTTCCATGGGGTTGTCATGGGTCGATTCTGAGATCTTGGGACTTCCGAGGGCCTTTTTATCTTGCTCCCATGAGTCCTCCCAACATGGTTCCCAAGACTCCTTTCAGTATGGGGCCTAACAAGAGAGGTAAAATGCCTCCACGTTGGACCAGCATCTTCTGTTTTTGACGAATGGGAATTTTCTTTCGAACCATTTGGCGAAGAACGTGACGATGTTTGCTTAAGCATTGTTTCTGGTGTTTGGACAAAGGGATCGTGCCTTTCAAGACGATCAAACAACATTCGCACACGGTATCGATGACCTCTTTGGAGGCCGTTTGAATGAGTTTTTTTCGTAGGGGTGGAGAAGCTTTGGACAGGACAGATAACATGTCCCCATGTTTGGCTAAACGTGGTGGCAGTCCTTTCCTTTTCTTTCCTTGGGGTTTTCTGGAGGGTGACATCTTTGAGTCTTCAGGAACACCAAAAAACACTGACACCCGACTTGGTCACAGGCCTTTTTTATACTGGAACGCGTCGCCACTGATTGTCTTTACGTCGTATCAGTTTGAGGACAGGCATGACACGTCGTGCAGGGGTACGTAACGGACTAAATCGAGCCAGTTCTTGCTTGGACAAATCCAGTAAACTTTGTAACATGCCCGATCTTTCATGGACTTTGATTTTGGGAGAAGGTACTTTGTGAGCAGCAGCCACTGCCGCTAAATTGGAGGGTCCTGCCACTGGGGAAGTTCTTTTGGGGGTCATCAACGGAGAAGTTCTTGGTGTGATCAACGTCTCCAAGTACTCTTCAGTTCTGGGTGTCATCAACGGAGAAGTGGATAAACGTGAGGATACCGGAGACGCAGTCACCGCTGTGGCAGGTCGTGGTTTGCGAGTGTAAGGTTGCGTCCTGGCCGAAGTGCCTCTCTTGCGACTAGTTTTCTTCTGTGGACTTTTCTTTTTCTGGGGACTTTTTTTCTGTTTCTTTTTCAGGGGGCTTCTTTTCTTTTTCCGGGGTGGTGGTGTCTGGTAAGAAGAGGGTCCTGCCACTGGAGAAGTTATTCTTCTTGGGGACCTGGTCTTTTTCTTTTTCTTCTTGGGGCTTCGTTGGACTTTTGTCTTGGGGATAACTTTGGGGGCATTAGGATCCCATCTTAAGAGAGAGCGAATGATGACCCCTCCTAGAGTACCGCTCCCTCCAGGTTTCAAAATGATTTGTTTTTTGGTTTGAGTGTCGATGCGGGGATCGGCCAGTTGGACCAAAGCGACTTTGTTTCGATCGAAAAAGCGTTGGGTTTGATGAGGAATCTGAATGATTCCTTGGAGTATTTGACGTGCCGTCACCGTGAACCATCGTAAGACTTCTTTGAGACTAGCTTCTAAGACACGGGCTCGTGTTTGTGGATTTTTTTCTCGACTGATGCCATACAAGGCACGAATCAATTTGACGGGAAGATGCGACTGAAGGGACGTCATGTTCACACTGTGTGTGAGACAGACGAAAAAGGGTCTGAGGTTTTTATAGATTTTTTTATGTGGCGTGAAATGAAGTCGAGGACGGAGACGTGTACAGGACAGGCCCTCCGTCTTGGTACCAGTGGTGAAACAAGTGGGTACGAAATCGCAAATCCTCGGGGGTCGTAGGTTTCAAATCGACGAGTAAATAGGCGTGTGGCGTTTGAGTGGCATCGTCGTACGCCTGAGTCAGCCAAGGCGTTCCTAACTGTTTGGCTAAGACTTGCACTTGCGATTTATCTCGAGGGCTTTTAAACAAGACCACGTAATGCGCATTGAGACTGATGGTGCGATGGGCTTTACTTTGTTGAAACAAATTTTGGGTGATGTAAACGACACTGGCATTACGGTGATGCCCTTTGCGCGTGAACCACAGTTTAATTTCTTCTTCGTCTTCTCCTAACATGTCGTCGAAAATGACCAAATGGGTTTGACGGGAGTCAGAGACGATGCCGTCGTCTTCTTTAGGAATGCCTTCCACAAACACGATGGAATCGCCTTGACTTTCTTGCAAGAGGCTGTACGCCGATTGCCACTCTTTGTAACACCACACGATCCGTTGAGGTGGCCGATCGATCAAATGATGTTTATGTTCGATCAAACGTTTGACAAATTCGGTTTTGCCTGAACCGCTAGGTCCGGCAATGAGCATGTTAAAGGGATGGCGAAGATACAAAGCCTCCCAACTGGCACGATCTAAGTGTTCGTCGATGACTTTGACAGTAGAGGAAGAGGGAGCAGAGACAGTAGAGGTAGCCATTGTGTGAGAAATGTCACTTGTGACACGAAAAACAAACAAGACAAGAGTTTATATACTTTTTCAGAACACGTTTATTGAATTTTTTTTTTTTTTTTTTTTAAACATGAATACGAAAGACAAAAATACATAAAAGCCAAAGGCTTAAGTACAAGGATAAAAGGCACATGATAACTATGAACGTGGAATAAACACAAGTGTCTGTACAACAACCACATGTTTTTGGTAATGTTCTAACCAGTTCTATAGTAGGGGGTAAGGTCACACAAGTGTCCTCCCGAAAGGGTCTTTCAGGCCTGTCCACGACAGTCCTGTCCTGGGTGACGGGTTCTTCTGGCACCGTCACTAACACGGGTTGAAAAGTAACTTTTTTCCTTGAACAACTCTCGTGCATACTGAGCCACTTCTTGGGTCCAAGCCTCAAAACCCCATTCTTTCCAGGCACGGACATCTGTCCAATGGGGATGTAAGTCACAAGCTACACACACATCGTCATACACGTCTTGGGTAGCTAAAAGTTGACGAATCTTTTTTTCCTGTTGAGGTCGAGAAGTATCCAGATGAAAACGTAAGGCTTTGAGCAAAAGGAGTTTTTCGTGACCATTTAAGGCCATGGGGGTATGGTAAGTACTGATCGTAAAGAGTCCACAAAGAATCGGCTGGTAAACGAAATCCCAGAAAACAAGTCACTAAGACACACACCACTTGTCGTCCCAAATTGAATGGATAAAATTCTTGTAATAATTGATGGTAATGATCCACGGTTTGAATATGGTCATTGAGTACCTTCCACGGAATCTGTTGGATTACATACGACATAAGTCGTGGCATGGCAGCCTGTTTTTATATTCTCTTTGTTTCGAAAAGAATACACGTACTTTCTAGCCAGACATCTTCGTTCTCCAGTGGGGAATCTAAATGTTGCATACTGTAACCGAAACGTCAGACTTTGTTTAGAAGTTTCCTCTTCCACTAAGTAGATTCCACGTAAAATATGTCTGTAATCCTTTACCTTGTCTTCCTCAATGTGTTGTACTAGGTGAATCTCGAAGTAACCAAAATGATCAACACGTGGATCATCGGGAGCCTGGAAGTATTGAACAAGGTCTGACCACTGAAACAATTTCTGACGAATCAGTTCTCTTATACCATTCAGGTACCAGTGCTTAAAGATCTGGTGACGTAACGGATGCAATTGTTCTTTACGTTTCACTTGTATTTTGACCAGCTCTCGGTAAATGCGTTCTCTCAACTGCACAGGCAAAGCACGAATGTTCTCTTGTAAAGTATTCATGAATAGGTCAGTCCGTACAATTCACAAAAGTAATCCACATAGTGAGTAATTTCTGACCACTGCCATTCAGGGTAACGTCCAAGAATGTCACTGAACTCTTTTGATGTAAACGGTCTAAAGCGATATAATAGGATGAATGCACCCTTGACCCAAAGAAATCTAACACACTGGTTGACTTTTTTCACTTTCCTCTTATGAATTTCTCGACACAAAAGTTCTACAGTGACCCATTGAGATTTCACTCTGGCAAACCCCTGCCAAACTTCCTTGTAAATCTTCTCTTGCAGTTCTTTAGGTAATGATTCAATATCGTTTTTGAAATGAAGTTTAAATACTGGTCTCGGTGATGTCCAACATTTGACTCCTAGCCAATCTGGTTTCTTCTTCGTCAACGACATGGTAAGTTACTTCAATGTCTCGGTCCCACTAAGGGTAAGTAATGACAATTCGGTGACCATCGAGCATGTTCTACGTAGGCCGAATGTTGCGGTTCCCAGTGGTGAAGTGACACACCGCAACTGAAGCACTTGACTTTATCTCCTTCACCCAAGTAGAAAAATCCGGCTCTGGCTAATTCTTCGGGGGTCGGTCCTCCCAGATACTTAGGCCATTTTCCTTTGAACGATTGAAGACGATTTTCAAAGTCGCAGTATTCCGACAAACGCACAGGGGGGTAGACGTGAAGGTGAACATTCCCCTTTAAACCCAGTAAAGTGTCCAAGAGGACGAGCGGCATCACTTTCGCATCCCACAGGTTTGACACGCACAGCATCCCTTTCCATAATAGGGGTAGGGACACTAAAGTTCCCATGATGCTTTACGGCATCGCTCAGGTCACAACGTACAGCATCGTACCCATCGCAAGGCTCACAATCGCACTCGTCTGCAAACTCCGTTACGCAGTTACAATGGTAACCACATGGACAATCGCAGTTTCCTTCCGGACATTTTCCGTCGCAATACCTGGGTCTTATCCATCCAGTATTAGTCACACTAGAGGAAGATACAACTTTTTTACAATCCCCAAACTGGAACGATGTCTCTTTCAAAGTATTCATCTTGTTCGCTCGGTCTTGGTAGTCCCAATGAACTATCGATCTTGCCTAGGGTTCCTTTTTATATACAGACCAATACCGACGTGTCCATACGGTAAGGTGAAATGATTAGGAAGTCGCACTCGCTTCTGGTACACGATTTGATAGACTTTTTCCAGGGGTCGACTAACGATGTGTTGAGTGGGTAAACGTACAATTTTGTTCGGTTGATAGGTGGTCACTTTAAAGTTTCCATCCTCTCCCGATTGCAAGGCTTCTTTCAATACCCCAAAGTTGACCACTCGACTGGTACGATGATTCAGAGTCAGTCCTTTCACTTTGCACGTCGTGTGCACTTCTCCTTGCTTGTCCCGGTATTCGTAGCCGTAATTTTTGGGGCCACCACTGACGAAACTTAGAATCTTGTCGTCGGGATGCTCGTCTGTCCAGGCTCCTAAACGGTCTCCTTCGATGTCAGGGTGATGTTGAATCGGGTGATGGATGTAAATGCAACTGTCCGTGTCAAAGTACAGGACGCGTTCCCCTAACAGTTCTAAAGCTTCGTACAATTTTAAGCGAGCATGGGCTGTCACGTAAGCCGCAATGATGACATTTCCAAAAGGGTCGTCTTGTACAAAGTCCAGATCTTCTTCGTAATTGACCAAGATCAAATCCTCTCGAAAGACGTCCACGTGTTTCATGTATTTGGTTTTGTCGTGAATCATCTGGAAGTAGCGGGAAGGCTCTGTCAAATATTCCGTCTTGGGTAAACACGGTCGTTGTGCCATTTTACCCCACAAGCAATTTAACATCGCTTTGGCAAACGATCGCCTGCCTTCGTTTTTCTCGATGTGGTCTAAAGTGATGACTTCTTGTTCCCGGTATTTCTCTTTGAATTTTATTTGGTCTTCGGGAGTGTGACACCAGGAAGGATAGCCGCTGGCTTCTTGCTTCAGTTTCAAAAAGGCATCCACGTAGTCAGCGAAAATGCCTTTCTGCGTGGGGTCACCCTTGTGGTATTGTTGTGTCTTGGGAAAGTGACAAATTTCGTACACTTCTAACAGTTGGTATCCCATGTCCAGAGCTTTGAACAATTCTACGCTGACCCAGGTTCCCGTCAAGGCACGTTCCTCCTGGGTGTGATGGCAAGGCTGATCTTGGTTGCACGTTTCGGCACAAGTACGGCACAAGGGAAACATCAGTTTGCCTTGACAATGGTGAGGTAAGACGGGATGGTATAGGTTCGTGGGAGGCAAAACTTTGCACTTGATTAAGCCTTCGTATTGTCAAATGTTTTTCAGGTCGATGTGTTCCGTCAGCAATTGTGGGTGCCCTACAGGAAAGCGACAATATTTGCACACGTAGGGATACAGCGAACACACGTCCAAGTATTTGATTTCTTCTCCTTTCTCTTCGTCGGCTTGGTACAGCAAACAGGTGGCATTGGTCCTTCCTCCGTACAAACTATCCCTCGGGTTCAGCGGGTCCATGAACTGGTAACTTTCCACGAGACGTTTAAACTCGGAATCGGTTTTCATACGGTGATCGTACTCGTGTTCCCACATTTCCACCACTTGGTATCCTTGCTGTTCTAACTTCAAGCGTCGCTGACAAGTGTCCTGGTACAGGTCTTCCATGGTCCGTTGTAAAAACTGATTTTTAGTGTCACGGTCAGGGTAACAGACGGGACATCCGTGAAATAAGCAACCGTTAAACTCGTACACGATCTTGGGGTTTTCTAAGTCCCAGCCATCGACCGAATACGTTCCGATGGTCTTTTCGCCTCCTCCGTTGCGGGCATGCTGAATCCATTTGTCTTCCTTGTCGCACAAGTAATGTAACCAACGTAGGGCTTTGACCGAGTATTGACGTTTGACATAGTGGGTCGTTTGAGGGCTGATGACAGCCACGGTGTTTTCAGGCATGAATCGTTGTCGATACACTAAGGAACACGCTTTGGCAATGGTGCAAGCTTCTTTCAAAGGATCGACCCCTCCGTGTTCCATGAACAGTTCTCGAAATTTTCCACAGCAACGTCGTAAAATGTCCACGTCGGAACGACAATACTTTAGCAGTTCTTCCTGAAAGTGGAAAGGGTCCGAGGCGTGAGCCTGGTACCAAGCGTAGAAAGCTTCTCGTTGTTCGGTACGCATGTTGTCGGGGTCGTAATAGTGAGCCTCAGGTAAATGGGGTAGAACGGCGTGTTGATTGGCTTCCGTATTGAAAAAGTGTGGAAAGTACCCTTTAGCCATTTCTGTCATTCCAAACGTTTAGGCATTCGGCTCAAAGGCATGGCCAAATAGCTCATCGAATCTTTAAACTGTACTTGTCCCACTTGCATGAAAATGATTTTGGCTCCGTTCAAAGTCACTTTAGGACGTTCGGTGCCATGTTCCGTATAGTACCTCAAAAGAAACTGTCCATCGTATCCGGAGAAATTGTGAGCCATCACTGTGGCATGACGATGACAATCTCCGTAACGTTCGATGTCCTCTTGGCTCCACGTCTTGTCGATGGGATCTAAGACCCATTGGGCAAAATCGGCTAACGTGTTCGGTCCTCGAAAGATTTTTTCACGCCCTCCGGGAATTTTGCTGCAGTGAGGGCAATGACTGAAGATAGGTTCTTGAATGCACTTCTCGCACGCTCGATGAGCTACGCAGAAATTAGGAATGTGAATACCGGTCTCTTGCATGCATTCGAAATAAAAAAAGATGAAATTGCCTTTCTTCTTGTGACCGTCCTCTTTCTCTGGTGGGGGTTGGTATTTTTGCACGTAGCATTGGTGTTCCAAGTCCACAATGTGGTGACAAATGTGACATTTTTTCTTTCCTGAACATACGTGTGCCTTGGCATTATTGGTAAGTATGCCTTGTCCACACGTAGGGCACAATCTCAGCAGTTGACAAGCACATTTTTGCTGTGAACCTTGTGTTTTCAAATGTTGTTGGTAACAGGTAAGGCTGACAAACGTGCGCAGACAAGTTGAACAAGGCACTGATTCTTCGCTCAGACAGGGTGGAGAGGCCAAACATCCTGAGCATTTCCATCCACAATGTTTGTGTTGCTCTCGATTGTTAAAACCATAATCACATTTCTCACAATAATAACTGTATCCCAGGAATCCGGTGATACTGGTAATGGTATAGAAATGTTCATCGTGATAATAGACATGAATGTATTTTCCGTCCTTAAAATGTTGGCCTCGAAACAACAGAGGCCCGCGCATTTCTTGAGGGTGCACTTTCAAGGTATATCGTGGAGCTAGGGCATCTTGCAATTTTTGCATCTCAGGAATGCCACAGGGTGTGTCTTTGGACAGTCCGGCTTGTTGTAACAGGAGTTCTGCTTCATTTCGTTGTTTGGCTCGATCGGATCGTTGAATAGTTTTCCAGGTTCTTTTCCATTCTACCGTGTCGTTCTTGTTGGCATAGGTTCGTCCCACCACGATGGCACTGGCTAAACACATTTGGTCTTGAGGGTTGTTAATTCGGACGAGACTTGTTTTGGTGTTGCGAAGGTCGTCCACCAATAACATCTTTTTGCGTCCTGTCCCTTGAGGAAGAGAGACGTGGACCATTTTCAGTGTGGCTTTACCATCGGTGATGTCAAACTGGTCATTAGATTGTTGTACGTGTTGAATCTTGTCCATGATTTTGGAAGGGGTTAGTTCTGCGGGTATGCTAAACTCGATCCAGACAGGGGATTTCAAACCGTCGTGATCTATGGATAGTGTCAAGCGATCGTCTTCTTTGGGTTGACATTGTCGCTTGAGTGCGGTGAGCAAGGAATACCACATCTCGGTGATAAACCCTTCTGCTTTCTCTAAGGGTACGTCGGCCTTGAAATCTTTAAACTTCACCGTGTAGGTGTAAGCCGTGGTTCTAAATTTTCTAGAGGAGCGCTTTTCCGTCTCTCGAATGGAACAGTATTTTTCAGGGTTGACTAAGGGTGACGAACTTGGTTTAGAGGTATCAAATTCTGGTTCACTCATGTCCTCTTCAAAATCACTGGCATGAATTTGTGCCAAGATTTCAGCTCTGGTACGAGGCGATAGATCACGTTTCTGCCTCTTACTTTCTTCTTCTCTCTTCTCGAATGAATGGGATCGTTTCATCTTGAGTGCAAAACGTCAAATGACTCAAGTGTAAACACCATAAACTAATTTATTGTCATGGCAGACCAGCGTATATAAAAGGGTGTGTGTCTTGTCCTTTCACTATTCATTTCACTCTCAAACCGAGCACAACGATGGAAGAGACTAACCAAATCGAACGTTTCGTCAGAGCTTTGCGAGGGATCATTAGAAAATTCTCTTCAGACCAGCCGACGGACTACTCTCCTTCCTTTCGAGATAAAAGTCAGGATACTTGCTATATCTGTCAGAAGAAAGGGCATTGGTCTTCAGAGTGTCCAGACCGTCAAAAAAGAAAAAAAAAACAGGGGCTAAAAAAGACAAAAGTCAAAACACCTGTTATTATTGTAAAGAAAAAGGACATTGGTTTCCAGATTGCCCAAAAAAGAAACAAGAGGAGTCAGAAGAAAAGAAGGATTCTTCAGAAGAAGAGAGGGATTCTTCAGAGGAAGAAGAGAGGGATTCTTCAGAGGAAGAAAGAAGACAATTCTATTTACAAGAGGCAAAGAAACAGGAGAAGAAAAGAAGAAGGGAAGAAAATGAGGAAAAAACGGTGAAGAAATTCAAAAAACAGAGAGACTAAACAAGGAGAAAGAAGAAGTCAATGAACTTTTTATTAAAGTGTTGTGTTGTGAATTGTGAATTGGATTGTAAAAAAATGGAGAAAAGAATAAATTAATGATATAAGGTAAGTGTCTTTGAGTTTTGATTTTAAAATAAGAAGCTACACTCACGCACTCATACACAGACACGTACTATAAGGGTAAAATGGGTGGGGTTCATTTTTGAGTTATTGGCAATTGAAATTGTATTTCTTTTCGAGAAATGTGGGTGGCCCTGAAAAGGGCCTTTTTTCTTTATGGTGTAGGGGTGAGTTTAACCAATCAACTTTAACTGCCTTAAGCCTTTGCCACGGCCAAGGCCTACTTCTGAACTGCGTAATGTTGATGATGATGATGATTGGGTTGAAATCACTAAGGGTGGTACGGCAGGCTTAGTCACAGGGTTGACGTGTTTAGCTCGGGAAGGTCGTATTCTCTTCGGTCGTGATAAAGAAGTCTGATACATTTGTTTCAGACTTCTTAACTCCGCTAAAATGTCCAACCGTACCGTGACCGTTTGATTTTCACCCTCTTGTTTCTTTGCTGCTACTTCTTCTTGCTGTTGTTGCTGTTGTTTTTTTCTTACCTCTTCTTCTTCTTGCTGCTGCTGCTGTAGGAGAAAAGCTTGTTCCCCTTCCTTTTGTCGTTGTATAAATTTCTCCAATTCTTCTTTCTGTCTCTGTCTAAAATTCTCCACTTGCGGTAATGAAGAAGGTAACGAAGGTTCCGGAACAAATTCTTGCGAGGTAAGAAAATCCACAAAATCCCAATGTACCTCTTCTGAAAGTAAGTCCGGGTTCCCTTGGGCAGTCTCCCCTGCTGGTGCACCCCAATGGATCGTTTTCTGAGTTTCCGTCATGTTGAATCACTGTCGCATAGATTGACTGCACACAAGCGCTATCGAATCTATATAGACTACGTGACGTCACAAACTGCTCTCTTCGGATTGGATGCGAGCTGACTGAATTTTGTAACGCGTGTTCGGATTGGTGAATGAACTCAATCCGTTTCAATCCTACCTCTGCCTATAAATAAGCGCAGTTCACTACATTGATTCACCTGTTCTCGTCGCTTCAAGATGTGGACCACAGTTGAGTCATCCACGCTTGTGTCTTCCATGATGTTTCGGACAGACTTGCTCATGTATGTCCGATCCAAGTGGACCGTTGTCCACAGGACAAACACCAGCCTGTGGATACGTAGGATCTACGTTGAAAGACAAGGATGCCTGAAAAGAGTGCTGATTTACGGACCAACAGTGAGACGCAGCCTAAGGACAAGTAGAAGACCAATGCGGTGCCCTTTATGTTAATGAATACATTAACATAAACCCAAAGGCCCTTTTCAGGGCCAGCCATATTTCTCGAAAAGAGATAGCCTTTCAATTGCCTACCCTGTTTTAAAAAAAAATCCCATATTCAATTCCCCTTGTCCCTAGATAGACCCACACTTTATTCCACCATGTTCAATTCCCCTTGTCGCTAGAGTTGCTCACGAATTTTTCTCCATGTTAAATTCCCCTTGTCGCTAGATTTGCCCACGATTTTTCTCCATGTTAAATTTCCATTGTCTCTAGATTTGCCCAGGGGTCTCTGTAATGCTAATTCCCATTGTCGCTAGGGTGCCCCACTTAACTACTAATATCAGTCAGTTGTAGGAACACGTCAATTAATACAAAAGTGCCAATTAATTGTAGGAACACGTTAATCAATACAAATATACCAATCAGTTGTAGGAACACGTTAATTAATACAAACATACCAATTAGTTGTAGGAACACGTAAATTAATACAAACATACCAATTAGTTGTAGGAACACGTTAATTAATACAAACATACCAATTAGTTGTAGGAACACGTTAATTAATACAAATACATCAATTAGTTGTAGGAACACGTTAATTAATACAAACATACCAATAAGTTGAAGGAACACGTTAATTAATACAAGAAGAAGAGAAAAAAAATTTGAATTAAACGATTGATTAATTGAACATCAGACAAACATATCGAACAAACAAGCAAGATAAATATTTCCATAAAGAATGGGATATGTTAATCGTGAAGGGGCTTTGATAGAGATTTAATTTATGTCAAAAAACTCTTGAGCGAAAATGAGTAATCAAGAAATGGAGATGATATAAGCGATACTTTTAAAATATTTAACAAGCTGAAACCATAATTAAAAATGCAGAGAGTTTAGGGGAAAACAAATTACAGCCGAAAGGCACTTGCTTGATTGCGAAAGAAATTACATAATACATTTCCACTAACCTTGACAAAAAGCGTATTTTATCAATAGATTTAATGGAACTCGTTAGACGCGAATTTGGAAACCGCTAGATTAAACGGAATATATATACAATTTTTTCTTCGAAAATTCATATAATAACCTGATAATACAATCAAGCAAATAATTCTGATGGACAGCTGTTGCGGAATCTTGCATGATGAAACTATTGCACTGTTCCGACAGTATGACTGCAATACATTTTTAGACAATAATAACATTCCACTACCACAGCGTCAGTATGATTGCTACTACTGCAATAAATTTTTGACAATAATAAGATTCCACTACCACAGCGTCAGTATGATTGCTACTAATGCAATACATTTTTTGACAATAATAACATTCCACTACCACAGCGTCAGTATGATTGCTACTAATGCAATACATTTTTTGACAATAATAAGATTCCACTACCACAGCGTCAGTATGATTGCTACTAATGCAATACATTTTTTGACAATAATAAGATTCCACTACCACAGCGTCAGTATGATTGCTACTAATGCAATACATTTTTTGACAATAATAAGATTCCACTACCACAGCGTCAGTATGATTGCTACTAATGCAATAAATTTTTGACAATAATAAGATTCCACTACCACAGCGTCAGTATGATTGCTACTAATGCAATACATTTTTTGACAATAATAACATTCCACTACCACAGCGTCAGTATGATTGCTACTAATGCAATAAATTTTTGACAATAATAAGATTCCACTACCACAGCGTCAGTATGATTGCTACTACTGCAATACATTTTTTGACAATAATAAGATTCCACTACCACAGCGTCAGTATGATTGCTACTAATGCAATACATTTTTTGACAATAATAAGATTCCACTACCACAGCGTCAGTATGATTGCTACTAATGCAATACATTTTTTGACAATAATAACATTCCACTACCACAACGTCAGTATGACTGTTACTACTGCAATACATTTTTAGACAATAATAACATTCCATTGGCTAAGCAAATAATGTCGGACAATTCTGCTGAAAAATTCGCAAGTAGATTATGATACATTGAGAAAAGCACTATTAGTATATTTGAGGAAATTAGTGTCAGTAATTTATAAAAATGCTATTTTAATGGTTCTGAAGATGGCAGACTATACTAATGTAACGATAATCTATTAACTTTAAAAGATATAGAAAAATATCGTCAGAGTCATATTTAACAATAAATAAATGAATAATATAAATGAAAGAGAGTTGACATGTTAAAGTGTGTGAAATTAAAACTAAAGTCGAAGTACGTAGAAATACAATCTATAAATTGTGTAAATATTACTAATTGAAACTAGCATTATAATGGTGGTAATTACAAAATCGGAGACTACAAACAGAGAATACTTTCGTGCCAATGTGGAGACACGGTAAAATGACACTTATTAGTAATTTTCAAGTTTACAAATTATACTATAATGAAAACGATTAATGCCTGAACTAATTTATGTTTTAACGAGAAAGGAAAACACAAAACAAACAAAATCATTACACAAACCATAAATAAAATGATGACAAGAGGACTCCACAACGTACTTAAAAAGCATTTAAATGATTACAACTTTGAAGTAAGGAATCATGAAATTAAACCGGATATTTTGCGTATGTTTTGAAAACGTTGAAAAATGCGTATTGGAAATATAATTAGACTAAAAAAGGTTTTAATTACAGTTAAGGCCCAGCTTGATGTCTTTCCTAATCTTGCTGCGAGAGGACATGACATATAAAAATATATATATTAGTATCATAGGACATTGCCTTGCAAATACAAGGTACTGAATTGAAATGGAAATCAAAGATCAAATAGGAGATGCAAAATTTAATCCGGAAAGATCGACTACCGGTGTTTGATATACTAGATACAAAGTTTAATCCTGAGATAGGCCTTGGTAGACGTTGTGCTTGTACCTGAATATACTAGCAGAGGTTACATACATAAATATATTGTCCAATAAGAGGAGATTAATATGTCGATTATTCAGTATGAATAAAAAGGTCTGCTATACCGTAAAAAAAAGAAAGAGAATATATTTCCGATTATATACAATATTGCAGAAACAGAGAAAACTCTGTGTCGACTACGATATATAACCATGTCAAATAGAAACTCTAGCTTAATAAATATTGGAAATTTAAAATCCATCCCCCACCACTAAAGGTTGCTAGTGTTTTTATTGTGGCATTATAAGTATCATGAAACCGATAATTGGTTATAAACTGAATACATAATTGATGATAACAAACAGCCAAACACAAGCCATCAGGTTTATGTCTATACTAAACCAATTAGCAAGAATTATAAGCCTAACGTTTACAGAGGAGCAATCTGCATGAATATATTAGAGTTTGCAATTAATTGCAGACAATGTTTACTAAGAACGAAGACTGAGATACACATATAAGATTATATTTACTAGTGTGATTAAAAATCATTATAGTTGATTATAAAAAGCAGCCAAATACAAGCCGTCAGGTTTATATCTTTATTAAATCAATCAAATCAATTAGCAAGAATTATAAATGTGTGCAATCAATTGCAGAAATTTTCTCTGACTAACTTCGACTCAGAATCTCCTGCACAAACACTATTTATTAATGAGATTTAAAATTATTATAATTGGTCATAAAATAACATCCAAACACAAACCACCAGGTTTATGTCTATATTAAATCAATAATCAAGATTTATCTGCCTATTGGTTATAGAGGAACAAACTGAATGAATGAATTAGTGTTTGCAATTAATGGAAGAAATTGTTTGTCAAGAACTTAGACTATGAAAAACTTATAAAATTATATTTACCAATGAGAAAACACTGATGCCAACATTCATTGTTTATAGCACGGAATTTATATTTGGTATATTTGAAAAAGAAGGGGAAATGTTTTAACATAAAAATTCGGGATCTTATATATATATATAGGTTGATAAATGAGCAAATCACTAAAATACATATCTGAAAAAAATATATCTATCCGAACGAATGCATGGATTCATGAATGAAACCTTAGTAACATCAATAGACAATATTATATAAGCATCATTAGATCAGGAGTTAGCAAAGGGGATTATGAATTTGTTTTGATGAAATTCTGCTGGACACCTACATGACTACTATGGAAAGATTGATACTTTAATGTCATGTAACATTTTAACAAATATAGAAATAAATGTCTGAATATTGATAAAGTAGGTATTGAGCACTGAGTAGACATTGACTTGCCCATGTTGCTTGAGTAAGATAGAAATATATTATGTAACTGATAATTCAATTTGAGTTTCGAAACTGAGGCGGGATCATCATCCTAACACACACACACACACACACACACACACACACACACACACACACATGCGTAAGGAATTCATTGGTATCATAGCAATAGAAAAATTATATGTAATGATTTGAGTAAGCCAGAGGTCATCCATTTTGTACTTAAATTTCAATTTGCCTTATGGGCTCAGTCATGTGACAATCGATGAAGGTCAAAAACGTTAAATGGGCAAACAAACAATAAATATATATGTTCAAAGAAGAGCTTCTGTCTTGATGAGTACATATTTGGTGGAATTTGGAAAAAGAAGTACACTATATTATTAACTATTTTATAACCAGAATAACTCATTCATAATTAGAATAATTTCCTCCCCCACAACTGTATCACTTGTACCATAACGATCTTATAAACTATTTAGATAAAATGTAACTTCAATTAAAAATATCGGCCTGGTTTCAGCATAACGTGAATTGGTAGGAATCATGATGCATGTCTGCGGCATGATGTCCCAGTGCTAGATATCACTATAAAATGACACACTGCAGAAATCGTAACGATATGACTGAAAAGTGTTACAGCTGCGTTAAATACCCAAATCACACACATAAATCAGCTTTTAGCGAATGGGATCGTAGTTTTGTTTAAAGTCAGAAAGGAAGGGTAGTAAGGAATATTGTAGAAGGATATAGAGATTTTATATTTATAATTGGGGATTCTAAGATGGCTTAAAATATTTATATTTATTAATAAAGGGTTTACATTTTAATTTTTCTGTTTATTTTACATTCTACCATGTTTTTCATCATTTTACACCATACCCTGTGTGCATAGAATGTTAATGTCGTTTGAAATAGGAACGTAGGGCAGGTTAGGGACATTATACATGTAGGTAGAGTCTTTTACATTATAATACGAGGGTTATAAGGGAGATAACGAGTTTTATTTGGTTTATAATGGATTTAAATTGTATTGTATAACATTGTTTTTAATGCATCCTACCTTTTGTGACTGGGATGGTATTTTTGTTTAAAATAGGCGAGTATGTGAGGGTTTGAATAGTATACAAAGAGGTATACATGTTAGATGCTGAGTAGTAGCCAGGTATGTGTTAGATAAAAAATAACTGGTTTTAGGCTAGTACATGACTGGTTGTTGATACTGAAAACTTGGCTGGTGGCTAGTAAATCTTTAGTTGCTGGATATTAGATAACAGTATTGATATTATATTACTTGGTTGTGGATAGTATATAATGGGTATTGATATATAGTTGGTTAGTGGGTAGTATAATATATGGGCCCTAGATAGAAGACAGCTAAGTGCTGGATAGGAATTAACTGGTTGTGGATATTACATAACTGGGTATTGATAGTATATAACTGGGTTTTACTCTCTCTCTCTCTCTCTCTCTCTCTCTCTCTCTCTTTCTCTCTCTCTCTCTCTCTCTCTCTCTCTCTCTCTCTCTGTGATTAACAAACAAAACACATAAAAAAATACAAACACAATTATGCCTTAGCTTTTGTTGGAGTGGCTTTGATTTAAATGATCATAGTATTTAATATATTCCGTACTGCACTGATTTGAAAATTTAAAACGAAAAAGAACGGTTTTTTAGCAAGTAAACTGATATTTCATTTACAAGTCGGTCATTGTATGTTTACATAAAGTATTCCACATTTGTAACATTGAATAAAATACGAATGAAATCTGGTACAAGTTAAATGTAATACTAGCAGAATATTGTGCCCTTGTCGTTTTGTGACAAATATAAAGCATAAGTCGATCAAACTGCTGGCAGATTTATAAATAATTTAAAATCCAGCACAAGATTTAGCAGCTGAGATTATAGGTAATATCGCCGTCCACAATTTCAGACTTAAGATCTAGCACACGCCTGAATGTGACTGCGTTCATTATGCAACAAACACAACACCGACTTTTAGAAACTTATCAACGAACAAATAAAATGACAAAACTGGTGTCCGACTTTTATTGCTGCTTACACCCGATACTAATACCGATTATGTTATCGTTTAATTATTTAAATAGATAAATAATCAATTCCTTATAAATAAATAAATAAACAAATATATACATTTACTAGTTATTAATAAAAAACAATTATTATCATTACTACTATCTTTTTAAAA
Organism: Sinohyriopsis cumingii; assembly: GCA_028554795.2. Taxonomy (NCBI): domain Eukaryota; kingdom Metazoa; phylum Mollusca; class Bivalvia; order Unionida; family Unionidae; genus Sinohyriopsis; species Sinohyriopsis cumingii. Next base: position 124,076,192 of record CM068824.1, on the reverse strand, counting down.
TAATTTGTATAGTCTGTGCAGTAAGCTCCATAATAATAATAATAATAATAATAATACTTATTATTATTATTATTATTATTATTAGTAGTAGTAGTAGTAGCATTGATATTATTATCGTATTCAATGCTTGCTCAGCCATGTAACAACGTCATCATCAGCAAGGTGCAGATCGTACAGTACACCGGGGAACTTTGTCAGTGGACAGTTGTTCATAATGTGTGACATGGTCTGAAGGGCCCCACATCAACAGGACGAGTTAGTTTTCTGGCCCCATCGGACAGGGTTGACTGCACAACGACCTTGTTCTGTCCGAAAGCGGTTCAATGTGGTCCGCAGATGATGTGGAAGGTTGAAGCCACGATTACAGACAAATGACTCAGCTGCGAGTGAATGATATATAACTTCTGTTGAAGACCACTGGACACTCACCGCCAAAATAGCTGTCATATCCATCGGCTTCGAACCTTAACCAGATTGGGCGTCTCTTAAGTCAAGCGGACTGCTGAATGTGAGGTGATGTCCAGTGGAAGATTCTCACTCGCATAGACCTTAGCCAACACTATTGTGGTGGTATCATGGCATAGTAGATGTGGAGGAGGAATATTGCTGAGTACCGACAGCCATGGTACAAGAGTAGGACGAAATATTCCAGAGATTATGCGCATTGTTGTGTTGAGCTGGACAGCAATTAACTTAGTGTGGGATGGTCGATCCCGGACAGGAGCGCAATACTCGGCTGTCTGATATCAGAAGGCCAGTGCTGATGTCTTTAGTGTTTGAGCCCTAGCTCCCCAGGCTGAGACGGACAGTATGCGGTGTAGGTTGTTCCGAGTGCTTAGTTTTGCTGCAGTTTTCTTTAGGTGGCTGTAGAATGCCAGAGATCTGTCTAGAGTCACACAAAGGTATGTTTGTGTCTGGTCATATTTAATTTGTTGCAGATTGAGGAGGATGCAAAGTTTATGGTTCGCATTTGAATTGTTAAGGTGGATGACGCTGGAAACTTTATTTGTTGGGCTAGGCTGTAGATGCAATGTTTTTTAAGAAGTCCGTCGTATCCTCCAGATTTCTTCTTCAGTACCCCATTAAGCTCAATAAATGAGCAAATCTGGGTCCCGAGAGCAATGTGATCTGCCTACATGATCTTGCGCGACTGTGGCATAGGTAAGTCATTGATATAGACATTGAACTAACTTGGCGAAAGAACATACTCTAGTAGGAGTCCATTAGTCCTCCTTAAGCTGCGTCTCTCTCTCTCTCTCTCTCTCTCTCTCTCTCTGTCTGGTGTGGATTCTGAAGCTCCTTTTGCGAAGAAACACCCTATTTGAAAGAAGAATGTCAGGCTCTTCTCAAGGAAAATGAAGTGTCTGGAGATCCAGACATAGCAGATAACCTGATCGATTCCCTGGACACTGCCAGGCGCACTCGCTGGGAGGAAACTACTGGATCATTCAACTTTACCCTCTCCAACCGGAAATGTTGAAGCTTGATTCTAAGACTTCGTTATAATGTTATAGCTAGCCACTTATTACAAGTGGCAAAATCACCTCTGGAGAAACAGCACCGACGTCAAGTACGTGATGAGTGGCGACAATACTGTTGTCGAACTAGATCAAAATCCTCCAGAGGCATTTACAACAACATAACTGGAGACGGTGCCATACTGTATCAAATCAGGCAAAGCAGCAGGATATGACAACATCCTGCCTGAGTTCCTGAAGTATCATGGCCCGATGGAAAATGATTGTTTTTCCGATTTTCACATCCGTTTTGTTAGGGAAAAGTGCATGCCGACTTTGTGGCGCCAGGCAAAAATAATTGCGCTCCCAAATCTTGACAAAGGTCTCAACAATGCGGTGAGTTATCGGGCAATCTCCTTGTTTTCAGTCTGTTTTAAGGTGCTGGAACGCCTGATTCTCCTAAGAATTGGTCCTGACTTGGAGGATATCATAACTGTTGAGTAGGCAGGCTTCAGCCATGGCGGTAGCATTTGCGATCAAATCCTTGACTGACTACATTTGTTGAAAATGGATTTCAGAGAAACCTTAAAACTGAAGTTGTTTTTCTAGATATAATAGAGGCATGTGACACGGTATGGCATGCAGGGCTGCTGTTGAAAATTTCCACAGAATTGCCGCGTTGAATATATGAGTAAACTCCATATAAGGGCTGTATAATTTAAAACCTGGGCGATCTTGCAGTGTATATTATCTCCTCTCTCTCTCTCCCTGTTTAATAGGGTACCCAAATTGTAGATCAGTGGGTGTGGATAGTAGTCAATAATGTGTTGGCAGTAGATAACTGGTTCACGGATAGATAACTGTATGGTGATAGTATATAATTGGTTGGAAGGTAGTGGATCACTGGTGTTAATATATACTAGCTTGGGCCTCGGGGTACACCAGATAACTGAGTATTAATGGTAGATAAACATTGGTCAGAAAGTTGACCACTAGGCTGATACATAATAAATACCTAAGTGTTGATATTGGACAGTAGGTAACTGGGTGTTGATAATTGGCTGTTAAATAGTATACAACTGGATGTTGATAGATAAATGGTCTGTCGATAGTGAATTACTGAGTGCTGGATGGTATAGAATTGGATGTTGATATTAGATATCCTGGGTTGAGATAGTAGATAACGGGGGATGATATTCGTTAATTGGCTGGTGATTTAGTACTTCCATTTTCTTATCTTTGTTAAAGCTGAGGCCTTAATCCAGAAGCGGCAGTATATTTATTTGGATTTAAATCGGGATGATATTTTATCAATTTATGTCTGGACAGTAACGATATTAACAATTAACATTAAAAAATATTATTCTTCAGAAACCTCGTCATTGCCCCAAAACATCATTTTTGCTAGCGGTCAGGCATAACGTAATTTGATCAAGTTCATCAAGTGGAAGCATTTGTCTAGTAACATAAAATCTCCGTTTAACTGAATGTTAAAGTGGCTATCAAATGCAAAGAGGACCTCACATGGGTAATGAATTAATATTGAATTTATGAAACCAGTTGAATAATGTTCATACAAATAAACAGAACATTTTACAAAGGACGAAATCATTTGTCAACACAAAATGTCCAATGTGTGTGGTGCCACATTGTTCGATACGTTACACAGTACCGGTTTGAGTAGGCTTACATTACACAGTGCCAGTTTGAGTAGGATTACATTACACAGTGCCAGTGTTTACCTTGCAATGCCACTTCACAACTCAACATTACATCGTCACGATATTGTTGTGAAATGAATATTACTGGATGCAGAAATACACAGTTACTGTAATGTATTTGCGACCGGATATTTGCAGTATTTGATTTGGAACATTAGATAATATAGAATACATAAACAAATCTTTTTTTTTTTTGAGTTGGAAGAACATGGCATATTTACCTCTTAAATATGCTTTGGATGGATAAAATTATGTCAGTTGGGAAAACCGGTTTATATAAACATTCTTCTGTGAACAAAGGTGAGTTTATTTGCTTCTGGAAGTTCACATTTAAACCACGCTTGTATAATGGGTGGGTTCTATGTTACAGATATACCGTCCCTCCACCACCAACCCCACTATCAACTCAGCAATGCCCATAATTTTACTTGTTATTGGTCTTGTCCTGAGTGTGGTGTGCCATTTTTGATGTTATGATATGCTATACATGGTATAACAAATCCTTGTGGGGGTAAACAGGCCATATTGAAGCAGATGATACCATTTTCCCAAATTCCCTTTCGCGTGTTAAATCGAAAAATTTAGGCCAAAAATGTTCATAGAAAACAAAATATTCCAGTTGGCGGGGTTACAAAAGTTTTCCCACGATCGCAGCTAATCAGTAAAGAGAATAATGCCCACTAATTTCATAATATAAAAAATATGAAACTGTACATACTCTAGAAAAACTGTACCCACTATGTAATAAAGTACTAATATTTGTACTTGTGTTGAGTCAAGCCTAGGACAAAGGAATTTGTATATCAATACATTCTGGTGGACTGAAGTGCTGGTAAATATAAGATTTTGTTATGTCTAGTAATACTTATACATCGGAATTATATAATATTCACAAGTACAATATAAATAGTGTATCGCTTAAAATGACGTAATTCTTGCTGAGAAAGTCATGTACTTTAGTATATATTATTGTGCGATGAAAACACACACGATACCACGGTTCGATAAGCCCTGATTTTTATAGCATTGTTGTGCTTTTGTCATGCAGATCGTTTGGATTGTCAGTATGAAAAGAATATTGTATCAGGTCCATACTTGACACCTTGTTTTTCAGAGATTCAATGGTTCCTCCAAACAATGCTAATGGTTTCGTATCTGGATTCAGCCCAGAATCATTCACTCCTTTTAATATCAGGCATCCTGTATGGAGTGTTGTATTATGTAAATAGCTGTTTTGATTGCTGATAATGTTTGCTGTTTGTCTCGTCTGTTCGTGAAGGTATCAGATTAGCCCAAGTATTTCATTCCATCAAACCGATATTGGGCTTGTTCATCAGCGTATTGTCCATAAACTCTAGTATGTCTATGATGTCATATTTATTCTGTATGTTATGACACTTTAAAGGCCTTCTAAGTGGTTTTATCCTGTCATTGAGTCCTGGCATGCATATATTAAGTATTTCAGGCATGGTGTTATTATATTGAATGTTTTTTAATCTAAGAAAAAATAATATTTAATTTCACTTTCAGTCATGACATGTTTTGCATATGCGAGTATACATCCCCGTTAGAAAGAAACCAAAAATCAACTAGCTTCATGTTTGGAAACTTTCAGACAAACTTCAATGAAGCATATCATACAATGGTTTCTCCTTGCCATGTATTTTGTTTTCTCTATCTTAACTTACAGGACTCTCATTGTTTCACACTGTTTGATAGCTTTTGCAAATTGCTTGTAAGCTATTTTTTCGTTCTATCAGTCTGTGGTCACATTGTTGATCTATAAGCTGTGTTGTATTCACGTTGATAGAATGTATGTTTCATTATTATCCGTTAGGCACCGAGTTCTTCTATGCTGGTATCTTTGTCAGTTTGACTGTCGTGGATTTGATTGTTTTCAGTACTGGAGTATATGATGGATGAGTAATAGTCATCACTGTGTTAAGAAGGATTCACATATCATGGAATCACGAAGTGCCCATTGCTTGCTTCCATAAAATACGTATGTTGATGTGCTTGATGTAAGAGTTCACACAACTATAACATTACTAGAACTTCTAAAATAACGATACACAAAATATTCTCGCTCATGGTGCAGTTTGCATATGATGAAATTATATTTTTAAAAGTGCTAAATTCCATCAAAGGGAAAAATTAAATATATGCAATAATCAATTTTGTATTGGTTATGCCTGAAGGACTAGAGTTTAAGGCAGCTGAGCAAATTTTAATTCGATTCATGCACGGGAAAAATGATAAAGCAATGTCTTTTTACAGAAGTGGTTTAATCTTGTTCTGTGCTTAATCATTCATTAATCTTTATCATTTGTGTTATGGATTTGTTATCATGGCTGCAGAATTCATATTTTAAAACTGTCAAAACGTTATTATATGCAGAAGTATTTATTATCTAGTTATTAATACATATCTAAATTCATTCTGATTGATACATTTGATAAATTTGATACATTTATGTATTAAAGGAAAAGGTTATATTTAAATTTGTATTGTATACCTAATATATATATATATATATATATATATATATATATATATATATATATATATATATATATATATATATATATATATAAGGTATACAATACAAATTTAAATATAAATACAATGTGAATTACCAGAAATTGAAGTAAGCAGTTCCAAAAGATAAAACATTAGGGTCAATGCGCAAGACACATCTGGAACATAGGCTGTTTTAAATGTTCAAGTTAATCGGAATGATTTTAGATACGTATTAGCAACTAAATAATAAAATACCTCTCCATATAAGAACGTTTTGACAGTTTCAAAAATATAAATTCTGCATCTATATTTAATGTCCTAAACGAGAGCTGCATCAACTGCAATTTTTTCATAAACCATTTAAAACAAAAATATATTCCTCGATTATTTTATCCTTCTAATGTTGACACCCTTTGTTATGTATTAAATGAGGTCTGTTTGACCACGTGACTTTCTCTACTCTTCTCGCTTTTTACTGACAAGGAAGCTTGAGTTCAATTTGACCTCAAATTGAGATACCGAAAGTCAACATCCGCAGCCCTAGAGAAGGTAACGCGTTATTATTATATAAAAGATATTCAATTAAACAACAAAAAAGATCGGGGTATAACGATACGAATCACTTTACTGGTATCAAAGAGTACGGACTGTGCATCTTTAAATAAAGTTACGTCCATTATTTAATACACGAGTTGACTGAATCTGATCGTGATTCTAAGACGCTTGTCGGGAGTATTATTCTTTACTTTGCCACTGAAGTCTTTCCAGGTGAATCATTTAATTTTCAAAATAAATAAATGTAATGAACTATTATGTAAATTACCTCACTCTAATTGATTATTTGTTGTGCCGAAATGGACCTGTTATGCTCATTGCTACGCTAAGCTACGTGGAGTATTTGAAAATATTCAAAATAGCTGAATATTTTGTTATTTAGTTTTGTTTCCTTGATGCTATCAGAAAAATTTAACGGAAATCAATAAACAAATTTTAACGTTCATAACATGATCTGCAGCTGCATTTGCATCGGCAAATATATACGTGTTACGTAACATGAGTAAATGATAGTTTCGATGTGGGGCGATGGTTTGAAAGCCTCCATGCGGTTGGAAGTGGCGTTTTCAAGTATGGGAACAATGTACCAAATGTGAATACGAAAAAGTCCACTGAATACCGGTGCATTAATATTCATAATATTTGGAATGTGCCTAGAAAAACCTTAGAAATGTATATCGTAATATGAATGTCTTCAATTAAAATCGCCTTTAGAAGAGATATGTGTTCAATAATTAACATGTTCAATTAATATGTTTGTAGTATATATTTTAGTGACCGGAACATCGCTCGGGCATTTCAGTGAAGTCGAGATATAACCTCGGATAAAGTTGTATCAGCACACATAAATTAAATGGGTTTGCAGATTCCCCTCTGGCGGAATGCACTGCATACGTTGTGAAAATGTCGACTGTGTTATTATGTTCTGATGGTTAATGTGTCTCATCTCGCCGCCATGTGTTTCTTGGTGAACATAAGTAGTTCCGAATACAGTTTTGAGTCGGCGAATTACATTCGAGATGTAGTGCTCGATTTGACAGAAAAGGCACAGGATGTTCCGATTGATATGTTAGTGCACATTTTCTGTAATATATCAATAATTATACTATTCTCCTATCATTGCAGTGATTCACTTGATTGCCAAGTCTAGGTACGTACTAGACTTTCAAGCAGCCGTGGACATGTGCAATTCTGTTGGTACCACCATAGCCGACTACCAAGATCTGGTGGAATCCCAAGTCATCGGTTACCAAACGTGCATGTGTGGATGGGTTTCGAATAATAACTCTTACACAGTCAACCAGAATTCAAGTTCAGCCTGTGGTAAGAGTGGAGTCTCGCTTTGCACTTGGCAAGGTCTATGGAATGTGTACTGTAAATTATTGTAACAAATATGATTAGAATATCATAGGAGATGTCTTTGTTTTGGAATCTTCGCTTGCACTTGGCAAACTAAGTGAAATGTTTACTGTAAATTAGTGTGAAAGGTATGCATATAAACCATAAGTATAATTGCCTCTGCACGGGCTCGCGCGCAAGAACCAGTAGCTTATGACAAGTTTTTCACTTACTCCGACAGGTTTTCTAACGACATTGAGGGGTCTTGCAAATATTGTTTTTATTGTATATTTTATATTATTTTTTAAAGACTCTTCTATAAAGTGAAATTTACCTCAAATGTTGCTATTTCTGACTCCTAAAATAAATATTAAAACAAATGCATGATGTATTTGAACCAAACTTTATGGATTTTCGAGGTCGTTATAGTTGTATTTATCATGTCGACCCTCCATTAAATGTTTCTGTCTTACATAAAAGTTCAGCAAATGTTTAAGGCATCTTATATAAGAGAACAACACAATAGAATCTAATCAAATTTGATTTGTAGGTTGTATTTTAAGAAAATGGACAGTTGTAAGCAACATGTTTACATGTCTACCTTTTGATGATGATTGTACGTTGTCAATAAGATGTTAACTTAGCTTTTGGGTTCAGAACATTTTAGAAATGACACATATCTAGGGAATTCCAGAACAATGTATTGCGTTTTAGGTCAAGTGGAAACATTTATAATCAGACGCTTTGTAAACAAATTCATTCATTCCTGATTCTTTGGGAATCTATGATATAAATTGAAAAGTATAATTTAATTCACTCATATGAATTACTGAATTGCTCATTGACTGGATCACCACATTATTCTGGGCTTATAGAGACCTCATTCAAAGACATTCTGGAATACATCATTGTGGTACGTCATGTCATTCATTTCTATTGGAATTCATTCATTCTATAGGTTTGGATGTGAGATAGAACATTTTAGGATTTGGTTTTGGATTTGATTCACCATACTGAAAGTGTCTTTTGAAATTTCATTTTGCATTATTTAGAAATTAAAATTTGAATCTAACAAATTGTTAGTTTTACTTTTTATAGTTACCTATTGTAAGACTTAGAGTAGTCACAATATGACTTTCAAGCAAATAGCTGTACGCTAGATAAATGATGTTGGGCCCACTTTGTCTTCTTGTTATATCAAATAATGGGGAAAATTTCATTACATCATATTTAAGCTATCTTTACGAATTCGTCAGCTGATATAATAGTTGAGCAAACATTATTGGTAGTACAAAACCTTAAACATTTGCAAACATACCAAAAACTCTATGTTCTTTGTCAGTAGACATTTCCATTGCATCGTTTGTGAATGAATTGCCTTCAAAAGTCCGTCGCTCGCCACTATCATCGAGTGTTATGCCTGCCTCTTATACTTGTGCGGATGTAATGTGTTACTAGGACAAAATCTCGCTAATGCGTCTCCCATTTTACTGTCGACATAAGGTAAAACGAAATGCTTTAATGTATTTGACCTGCAACTGGGCTACGTAGCTGTGACACATATATTAAGTTCAAAGATAATAATTATGTGATACCCGATGGTACCATATACTGTGTAATAAGGTAATAATTATGTGATACCTGATGGTAGCATCTACTGTGTAATAAGGTAATAATTATGTGATACCTGATGGTAGCATCTACTGTGTAATAAGGTAATAATTATGTGATACCCGACGGTATCATATACTGTGTAATAAGGTAATAATTATGTGATACCTGATGGTAGCATCTACTGTGTAATAAGGTAATAATTATGTGATACCTGATGGTAGTAGCATCTACTGTGTAATAAGGTAATAATTATGTGATGCCCGACGGTATCATATACTGTGTAATAAGGTAATAATTATGCGATACCCGACGGTATCATATACCGTGAAACTTCGCTGTTACAGTCATTAACGGTATATGTATGTATGTATTCACTTGGGCATCATGCCGCATACATATATGTATGTATGTATGTATGTATGCATGCATGTATGTATGTATGTATGGATGGATGGATGGATGGATGGATGAATGGATGCATGCATGCATGTATGTATGTATGTATGTATGTATGTATGTATGTATGTATGTATGTACAGATATATTGATCAACGATTTCATCAGAGACAAACAAGACATACACAAGTTATAATGATATATTATTCAATAATTTGGTGGTCCTTGTGCGAGACAGATGTTCCCATATCCACTCACCCGTTGCAAGATGAAGCGAATTATTTAAGGCAGTTCTGTAGATCGTGGATCCGTCTTTACACTTATTACAACGTCATGTAATTGGAAAATGGTAGCAGTTTGTGATTGATGAAATATGTCTCTTAGAAAATAATCGTTCAGTAATGCAATGTTTCAGTAAGATTTGTCGCCAGAAATGCAACCAACGACGATGGTATCACCGGGGGGGGGGATATATTCATATAAATAAAAGGGGGAATCGAAACATTGTATGACAATGGCAAACTAATGACTGAACTTGCAGAAGACTTGGAGATGGAGATAACTACATTTACTTTTTAAAGCAGGGAAAACGACAAAACGAAAGAAAAATAGTATCAAGGAGGTACACTGCATAGCCATCAATCACCCAGGATTCTTGGTTATTATGATGCATTGGAACAGAACATACTCTTTTGTTTAGAAGATATAGCTGGCAAATATAATTCAAGGGTCACTGTAATAAGGAAATGAAGTGAGTTGGGGTTCTATAGTAGTATTGTTGAAAAGATCATCAGCATGTGAAAGGATTCTACAATGGTCATTTTACTTAGCACCAAAATAGTTGATACCATTGAAAAAGTTACTTCACCAATGAGACAAAGGTAAGATTGCGTCTAGATTTTTTGGGAGACTATGCTATCAGTGGAGAATCAAAGTCGATTTTAATTATGTAGGCTTCTCGTAACTAGTATGATGCTTACACTTTTCTTATTCACACTCTAATGACTTATATCCCCATCTTAAAAACAAATTTATAAACAGTAAGCGCAACGAAGGATAAGACTGTATGTCTAATTTCATTTATGCGAGCACCGGAGACAGAATAAATGTGTACCAATATTATAATGCCGACATAAAGCTCTTGATTAAACCTGATTTAAACCATTAAGATTTTTTGAAAGATATATAAAATAGACATGAAATGACGCAGTTGTGTACATTGCTTTACTGACACTAGACAAATGTTGATTCGAATTGTGAAAGCTTTGGTTTTAGAGAAACTATGGTATGTATGAATATTTTACTTGAAACGTTTGACTTGTGTGTGTGTGTGAGTGTGTGTGTGTGTTTGTGTGATTTAGATTTGTAACGTAACTTTAACACTTTTTCAATCATATCGCTACGATGTCTGCAGTGTGACAGTTTACAGTGATGTCTAGCACTGGGGCATCATGCCGCAGACATGTAGCATGATGTCCCACCTAGTCACATTATCCTGACACCAGGCCGACCAGTTCTAACACAATCTCTTAATGCTTAGCGCCAAGCGAGGCAGCTGTTAGTACCATTTTTGTAAGTCTTTGATATGACTCGGCCTGGGACTGAAGCTACGATCTATCGCATCCGAGGCGGATGCTCTAACCACTTGGGCACCGAAGCGGTCCGAAACGTTTGATGAATTTAAGCTCTGATAATGTCATTATAAGTACTGAATACGTGTCTTAAGAAAATTACTTGAAGCCATTACTACGTCACCATATTCGTCACAGTACGGGATTGCCCGTAGAGGATTCAAGTTTCAGCTCATAGAATATTTTGGACATTTTAGCGCCAATCGATGAATGACTTGATTGAGTTAAAGCAATATCAGCACAACATGAAACGATGTAACGTAAGTTGTTTATTTTATCTTTTCCTTAGTTTGTCCTTTTGAATACTGTGCATTTGTTCAGTTTATGTAGTATTATTATGTATATCTATATTATATGTTTTAATTTTTATGATTTTAAATTGTAATGGCCATTAGGAAATAACATATTAAATTTTGGTTGGTTACGATACGGTCATTCTGTTGGTTAGACATGCTATTGTGGCCTTTCGACCTTGGAAGGTGCAAAACAAATCTTGTTATTGAATGTGATCTGAGTTCAGGTCATGAGTTACACCCATTGTTAACTACTATGGACCTGAACTTGTTGGCAGTTAGAATGATCCCGGAACGAGTGTAATGTGATGTGATTTTGATTTTTAACGTAGCTTTAACAATTTTTCAGTCATATCGCTACGATGTCTGCAATGTGCCAGTTTATAGTGATGTCTAGCACTGGGGCATCATGCCGCAGACATGTAGCATGATGTCCCACCCAGTCACATTACACCTGACACCAGGTCGACCAGTCCTAACACTAACCTCTTAATGCTGAACGCGAAGCGAGACAGCTGTTAGTACCATTTTTGTAAGTCTCTAGTATTACTCGGTCGGGGATCGAACCTACGACCTCCCGCATCCGAGGCGGACGTTCTAACCACTAGGCCACCGGAGCGGTATCTAGGAACGATAATTTCATCTTCCATCTGGTTCAGACCGTCTTAGATTTTTATGTAAGAAATGTTTATCTGAGAATCGGTTATGCATACATTCAGGATGAAGTAACACTTTTAGAATTACTGTAAATGTATTTAAATACATTGTAGATTATATCATCGTGATACATGAGAACTGTTAGCACATCCAGCTATCCCATACTATTGGAACATCAGCAAAATAGAATGGGCTTCATTCAGTACACCAATGTTAGTCATTTGGAATACTCGATACTTTTGGGCTTGAGATTAGGACTATTTAGGATTTCATTTACCAAACTGTAGGTCATTTTTATTTTTCAATTTGTATTCTAAGTAAACAACTTGTTTGTTGAATTTTAAAAAAGAAAACGTGTTGGTTTTCACATCTGTCTGCTACTTAGTTGAAAACCATAGAGTGGTGACGGGTATCTAGTGACTGAATTGTGGTGTAACAGTCTGGATTACTATTTAGTCGTATTATAAATAGTTTTCATTTTTCTTCTGTTGTTGAGTAAGTTTATTGATATAGTTGTCTTTTTGCTTGCATTGTTGAGTAAGGTAAAATCTCTGAAGAGAACTGTCGACCTATATTCCCCATTATGATTTTTATAAATCAGTTTTGCGCCTGTAGCAAGGTTGCATCGAAACAATTGTTGCTTGCGGGTCCTCTTCACCGATGATTTTGCTCAGATTACCTCTAATTCAAACAATTATATTTTCTTTTCTAAACTTCCACTATTATTGCCTCTAATGGTAGGCATCTTGAAACATTTGGTTCCACAATCCAATTTTCGTGATGGTCATGTTAACATGTATTTGTCACTGAAACAAGTCCGTCTATATGATGTTAGTCCTAAATGAAAATGATGCCAGAGTGTCCTGACATCCGCAGCCCTAGAGAAGGTAGCTTGTTATTATTATATAAATGGCCGTATTTTTTCAACCTACTTCATTATTGTAACATATAATTGCTGCTTCTGAACGGTAACGGTGCACGTCTAACTGCCAACATATCTGCACTTTTGTAACGGAGTTCTGAAAACCGAGTCTTATTAATCTTTATATCTGTACTTGAGGTCATGCACACAGTAATGTGTACATGCACGACTGAATTTGACCAGATTTTTAACTGAGCAGCATTCCAACGAATAAATTGACAGATAGCACACATAAATTAATGTTAAGGCCCAAGAGCTTAACCTTAAGATTTAACAGTCTTGGCTCGCCTCCTGGTAATCCAGGTCAGGGAGCAGAAAAATACAGTTTAGAAAAGAACACACTCTTCTGATTAACATTATCAACTTGCTTCTTCCACAACATTTATAAATGTACGCAACATTTTTGGTTCGTTAAATACATTGTCATCTTTGTTGAAAGATAAATGCATGCAAAGTCGAACCGTTAGGAATTATACCAGTATTCTTATAGTTTTAAATGATACATAGACAACGAAATTTATGACAATTAGTGACACTTATAATATGACTAGTTCACCTGTAACTAGTAGTTCAGGATAGTCATATTTTGAAGATATGCCAACTGCTAGGACGAGAACATAGTTCTGCATGAACTCCTTGTTACCGCTGCAATAATAAGAAGAATAATACTAACAATATAAACAATACTACTACAACTACAACTACTACTACCTGTATTCATTAGCACTTGTATCAACTAGTACAAGTACAGGTTTGTTTATCATTATCATGGACTGACCTCATTCAGCAATTTGTCGTCATTGTCATAAGGACGAATAATCCAGATCTGCGTTTTGTTTAATGACAGAAACTATATTGAGTTTTAATAAGCTGAAGAGCGAAATATGGAAAAACACATACATACATACATACATACATACATACATACATACATACGCTGCTCTGGTAGCCTAAATAGTTAGAGCGTCCGCCTTAGTTACGGGAGCTCGCGGGTTCGAACTCCAGTTGAGTCATTCCAAAATTTATAAAAGCTAGTCAGTGCCGACAAGGGGGGCGGGGGGGGGGCAACCGGGGATATATCCATGCATAGCCTATCATGTGTTAAAAAATGGCGTTAAACCCCACAACAACAACATAAAGAGATCATGTTTGCGTATGTGTTGCTGATAAAATGTTTCTGATACCCACACACATTTAGGTCAGTTTAATGTATGCGGTGAACCTTGTACTAACGACAACTGTTAAGTCAAGGCCAGATTGATTCACATTTCACGTGTAAATAATGTGACCAACAAGACGGGAAACAGTTTACACAGAATGCTTCACGTGGATTTAGATGGCCTCGTGCCCAATTTGATAGCGTGTCTATTTTCATTAAACTAGGCGGACGCATATCAAACCAGGAACACACTATGACCTTCATATCTCAATACAGTCATTATTTGATCCTTTTGAAGAGTTACACAGAGTACCGCAAGGCATTTTATTCTTAATACATTGCTTCTAGTAAAGAAACACACAACCAGGAACATAGTATCGGAAAAGGACTTACATGGGCTTTGTTGTTGTTGTTGTTGTGGGGTTTAACGCCATTTTTCAGCACAAGATTAATGGTGGAGGAAGAACCCGGGAAAACCCCGGAAAGAACCACCGACCCTCGAGAAGCTACTGGCAAGCTTTCTCACATACCCACATTGGCTGAATCTTAGACTCGAACCGCCGCAGACAGAGGTGAGATGGCACTGACCCGTAACGAAGAGCGCTTTTGACCATTCGGCCACAAGGGACTCCTACATGGGCTTTCTTTTGGTCTGTTACATTCAATATGGTGGAGCGTGAATGAAAAGACAAAATTATGTTCTAAAGTGAAAAGTTATGTTCTAAATAATTTTGAGTATGCAACCAAATTATTACCGACAGTATTACAAAATAAAGATAATAACTCTTAATAAAAACAAATTATAATGAGATACATTTTACTTAAGCTAGGAAAATAACGGCGTGATAACTCTTTGCAAAGGAATTGAAACAAAAGAGATACAACTCTGCCTAATAATACAGGGATAAACCTCTTACTGAAAATCTAAAATGAAAAGGGGATTTATTACAACAAGTGATAACACATGAAACTGGAAATAAAATAAATGGGAGATAACTGTAACAACAAGTGTAAAAAAATAGAGAAGATGCAACCCAAGCAAACAAATGAAGGAAATTAAACTTTCAATAAAAATGTCAAATTTAAGGGAGATAAATTCGGATAACGATGAGATACATCTTTTAACTAACATCGAAAAGGAACGGATATATTTCTTACTAAAATTGTAGAATCAATGGATATAATTCTTACCAACATTATTAGGAAAACAGAAGTAGACCTTACTAACCTTAAGCTAGATAACTCGGTCATGCGAGTGTCTCTGCTACACACGAGTGCATTAAATACCGATTAAGTAGCATCATTTTTTGCTGATGTGTGCTTATTCGTAAGGGAATTTGGGCTCTTGTGTGCAGGCAAGGCGATGGGTGCCGTTTACCCGCGGACATGGGTTCGAATCTACCCATAGTACGAATTAAAAATTCTCTAAACTATATTAAATATATTTTGAAACTTGAATTATATATATATATATATATATATATATATATATATATATATATATATATATATATATATATATATATATATATATATATATATATCGGTTGTTCGTCTTGATATGTGCATGGGGTTTTGAAAAGTTTCAAAATTCCTAGACAAGACAGTATGATGTCTCATCATCTTGTAACGCATAGGAACAACAGACAAGGACGGGTCTACGATGGCAGATGTCACAAGGGCGTGCTGGAAGACAACTGAATTCACTACATTTTGTATTTTAGTAGCATCAAAAAATTGTACATATGCAGGGTTGGGTATACACAGGGTCATACGCAGGGATGGGTATGCACAAGGGCGTAATCGCTGCCCCGGTTGACCTTGAAATAAGGTTGAGGGGGTCTTTCAAGAAGTAACTAAAAATCTCAGTTTTGGTTATGATCCTGGGGAGGGGGTGTCTAAGTTACACCACTCGATATACATGTATATAGGATTTAATAATGCTTTTAGCCTTACTTTCTCCCATTTAGAAAGTAAAGAAGAGAGTAAATGTTTCAGACATACTTTATTTATCTATGAATATCAAATAAAATTGAGTTTCGTCTGGAGAGAGAAAGAGAGAGTCTCAATTATTTTCAGGGTCTATCTAATGCATGGAATACTCAGCAATCACGATTCATAAAGTATAGCCAGTTCGTGGTAATAAGCTGCAAGGTATTTTGACCCGAAAACTTGTGGAGTGGAACAGTATTCACGTTTTATATCCCAGACTAGGACAGTATATATCCGTACATCTGCTTCCTCGAAGCTGTGCCATTTCAGCCATCTTAATTTACCCAGAACATCCATTAAATGGATTATTCGAACTGAGGAAAATATAAGCTTACCAGCCTCTATCGGCTAATTATAGGTTACGGAAAGTTTTTTTTCTTACCAATATAAGAATAAGTTTAAAAGAAGGATAGTTTGAAAGACTTTATATATATATATATATATATATATATATATATATATATATATATATATATATATATATATATATATATATATATATATGTATATATATATATATATATATATATATATATATATATATATATATATATATATATATATATATATATATATATATATATATATATATTCAAAGAAACCATGAAAATAAAATCTTTAAATTCCAATATGTTGAGCCAATTGTAGTAGAAAACGTCCGCTGATTATGACATTTCTGCTCGTCAGAAGATCGCATATTGGGTGAGGGTTTATTTGTTCATTGGAACCTTAAATATAACGTTATAATGGTAATTTATATTATTTCGTCTTAATGAGGAAAGGATCATCATTGATTCACGAATATATTGCTTCATTAGTATTCTAGAATCGTTTGGCTTCGTGTCAGTCATTACAAAAGAAACAGGGTTCGCATGTTTAGAATTATCTTTCAGTATCAATCATGTTGTGGTTAGTGAATTTTATTTTGCAATTTAAATGTGATTAGCATTTTTATGCATATCAAGTGACCTAAAATCATTTTTCTTTGGGACCGCTCCGGTGGCATAGTGGTTGTAGCATCCGCCTCGACAGGAGGTCGTGGGTTTAATCCCCGGCCGAGTAATACCAAAGACTTACACAAATGATACTAACAGATGCCTTGCTTGGCGCTCTGCATTAAAGGGTTAGTGTTAGGACTGGTCGGCGTAGTGTCAGGATAATTTGACTGGGTGGAACATCATCGCTACATGTCTGCGCCATGTTGCCATAATGCTAGAGATTACTATAAACTGTCACACTGAATACATCGTAGCAGTATGACTGAAGAATTGTCAAAGCTACGTTAAGAATACAAATCTCTCTCTCTCTCTCTCTCTCTCACACACACACGCACGCACCTTGTCAGCAAGAATCTGATGGAGCCAAAATGGCAATATAAATAGGTAAGGAGATCAAAGCCTCAATTGGGAAGGAAAGCAGCGAAGGGGAATTTAAATCTGTCTCAGCTCCGACTCATCGTACAAAACTGCGGACGGTAATTCTTCTTATCGCTCTCGAGTGGCCGAGTGGTCTAAAGCGCCCTCCGTTACGGATCACTGCCATCTCACCTCTGTCTGCGTGGGTTCGAGTCTTGGATTCGGCTAATGTGGGTATGTGAGAAAGCTTGCCAGTAGCTTCTCGTGGGTTGGTGGTTCGTGCTGGGGTTTCCCGGATTCTTCCTCAACCATTAATGCTGGCCGCCTTGTATAGCCTATCTTGTGCTGAAAAATGGCGTTAAACCCTACAACAACAACGTATCGCTCTCTCCTTACACTTGGTGTTTGATGGCCTGGCCTTGGGACTTCAGAATGAGGACTCCAAAGCCTGGCATCTTCTAGGAGCTCTTGTCATTCAAAGAAGCGTCGTGTCTTTCAGCGTCGAATCAAAATTGGTGGAAATGATTCCATCCATGGCGATCGTGTTGGGATTATTGACACTCTTTTCATTTGTTTCCCTTTAGCATTAATTGTAGGAATGGTAATTACCTCTGCAAACGAGACAGACAACCTTTCTCGTGACCTTGCCTCTGCCATATTACAAGGCATAGCCACAGGAACGTTTATGTATGTAACATTATTTGAGGTTCTCTTTCGGGAATTTCTAGGTACTCGAGATTTTCGAAAAGCTTTGGCGCTAATGGTTGGTTTTGTGATTAGATCAGAAAATTCAAAAGGCTTATCTACGCTCTATTCCTGCCTTTGACGAATCATTTTGTAGAATTATGGTAGATTGTGCTGGTCCCTTACCTGAGACCAAGTCAGGTAACCAATACCTGTTGACCATTATGTATGTGTCAACAAGGTTTCCAGAGTCAATTCCCTTGATGAATATAATATCTAAAACAATATTAAAAGCTTTGTTATATTTTTTTAAAAGCTCAATTTGGCCTTCCCATGCCCGTGCAGTCTGATCAAGGCTCAAATTTCATGTCTGGAATTTTCCAGCAAGTTATGTACAAATTAAGCATTTAACAAGTCAAATCTTCTGCCTATCACACTGAGATTCAAGCGGATTAGAAAGATTCCATCAGACTCTGAAAAAATATGATTCGATTGTATTGTTTTGATACGGGTAAAGATTGGGATGAAGGCATTCATTTATTATTGTTTCGATGTTAGGGAATCAGTTCAAGAATCTTTAGGTTTCAGTCCCTTTAAACTGACTTTTGGAGACACTGTGCGTGGACCATTTACATTATTGAAAGAGAAACATCTTTCTAATGAAGATTCCGAAATTAATCTAAGTTTCTAATTTTAAACATAAGTTGTCAAAGGCTTTTGAGGTCACAAGAGCAAAGCTGCACTCTACTCAATCCAATGGAAGTTAAGATATGATAAAAAATCCAAGGAAAGGAGCTTTTAGCCTGGTGATAGAGTCCTGGGTCTCTTGCCATTACCACAAAAATCCTCTTCAGGCCAAGTGTTATATTCTTTACACAGTTGACAGGAAAATAAATGATTTAAATTACATCGTAAATACTCCTGGCAGGCGTAAACAAAAATAATTCTGTCACATTAATATGCTAAAAGGGTGTATTAAAAGAGATAACCAGGTCGAAAATGCAATTAATTTAGTTTTACCTGTCCCACTCAGTGAAAAATTAAGTGAAGGAATATTATCGGATTCTACTGATATTGGAGTGAAATTATGAAAGATCTGGACCAGAAACTTTCACATTTGCAAGAGCAAGAAAAAAATGAACTTAAACAGTTATTGTATGAATATGAGCACTTATTTCCACATGTTTCTACAAGCACAAACAAAATCTTTCATGACGATGAAATTGTAAATTCCAAACCTGTGAAACAACACCCGTACATGATGAATCCTCTGAAATAGGAATACTTGAAAAAAGAAATTCAATATTTGCTGGAGAATGATTTTATAGAGCTCAGTAAAAGTGACTGAAGTTCACCATGCATACTTGTTCCAAAACCTGATAAGACTTTCCGTCTGTGTACTGGTTATAGGAAGGTGAATAGTGTGGAAATGAAACAGATTCATTCACATTACCAGGAATCGATGAATGAAAATTTCGGGAAAGCCAAGTATGTCACCAAATTTGACCTTTTGAAAGGATTTTGGCAGATTCCACTAACGGAAAGATCAAAGAAAATGTCGACATATGTGACTCCAGATGGACTTTACCAATATAAAGTAATGCCGTTTGGGATGAAAGGGTCGTCAAGTACAATTCACCGTCTCATGAATATGATTACCTCAGGTCTAGACAATTGTGATGCTTAAATCGATGATATCTACAATGACACCTGGAAATAACATTTAGCAATAATTCGGAAATTCTTTGACAGACTCACTGATGCATGTTTGACAATTAATTTATCTAAAAGTGAGTTTTGTAGGGCTATTTTAACGTTTCTAGGACACATCTTGGGACATGGACAAGTTAAACCTATAGATGCTAAGGTAAAGGCTATCTCTGAATTTCACGTGCCTGTTAATAAAAAGCAACTGATGCAATTTTTAGGTATGGCCAGACACTATCGAATATTTTGTTCCAATTTTGCTATAATTGCTGAACCCCTGACAAATTTGTTGAGTAAGAAAAGCAAGTTCCTTTGGACTGAAAAATGTCAGAAGGCTTTTGACAAGTTGAAAGCCATACTTCAAAGCGTGCCAGTTCTTACAGCTCCAAATTTCAGCCAATCATTTAAATTTTTGTTGATGCGAGTGATGTTGGGTTTGGAAGAGTTTTGATTTAAAAAGATGAAAATGGTAATGATCATCCAGTGTGCTATTTTTCTAAGAAATTAATTCAGCAATCGAGAAGGAATATTTGATTTTGATATTAGCATTACAACATTTTGAAGTTTACATAAGCTCAGCTCCTTCTTCGATTATTGTATTTAGTGACCACAACCCTATTACTTTCATCGGGAAGATGAAAAATAAAATTCAAAGACTGCTAAGTGGAGTTTGTTGCTACAGGAATATGATCTTGACATCAGGCACGTCAAGGGAAAAGATAATGTAATAGAAGACGTACATTCCCGTGTATAGCAATGTATTATTTTATGTACACTGCGCAATTTATATGAGTTCCTTTTAACCTCATGTATAATAGTATGTGGTAAAAAGAAAGCTTTATGTATAAATCTTTGTTTTTCTTTATGGGGGAATTGTTATGTATATTTGATTTAATTATATCTGATTTAATATATATTTATTTCATTTTAATTGTTTGTCAGTTTTATTTTGTTGTTTTTCATTACATAATGCTGTAATGTAAATTTATTCACTAGAGATGATACTTTTTCAGAAAACAGTTTGACCTTGACTGTTCGTTTTATAAACACCAGGTGTTCATCTAAATCCTTACCTTGATTCAAAATTTGTAGCAACCACGTAAACAATATTTTGTGAAAAAAATGATTGGTTGTTGTCTAAGTCATGATGGGACCTCGTGTTTAAGATGTCAACAATTTTATTTTAGTTTTATTTCTTAGAGTAAAATTATTGGTTTTCGTCAGGACCACACTTGGTAGACGTGATCTTTAACAAGTACTTAATTTGTATAAGCTTCTATAACACGAAGACGTGACCCCTTGTTTACATGAAGACGATATAACCTATGATTTGGAGAATTATTCTCAGTTGAAGCTGGGTTGTTACACTGGAAGTTGTGTGTTGTGCTTTTTGGAGTTATTTCAAATTACCTGGATTGGAAGTAGTTCAAATTACTTGGATTCAAAAGGATTAATTCTGTTATTTTTCTGAAAATTACGCATGCTCATGTACAATTGTTGAACAAGTACAGTTTTTTAATACAAATTTATTCAGCTATCAGAAACCTGAGTGATAATTCTTGTTTCTACAAAAACTGTAGAATTCAATACTACAAATTTCACCATACGTCATCGTTTTCCATCTTGGATTCTTTGTCGGGATTCGAACTAGAAATCATCAGAATATTGTGTTATTAGGACTTCAAAAATTTTATTCGTGGATTATTCTTGATTTATTTTTGGATTCGATTCTATAAAACTGTAAGTTCGTATTTTTTTCAAATTTACAGAATTTTTCCAGCGTAATAAATTATTGTATTTTTCAAAGCTTGTTGTTTTCACTCTTTCTTGTGTTACTCTTTATTCAAGCCTAAACACGTGACATAAGTTGGAACATTTCATATTTTTCCAATTCCAAACGGCTTCCTGACATCTGAATTTCCCCGTTTTGGACCTATTCATACTTATTATTACTTTAAAAAAAAATAATTGCGACTAATAAACATGAATATTGTTGATTACGGGAAAATAAACCCAACGTAAATAAATGGAATGTTTACATCACGTTTTTTCCATTTCCTTAATAGGAAAGGTATTTTCGCCCGTCACTATACCTTCTTTGATTGTGGAACAGTTGCTGCTCGGTGGTTAGTGTTCTCTTCCCCCAAGGCAACAATAGGGTTTCTTCCTTCATTTGGTTTTTGAGGGTGCTTTTACATAGTATATAAAGATACTTTTGTAATGTACAGGCATTCTTTTTCACAGCACCCGCGTTGGAAATGTAATGAACAGCCATTTATTCACATCTCGTACTGATCTGAAATACGAGTCCTAGAGGTTATATGACAAAGTATAGCGTATTGTTGGAAAGAAGCAGAAAGGAAGAAGCGTTTATTTATTACAATTTAATTTTCGATTTCTAATAGGATTAGATAGTTATCAATGATTAATATCTTAAATCTGATAATAAATTCACAGTGAAAGGTTGTGTATTTCCAAGGTTTTGGTTGATGTATAACTTCCGCTCTTGTCTTGTATGCTTTTTTATGACACTAAAATTGAAATGCAGTCTGTAACTGTGGAGTCTTGGCTGACTCAATTATGATGTTTATGTCAAGTTTTATTAAGTTACAGGTCTTTCGTAGGTCGTTCGTGATAAAAATGTTGTATTTGCACACTGTGGCTTTCCCCTACTATGACAAATTCGAACCAAATTTGAGATATAGTTTTTTTTTTGTTTTAACTCGGTAAGTCCATTTTTGAGCAAACATGATCATTATTTAACTGAGGAAATATTTTCAGTACTTAAAATTTACATTTGATTAATTATTAATCAATGTTTAAGATCTAGATTATCAACCATATTATTTCATTATGTTAATATAATATCTAAAGACATTACATTATCCGAAAATCGTTGTATCGGTCAACATTTTTTTCTAAGATTATCGGCCATTTAAGCGGCTATTCAATTTTCTTCATCAGGACCGTTCAATATACAGATTCATCGTTATCAAAGTCCCATTGCAACAAGCTTACGAAACCATAAATAGCTAATTTTTTCACTATAACTCTAATTGTAATGAATTGTCCGAGTTTTTAGCAGTACAATTGGATATTGACTGTGACGTGTTTTGCAGTTTAATTGGCTATCGACCGTCACGTGATACCGATGTGAAATGTTTTATACATCGGTAAATTTGGAAACTGTTTTCGGTTTCCAAGCAGTTTCCAACGAGCTTTAGTTCGAAGCGTTGCATGTAGTCTTTCTGCCATAATAATTACAACAGCAAGTCACCCCCAACCCAATTTTGAAATCCTAGACAGATTAGAATTTCAAACTTACTAATCGTGCAGTCCTTCGTGCACTACAATACTTGATAGGGCATGCTTTGGGGAGTTATTGCACTTTCCCTTCGACATGTTTGACCAGCTTTTTATTGAAGGACATTGTTTATTCGTAACGTAAGGAGTTGGGTATCCCACAAAGAAAGGTCACTAGTTTGCTTTTGAAAGATCGAAGATGGAAGATATAACAAGAAAGTTTTAAATAACTGCCGGACATACAAGTAAAGCTGATAAAATCAAAAGCCTGGTTTTAAAATTATATCGAGTGACAAAATTTTCGCAGATCACTGATGTGAGGCGACCTGCCTTATCTATAATACCAGTAACTGCCTTAGCAAACGCGGGGCCCGATTAGAATCAATTTAGCGGGGCCCGCTGGATTTTCAAGTGAGGCCCCAACGGAGCGAGGCTTTTGGAAATCAATTTTTAAACAAGTTTAATATGATATTGAACTTAACATTTTCTTCCATCGCTTTTAGAATTACTCTCTCTCTCTCTCTCTCTCTCTCTCTCTCTCTCTCTCTCTCTATATATATAATTTACTAACGCGTGGGGCTGATGTGAGTGTACGCGGCCCGATTGGGTCAAATCGGTCCAATCGACCTAAGACTGGCTCAGAATAATACCATATGAAAGTCGACGAATCTTGGTTAGCCACGTATTCTGATGCAGGATGAGGAGGCAAATAAACAAAAAGTAACAAAAAGCACACTAGCTGTAATGCGTAATATATTCACACTTAAAGAATATCATTATGCAACTTATTGCTTAAATATCTTACTAAATTTGTTACATTTAAGGGTAGTTTTTACTCAAATTGAAATGTTTACATTGTATTCTCTTATATATTTTAGGTAAAACAAAACTGCCTATGAATGACAATATCGTTCGAAAATTCCCAATATGAAAAGGAAATATGCAAGCTTGTTTTAATTTATTTGTCACAAGCCAATATCCCTGTCAAAAAACCAAATCTTCCATTGAACAGGTTTGCTTCCATCATGTTTGTTTCGGAATTCGAATATTTCGTTTTCATGAATGTCTTTGTTACGAGAGTTGCCTGAAGATATATATGAAGATAGATTATTGGAAAAGAGAGACAAATGGATGGAGTTCAGGTCTCTCCATACTGCTGTCCATCGTATTTCAGAACTGTGTGTATCTTTCTTTGCATCATCTTAATATTAATCTAAATAAAATCCTTTACCTAAAAGAAGTTTAGTATCGATTTTAAATGGCACCTGATAATATTAGACATGATATTTTAAGAATAAAGAGCATCTAAAAGCGCTGAACTATCATTATTTTTTCTTTATTTTCATAGTCAAATAAACAAGGGCATTTCCCATCAATTGAGATAGCAATCACGTAAGTGAAATTTTGCAAACATACATGCATTTCGTCTTCTATAAAATGGTTGATGCACAATTTTGAAATGCAAATGGGGACATAAATTAATATTATTAACCCATAAATTAAACGAACAAGGAGAAATAAAAAAGACTACATACATAACATACATCCATGTTTCAGTTCTGTCGAGAAGACTATGTTGCATGAGTAGGTAATAAGGTTATCATAAGAATACATGTGTAGAAAGATATACGTGATACGTGCACACATTAGGGTCAATTTGAAGTAGACGGTTAACCTTGTACCACCACAATCATTACTTGTCTAGGCCATCTTGATTCACATTTCACGTAGGAACAGTGTGACAAACAATGCATGTTTCAGCTGAACTTAGGTGACCGAGTACTGAGTTAGATGTCGCTTTTATTTTAACTGAAGAAACTCTGGTGCAAACAAAAAAAGAACAATAAGAACAACAAAAAACTCCCAACAAGAACAAAACGTGATTGGCAAGAGTTCATAGTTCATTCAAAATTGATTTTTTGATCACTTGTTTCATAGAGTATCGCATGACAGTTTGATACATTGTTTCTACTAAAGAAACAAACATCCCAGAATATTATCGAAAAAGGACGTAAACGAGTTTTCTAGCAGTTTCTTACGTTTACGTTAAGGATTGTGGAGGCTACATGGATACATTACGCGTGTGTAATGCTTCGCACCTGCTAAACCTTTTGCAATTGTATCTATAAGAGTTGGGATATGGTTATGAGCCAAATAAATATAATGATCACTCCAAGACGAGAGGGAGAGGTCAGACCCTTTGGTCCGATGTGATTTCATACCAGGATGATAGGGGAACCTACTACGATCCTTTACATGTTGCCTACAAACTAAATTTAGTCGCCAGTCAGTAGTGATAAGAGTTCAACAACGTCTTAGATGATTTCACAGAAAAGTGTTCATCATTTGAGAGAGAGAGAGAGAGAGAGAGAGAGAGATCGATCGAGAGATCTTTAATTCTATTGATGGTATATCTAGTGCGAAAATCTAGTCCAATTATGTTTGATATAAAGTCTAGCTAGTGTCTGGAAATAAATTAGTATGTGTTCCTGCAGTCTCACGTAGCAAGAGTGGCTTTAGTTGTTGACCACAGCACATGTGGAGCGGATAAAAATAGAAGCGTGTGATAAGATTGCCATTGGGGTATTGAACAGAATTCACATTTTGTAGTCTAGTCCGGGAAACTATGTACACATCCATCTGCCACCGTAAAGTTGCACCGTATTAACTCATTTCTTTAACTTTGAGTAAAGAACATGAAACTTATTGTTTGAAAGAAAAGATACTTATAAGCCTAAATCATTTTAGATCTACCAAAAGAAAAGAATAAATTTGAAGAATTTTGAAAGATTTTATTGGTTTTAGTATATATATATATATATATATATATATATATATATATATATATATATATATATATATATAATATATCTAATGATGCAAGAAAATTTAAGGGGAAAAGCAGTACCATTATGAAGTGCTGTTTACTTATGAATTAATTAATATTTTAATAATTAGCAATTAATTGATACCGTTGTCCCTAAGATCTAAAACTACAAAAGGAATAAAGAGAGTACGAAAACCTCACTCCGGTAGCGTTAGTTAAATTATTCATGTATTTATTAAGGAAGGATATCAAGAAATACACACCGGCCTTAGCCGTGTTTTAGGAGCACTCCTGTCGGTACGGCTATGGTAGATATACCCTTCATTTGTGTCCTGTTTGACCCAGCGATACAGATTATGTGAAACCCTGGATCTTATCAAGTCACGCTTGTGGTTGTGCAAATTGTGATTCTAAACTCTGGTCATGTGCTACAACGTCTACATTGCTGATAATAGTATGTGTTAACTAAATGAGTTACATTAACTGGTATTGACTTCCGACTGAAATTCGCTGGAGACAAGGAGAAACTCTACATTATATTTGTTTCTGTAAAAGTGATGGAAAGTTTTTAAAGTAAACTTGTAATGTTGTACTTTCAAACACTGTATAGGATTCTAGTAGATTCCTGATTAGATGAGCAAATGGTGGAAAAGCTATCGCAAAAGTAAGACAATACTTTAGAGTACTTCTCATGCAAGAAATGGTTTCTGTAGCCAAAATTTCGGGAACATTTGTATTGTTTTCAATCTCCTTTTTATTTGGACTTTTGCCATATTTGATCTTTAAATTTGTAGGGAAACGAATCAAAAATTCGGAAAACTATAAAACCTTTTTGAGCATTTTAAATTGCTTTTCCGGAGGGGTGTTCTTTGCCACTACCATCATGAACCTGCTTCCAGAGGCATTAGAAATAATGGAGGAAGTCCTCCTTGAGGTGGAGAAAAGAGGGTTTAACACCCAGTTTAAGGAGTACCCTATTACGGAATCCCTACTAGGAGTTGGCTTCTTCCTTATCCTCCTGATTGAAAATATTGGGGCCGCATGCTGTGTCAAGACTTTCCAAAGAGAAAAAGTGAAAGAGGCGCCTTGTCAGAAAGAGTCTCATGGAGTGCAAATGACAATAGAAATAGAGAAGGAAAGTCAAAGTTCAAACGGTGAGATACACAATTTAAGTGGGAAGGAAAGCAGCGAAAGGCAAATTAAAGTGGTCTCAAAGAGCGAAACGGAGGCGGAATTTACCAAGGCACATGAAATCCCAAAGGAACCCTGCCAACCACATGACTTTTCAGACGAACCATCTGCTTGCTACACTATTCCGGAAGCTGCTGCAACATCAGCTAGCCAGGTTTGTGATCATGGAAACCATGTCGGAGAGTACGGAACAACAAGAAAAGACTCTAACGATACTAAGAAAGAATTTTCAAATAATGAAGAAATCTTGGCAATCGATGATTCTGTCACGAATTTCACCAAATTGAGGACATTAATTCTTCTTATCGCTCTCTCCCTCCACATGGTGTTTGATGGTCTGGCATTGGGCCTACAGAAAGAGGACTCCAAGGTCTGGCAGCTTCTAGGAGCTCTTGCCGTTCACAAAAGTATAGTGTCTTTCAGCGCAGGATTAAAACTAGTTGAAACCAGTCCTTCCATTATTGTGATGCTGGGGGGTTTGACACTCTTTTCCGTTGTTTCTCCATTAGGAATGATTTTAGGAATCTTAATTACCTCTGCGGACGGAATAGACAACCTTTCGAGAGACCTTGCATCTGCCATATTACAGGGTATTGCAACGGGAACGTTTATGTATGTAACATTCTTTGAGATTATCTTTCGGGAAGTTCACGAATCTCGAGATCTACGAAAAGCTTTGGCGTTAATTGTTGGTTTTTTGATTATTGCTGCGGTGAAATTCATTGACTATCAGTAAAGCATGAATTATTTGTTTTAAAAAAATGATATATAAGCAGGATACACGCGTTGGAATCATTTTGTCTACAAAATCAAATTTCTTTCCTAAGTGTTAAGCACATTTACAATAACCTCAAGGTCCAAGGCTATTTGTCATATGTAAAGTTTAAAAACCTCGCAAAGCTGGAGATGTTATTACTAAAGGTTTATCAGTAAGAGATATTCAAAATGACATTGGACAGCTCCGATGGCCTAATTGGTTAGAGCGTCCGTCTCGGATGGAGGAGGTGATGGGTTCGAACCCCGACCGAGTCATACCAAATACATAAACACGGTGCTAGTAGCTGCCTCGCTTGGTGCCCATTATTGTTAGGACTGGTCGGTCTTGTGTCAGGATAATGTGACTGGGTGGAGCATGATGCTCAAGTTCTGCGTTATGATGCCTCAGTGCTACTAATCACTATGAAAATGCAACACTGCATACATCGCAGCGGTATGACTGAAAATTTGTTAAAGTTACGTTAAAAATCCAAATTTTTCTCTCTCTCTCTCTCTCTCAAACACACACACACACACACACACACACACACACACACACACACACACACACACACACACTGATTTTGATTTAGAACAACACACAAAAAAACCACACACATTAAAGCAAAAAACGTGCCAACTAACTTTTCTATTGAAATACTTTTCTAAAACAATATCCAGACAAAGATCTGTATCTACATTTATTCTCAAGCGCATTATTTCATTGTTTTCCGATATAGAACTGCCTCGCGACATTTAGCATTCTGTAGCTACACTTACTTCGACCAAATGCAATGCTACCAGAATGATGAGTGTTCGAATCCTTCCACCAGATCAGCCTGTTATAGTTACTGAGGTGTACATGTGAGCAAGACACTGGATTGGTACTCAGTAACCTTCTTGTCTTGTGCGATAAATTTGCAAAGCGTTTTTGTCTCTCCCACTATAACAGTTTGTTTTCTTCAATTCTTTTTCATGGTTCTTTCGCATAATGTCAACTATTTTCACAATCCACAAACATTAGTTTTCAGCGTTAGAAATGTAATTAAAAGTGTTCAATTCAGATTTCGTATTGACAATCAGCCCTGTATATGCGTAGTCTTGGTTGGTTAATTGACGAGGATTCCTATGTCTAGTTGTATTGTTATAGGTTTGTCATTACAATTGTTACACTTGCAAACTGTAACTTATCCTCGTTATAAAAATTGGAACCAAATGTGGCATACTTATTTCATAGTTCTAACCCAAAGACATCTCCATTTTCTGCAACTTTTACCCGGAAAATGTTCTTTTAACTGAAAGGTACCTTTTCAATTAAATCGGCAATCAACGTTTAAGACTTCATGTATCTATCGTTATGTTCTTTCCTAATGTTCAAACACATCTTCATCTGAATACATCTAAATATATGAAATTATTGCATCTGTACAAAAAAATATTTGGACCTTTTCAATGACTCTACTATTATATTTATAAGGGCCGTTCAAGATACAGATTGAGGCAGATAACCCTTTCTCGTTACCATAACCCCTTTTTAACTAGTGTACAAAACTATCGATAACAATCATTTTAGATTTATTTCAACAGAATGGAACACAAACATTTGTTAAAACGACCAATATCATTTCTAGCAATTTTGTCGTATTAAAGAATAAGCCAGCGAATAATTTATCGTTCTTGCTACATCTTCTTCAGAATAGCAAATATAGGTGAAAAAAATGAGTCAGTGTAATAAATACATGTTGCTGCTTGTAAGAGCAAACTATGTTTGGAAGTATTGTCCGTTTGTTACCAGGAAACTGCTTGTCGATAGCTATATATCTCGTTATAAAATAAAATTTCGTCAGGAACATTTTGTTGTAATGATTTTGTCCAATTCGGCAAGACACACATTGGTTTAGTTGAAAATGTGCTTCATATCGGTTATTTTCTAACTGGTGGACCTGTTTGTTTAAAATGTTTATATCTTTATTGATATTTAAAAATTAAAAATGGCTCACTAATTTTTAACATTTATTTGATTTAAAATATTAAGCACAACTTATTCTACCGACTGAAGTAAAAAACATTGCAGAAACAACTATTAATGAAACTGACGTACAACAAAAACTGGCATAAATATTGAGACATTCTCATGTTAAATCAAATTCTATGATCACGAGAATCAATGCGCGTCAGTTACACAAACTCTCGACTGAAGTACATGCATACAGAATAATACGTTATTATTTTCTTACCTATTTTCTAACTGACATTTATCCCACCTCTAACTTGTTTTGTTCTCCTTGGTCTATTTTTCCGATAAAAACCTTGTGCGAACTAATACCAAGGACAAATTGGGCACCCTCCTCTGATCTCTCAAAATTTGTGCTAATTAGAAATAAATATTTAACATTTTAAACATTCGTAAAAATGAATATAGGAATTATAGAAAAGAAATATTTACGAATTTGAGAATTATTGCTTTACAGTAGAAAATATATATCTTTTTACCAGTAATTGTTTAGAGGAGAAATGACTTCTTCTTTTTAACTTTATGACAATGTACCACACGATTTATAATTCTTAAATACAAAACTAATCTCCTTTTCAATCTAACACATTAAAACATTCTGTGAGAGATCTGAAGCAAAAAGAAGCATTGCATTTTTGTACAGCATTACGCAACAAAGAGTATTAAGAATTGTGGATATTTCTGCCGTTTGCTGATTGACCAATCAGATAGCCCGCTACATTGGCATATATGTGGAATTCTTGTTGATGGACTATAAATATGTTTACATGTATAAAATTGAAGGTTGTACTGCAAACAAAAAGCTTAGCTATTTGTTTAATTATGATCATTAGGGCTGAAACCATTAGTACATTCCTTATTTCGTTTCATGAAATTCATCAACCAAACTGTAGTAACCTGTTATTCTCAGTCGAAACATTAAGACTGTTTGATTTATTCAGAACTAAATTGTATTATTTTCAGAAAAAATGTAGTAGTAATAGTAAAGCTACAAGTTTTAAAAATCTAGTCAAGCTTACATGTTACACTTGCTGACAGAAATATATGTCCTTCTAGCTTTTGCATAGAAGCTGT
Source organism: Sinohyriopsis cumingii (assembly GCA_028554795.2). NCBI lineage: Eukaryota > Metazoa > Mollusca > Bivalvia > Unionida > Unionidae > Sinohyriopsis > Sinohyriopsis cumingii. The sequence goes on along the minus strand of CM068824.1, from coordinate 124,045,026 downwards.
ATGTATAATTTCCCTCTTTAATTATTTTGTTACGTTCCTGCCAGTTCATGCAGAAATAAGTAGCAATCAAACTGTTATAATCACTCAACGTAAAATATCAAGCGTTGAAATGACTCAGAGCAGTACCCCTAATGCTCTGGAGCGGTTAAAAGAATGTATGTATGTGTTTGAATAAAGTATATGTGAAAATGGCATTCGTATTATTCTGTATCATGTCTTAGAATAAGCTGGTCACGTTAACTGTACCGCACATGGCTGCGTCCATGGCAGATGCATTACAATGTTTAAATTCATGTTTAAAGCTCTTTTTATTTTAGAAGAAACTACTCGGACTGAGACGTTTTATTAACATTTTAACTTACCACATACATTTGCAAAGCTTAATAAATACGCTTGCTATTACGAGGGAAGTAGGACTGGGGGTGGGGGAACACGGATGGGATGTGAACTAGGGAAGGGAGGTGAAGAGGTTAGCAGTGACTAAATTTTCTAACCATTTACAGCTAATACTCAACAGTTATCCAGGTAATCTTTATAGCTCTAATGATCTTGATGTTATTAATATCGGGAGAACATTTCGAAGTAGATAATCATTTCTCCATATGCTCATCCCACAGAAATTAATATTGTCCGTACTAGGAGGGGAATGATAAAATAAAATTGAACGTTTCAAGATGAAAATTTTAAAAAGATAAAATTAATAATACAAAAAAGAAAAAACGAATTAAACGAATTAAAAAGAAAGTTTGAACTAAAAAATAAAAATGTAGAAAAATTATTAGATGCCTTCGCGAGTTTCGAACCCGCGACTTCGAATTTGGCAGCCACGATACACATGCTACAAATGTATGTGGTTACATATTAAAGATGTTTAGGAATTTTAACGTAGCTTTAAACAATTTTCAGTCATATCGCTACGATGTATGCAGTGTGGCAGTTTATAGTGATGTCTAGCACTGTGGCATCATGCCGCAGACATGTAGCATGATTTCCCACCCAGTCACATTATCCTGACACCAGGCGGACCAGTTCCACACTAACCTCTTAATGCTGAGCGCCGAGCGAGTTATCTGTTAGTGCTGTTTGTGTAAGTCTTTGGTATGACTCGGCCAGGGATCGAACCAACGACCTCCCGCTTCAAAGGCAGATGCTCTAACCACTAAGCCACCGGAGCTGTGTCATATTAATGATGCTTAATTGCTTCAATACTATCTTGTTTCTCTAACATGTGTAAAAAATGACATTATGTGTCGATAATAATTACAACTGTAGAACAACATAAGCATCTTTATGATAAATTAAAGAAATTATTATTATTTTTATTTTTAATTTGTATCTGTCATTAAAACAGCGTAAAATGATGAAGCAACGATTATAGTTTAAAAATATCTGAAAATGGTGCAACAACACATTATCAGTCCATTTGGATAACTCAACGGTTCTGTGAACTAATGTCTTAAATTAAATAATTTCTACGAGGTAATTTGATTATTAATTTTGTTGCAGACTCGACATGGTATTTTATGGTGTCAGTAGGACCCATTCTACGATGGCTCGCCTGCTTTGAATCCTACTGGCCTCGTAACAATCCATTCTCATGTAACATGAACCTTATCTGGGTCCTACTGACCACAAAAAAGTACCAGGTCGGGTTCCCAACAAAAAACACGCATGATGACATTAGCTCCCAGAAAGGATTAATTTAGGACACAAGTCTGCAGAAACAAGTGAACTCAAATATGAGAATTATTTGCATGCAACGAAGATGACACATAAAAAGATATGCACAGTGATGAAACGATGAACAACAACATGGAGAAATTCGAACTGTGATATGGAAATTATCTGCATGCAACAAACATCTCAGTAATATAATTCTAATATTTTGACTGATATGATTTGATAGTAATAATAGACATTCATAAACACGTGCGTCAAGAACGTGGGAATATAAATATCGTCCTTAAGTCGGCATATTTTAACCTTTACGTTCTATGACTTGTTTAACACCATATCGATTTAATGACTCTATTCCGATTACCATTTATTCCATGTATATTTGTCGCAGTGACTATGTACTAATTATATAGAATCATTTTGTCCAAATTTGTGGCATTTTACAGTTCTGAATCTTGTTGCATGCAAATAATAAACATACTTAAATTCAGTTCTGTCCGTGTTGTCGTCCGTCTTTTCCCAATACTGTGTGTTTCATTTTTTGCGTAATTTTAATCATTTATTTGAAGAAACGGTGTTACACTAAGGAAGTACACTCATTCAAATTCCTGACACATCAATGTTAAGATTAAAATGCATCTAAAAGTTACTTTTTCAGTATTTTAAGAATTCAGATACATGAAGACATTTTTCCATCAGTGCACTCAGAATCTTATAAGTGAATTTTGCACCCAATTTGAATATATATATATATATATATATATATATATATATATATATATATATATATATATATATATATATATATATATATATATATATAAAACCTAAATTAAAGAGCACTATATGGCTTGTCAAGCAATCGCCGCACAGGAAAAACCTTAGACGTGTGTTATCCTTTTCATCTTTTTGTTGGTCTTAATAGCACTTTTATCAATGAATGTCAACATCAAGGCTAATAGATAGCAGCTAATTGCCTTTCCGAGAAAGACACACCAAGGCAGCCGACTCCAATGTTTAACCATCACTGCCCGGTTTTTATACTCTCTTTATTCCTTTTATAGTTTTAGACCTTAGAGACAACGTTATCAATTAATTGTTAATTATTAAGATATTAATTAATTCATACATATTAAGGTATTAATCTATTGTGTGTGTGTGTGTGTGTGTGTGTGTGTGTGTGTACTAAAACCAAAAATGTCTTTCAGAAACAAGAAACGAGCTAATACGGTGCAACGGTGCGGTGGCAGATGGACGTGTACATAGTTTCCCGGGCTAGACTACAAAACGTGAATGCCCTCTAATGCCCCAAAGGCAATCTTATCACATATTTCGATTTTCATCCGTTCCACATGTGCTGGGGTCAAAAACAAAAGCCATGTGAAACTGCACTAACACCTACTAATTTATTTCCAGACAGTAGCTAGGCTCTCATATTTAAGGAGTACTGTAATCTTATCATACGATTCGATATTTATCTGCTCCAGGGGCCCCGAGTGGCCGAATGGTCAAAAGCGCTCTCCGTTACGGATCACTGCCATCTCATCTCTGTCTGCGTGGGTTCGAGTCTAAGATTCGGCCAATGTGGGTATGTAAGAAAGCTTACCAGTAGCTTCTCGTGGGCAGGTGGTTCTTCCCGGGGTTTTTCAGGGTTCTTCCTCCACCATTAATACTGGCCGCCATGCATAGCCTATCGTGTGCTGAAAAATGGGGTTAAACTCCACAAGAACAATATATATATATATATATATATATATATATATATATATATATATATATATATATATATATATATATATATATATATATATAGATGTTATATGCACTCGTGTTTAGCAGACACATTCGCATGACGACCTAGTAATTAATTCTCATCCATCTACAGTCATTCCAGATTCCTATGCATATAACACCAATTAAGTAGCATCTTTTTGGGTGATGTGTGCTTAGTCATGAGGGAATATGGGCTCGTGTGTGCAGGTAAGGCAATGGGTGCCGTTTACCCGCGGACCTGAGTTCGAATCTCCGTAGAGTACGAATTTAAAATTCTCTAACCTGTATGATAGTAATATTTGTATTAAATATTAATTCTGCCTTCTATTATCAAGCATTCTTTTTAGAATGCAGGGACAGCACTTTCCGTTCTGTATGGTGTATATTTTTTAATTCTCTCTCTCTCTCTCTCTCTCTCTCTCTCTCTCTCTCTCTCTCTCTCTCTCTATATATATATATATATATATATATATATATAATTCAAGGCTTTCTTCTTTTGATTTTTTAAAGCTTGAATTAGAAACGCTTAATTTGAGCCGATGTTTGAAACACACACAGACACAGACACACACACAGACACAGAGAGAGAGAGAGAGAGAGAGAGAGAGAGAGAGAGGTACACAAAGTCATTCAAATCAGAAAAAGAGGATTTATACAGCAAATTAATACATGATGGCTCCATGTGTGTCCTTGAAATCGGGTACGTGTAGATTGCATAAATGTAAAGCTAGGTTAAACAACATAATAATCTGCCCTAGAACTGTATTATCATTTTGAAATGTACCTTATGCTCGGGTAACGTTTGAAAGGATTCACATGACATATACAGTGATATTACAATTTACCTTGTCTTTAGGGACCTCAACTTCCACCACTGGCTCATCCTTTACAGGTGACCCAATTATCAATGTAAGTATCTTGAATCATTTTATATACATATATATGTAACCAGGTGTCATAATAAATTAAAGGTTATGAAAATATTCGTAAGAGTATAGATACGGGCCATAACACATTGTATTCCGGGTGGAAGTACTCGTAGAAACTTTAAGCATTGTGAATTAATAAGAATGTGTGATTATTTGTCCAAAAGTAGTTGCAAGCAGCACTCATCTATCCAAATTTCCTCCTCTGTTTCCTTTGTAACAGTTGTTGCTGAAATTGTTAGCGTGTGCATTAGTGACCATGACAAAACACCCCTTTCCCTCGCCCATATTTTGTATAGGTGATTGAATGGTAAATTGGTGTGCTAGCTACCATTATATCTACCCAATATTACATTGTCCGTTTTGCTTGAAAAGGGTGATGATCTGATTATAATTCTGAGTGTTGATGGCCATCACATAACGTTCCTTTTCTACGCCATGATTGCTTGTAAGGTGTTTGTTGGCTAATGCAAGAGAGTGTTAAGTTGTCATTATATGTGATAGTGAATATCCCGCCACTCGTTCTCTATTCTCTCAATCCGTTTGGTTGAATATGTGGGTATTTGACTGTAAGAATGGGTGTATTTACCAATTTTTACCTTTTATGTTTAATTTAATGTTCATGTATTGTTTTAATGTAATTTATATTTTAAATATAATCTTTTTTACATTTGTACCTTTACGCAAGCTTTTTATGATTGAATTACAATGTATTCTTATTTTATCAACCTTTATCAATGTGCTACTTTTATGTATAATTCATTACATCTTTATTCTTTTTATCGCATATTTTAGCTTTCAAATATATTGTTTTTTTTTAAAAAAAAAATAAATATGTATAAGTTTGCTATAAGGTATCACACGATCTTGTACCAATTTCATATATATTTAATAATGTAGTAATAACTGTTTCCTCGTTATACATTATTTCAGCTCTTTAGTACGAGTTATCTCCCCTATATATTTATATTTAGTAAGAGTTATTTCAATTATTTCTAGTAAGACTTATTGCCATATAGTTAATTTTGTGCGTGCGAGTTATCTAGCCTAAGGATAGTAAGGTCTACTCATGTTTTCTTAATAAAGTTGGTAAGAATTATATCCATTGATTCTACAATTTTAATTATCTCCGTTCTTTTTTGACGTTATTGAACGATTTATCTCATCGTTATCATAATGTACCTCCTTTAATTTTGAAATTTTTATTGAAAGTTTAATTTCTATCTTTGTTTACTTGAGTTGCTATTTCTCTGGTTTTTTTTATACATTTGTTGGTACAGTTATCACCCAATTATTTTATTGCCAGTTTCATGTCTTTTTACGCGTTGTAAGAAAGCCCCTGTGCATCTATATTTTCAATAAGAGGTTTATCCCTGTATTATTAGTCAGAGTTGTGTCTCTTTTGTTTTAATTCCTTTGGAAAGAGTTACCACGCCGTTATTTTCCTAGCTTAAGTAAAACGTACCTCACTATAATTTATTTTTATTAAGAGTTTTTCTCTTTATTTTGTAATACCGTCGGCAATAGTTTTGTTGCATACTCGAAATTATTTAGAACATAATTTTTCACCTTCACAGAACCATCTAAAACTAGCAAATGCATTAAATATTTTAGTAAGTTGTGATACGTGTGTTAAATCATTATTTTCCATGCAGCCTATTGCTCATGGTTTTCGCAAAATTGACAGAAACAAATTCTCTATCTACCTGTATGCATGTTTTCGTATTCGGTCGATACAATTTGTCTTTTTTTATACGCAAAATTTCTAAAGCGTTCCCCAAATGGTTGGCATAAAATGGAATATAGTGTTGTTCATGATTTCATGCAATGCTGTTTGCATAACTTTTATCACACATAACATTTTACGGGTAAATCATATTACAGAGCAAAACGTCTTGGACATTGTATTATCCATTCCATACAGTTGTTAATATCAATAATATCTACTAATGATTTTCTTCTTCAAATCGTAATATTTGAATCACACGGACGTGGTCAGGATTATCTGACAGGATTAACACAAGCCGAGAGATAGGACTGTTGTGTGAAGTACTTGACCTTAATATCAAAACGTTCCCCCCCCCCACATACTCCACGTTACCGATTGTTTGGGGCAGTTTGGTCTATTCATTCACGCTACACCATATTGAATGTAGCAGAGTAAAATAATGCCGATGTAAGTAAATTTTTTCGATAATACGTTCCTAGTTGTGTGTTTCTTTAAAACCAATGCATCAAGAATAAAACGCCTTTGCGTTACTCTGTGTAACTCTTCAAACTGATCAAATAATGACTGTATTGAAATATGAAAGTCATAACGTATTCCTAGCCTGCCATGCGTCAGCCTTTTTTACATGAAGATAGAGATGCCATCAAATAAAATATATATAAAAAAATGAATATATAAAGCCATCTAAATCCACGTGAAGCATTCTGTGTAAACTGTTTCCCGTGTTGTTGGTCACATTATTCACACGAAAAATGTGAATCAATCTGTCCTTGACTTAACAGTTGTCGTTAGTACAAGGTTCACCGCATACATTAAACTGACCTGAATGTGTGTCGGTATCACACAAATATTATCATCAACGCGTGCACAAACATGATTTCTTTATGCCATATAGTTTTGCTAAACTAGAACCTATTCATGTAAAGAGAAAAATATATGACGGGACTGAGACACATATTAATGTATGTATGTATGCATGCATGCATGATTTGAATTGTTAATGTAGCTTGAATGGTTTTTCAGTCACATCGCTACTATGTGTGCAGAGTTGTTGTTCATAATGAAGTCTAGCACTGGTGCTCCATGACGCAGACATGTAGCATATGTCCCACCTAGTCACATTATCCTTACACTAGGCCGACCGGTCATAACACTAATCTCGTAATGATAGGCACCAAGCGAGGCAGTTGTTTGTACCAGATTCTGGGCCGTAAAGAGCGGTCACGGTCCCTGGGTAAGAAATACCCGGGTCTCTCCTAGTTCTTATTCAAACAAAGGTTTCTTTTACAAAATTAAACAGTGTTGTTCAGCCCTGGCCCTATTACGGGCCCGGGCCCCAGGGATATATAGCCGGTTGCCCTACCCCCCCTTATCGGCCCTGACCAGTTTTAATAAATGTTTGGTATGACTCGGCCGGGGTTCGAATCAGCGACTGCCCGTAACCGAAGCGGACTGTGTGTGTGTGTGTGTGTGTGTGTGTGTGTGTGTGTGTGTCTGTGTGTGTGTGCGTGTGTGTGTGTGTGTGCGTGTGTGTATGTATGTATGTATGTATGTATGTATGTATGTATGTATGTGTTTTTCCATATTTCGCTCCTCAGCTTATTAAAACTCAATGTAGTTTCTGTCATTAAACAAAACGCAGATCTGGATTATTCGTCCCTATGACAATGACGAAAAATTGTTGAATGAGGTCAGTCCATGATAATGATATACAAATCTATACTTATATCTGTTGATACATGTAGCAATGAATACAGGTAGTTGTAGTAGTAGTAGTAGTAGTGTTATTATTATTATTATTATTGGATCGGTAGCAAGGAGTTGATGAGGAACTATTTTCTCGTCCTAGCAGTTTGCATAGCTTCTTGATATGACGACCCGGAACTACTAGTTACAGGTTAACTAGTCACATTATCATTATAAGTGTCACTAACTGTCATAAATTTCGTTGTCTATGTATCATTTCAAACTACAAGAATACTGGTTTAATCCCTAGCTGTTATTTTGCATGTAGTTATCTTACAAAGAAGATGATAATGGATTTAGCCAACGATAAATTTTGCGTACATTTCTAAATGTTGGGGAAGAAACAAGTTGATAATGTTAATCAGAAGTGTGGATTTAAACGAAATATGAATATGATGATTATAATTGCTTTAAACGTGTATAAATTTGTCTTTTCTTCAGTAAATTGACATCTTGATTTACCTTTTAGCAATTGTTATGCTTTATGCATTTATTATGCTTAACAGCGTGTCCGCTCTTTACAAGTTAATTGGTGTTTTTTAAAAGTAAATGTCTCACAATGCCAATATAAAGCATAGGAAGAATACGTTTGGATTTCAAATCAACTTATTAAGAACAAATGTTTTGTCGGTGACTATTACCAGACAACTCTGTATCCAACTTATGGCAATTCATTGCCTGCCTGCTACTGTCATTTACACTTGCATAGCTTAAGTTACAGCCGCCATTTTGAAACAATAATACTTTGATTTTAAATCGATTCTCTGTCGTCAAAGGTAAATTAATATTATGAGGCCATGGCACCGTTTTTGTAATGACATAATTAGGGAAATCTGATATCTACGGGAAAAATAATGTTAAAAGTTATCCCACTCACCAACACACAGAAAGTACTAACCATTACGTCCATCTCCTTATCAATTCCCACACATACCGATCAACACGGACACATACCAACCCGTTTGATACCAGCACTCACTGGCAGCATTCACACTTATTAATCAGCACCCATGTGTACTGACCAATACACAGTCTTCCTGATCAACACCTACATATCTTAGCCAACATATGTCATATGATCAATGCACATAGTTTCTATCCATCACGAACATCTAATGACCCACATACACGTACGTACTGATCATCACCGTACGTACTGACTAACAGGTGATTTGTCTCCCTGGCAGCTATTTCTAACGACCAAAACAAAGTTATACTGATAGTATCATCAGCCAATAACCCTCAATCCCGCCTAACAACCAATACCCAGAGATACTGACCAGCAAACACAGACATCTTCTGACCAGCAAATGCAATTACTGACTATTATCCACAATTACCAATCACCTCAGAACACACACATTAACAAATCAACAACATGCTGACGAATACACAATCTTCCTGACCAGCATCCACAACCACTAAAATCAATAAACAAACACGATAAGCAATACGCTGTGTTAATGTCCAGTATGCATATATTTTGACCATTACCCACACCTAATACTAGTTATGCAAGGATATAAAGTAAAGTTAGGGGTAAAGAAATCAGGATTATCAACTAAGTATGGACAGACAATCACTCACTACCACCATCCAAAACTCACTCTTTTATAAACCAAACAGAGGGTGGGAACTCATAGGAAGAACATCCTGTCATATATATATATATATATATATATATATATATATATATATATATATATATATATATATATATATATATATATATATATATATATATATATATATATATATATATATATATATATGTGATTTGTACACAAAACATTACCGAAACCAGACTTTAAGTTGGTGGTATCGGCAAATTTGCATATTTTGTTCTGATGTTATAAATAACTATAATCTAAGGGAGTGTCCTGAATGGCCAAGTGGTCTTAAGCGATCAACGTTATGGACTATTGCCATCTCACCTCTGCGTGGGTTCGAGTCTCGGCTTCGAAAATGGGTATGTGAGAAAGCTTCCTAGTAGCTTCTCGTGGGTCTGTGGTTCTTTCCGGTGTTTTACCCGGTTCTTCCTTCCCTACTTTTACTGGCCGCCATGTATCTTGTGCTGCAAAATGGCGCTAAACCCTACAACAACAACAACAGCAACAACTACTACTACTACAATATAGGGAATCAGCTCATAATGACACTTATATGGATGTGACTAAAACTAATAATACAATTACAGGATACTCCAAAACAGCAGGTATATTGATATACTAAAATGACCAAGACTAAAAGCAGCACTAAAATTTCGAAACTGCCACCTGATTTAGCGAGTAATGAAATAAATCTGGATAAAGTAATACCAAGCAGCAGAGAGAATGGGCCCACCAACTATTTCGTCCAACAGGACCATCTATCGAAAACATTTCTGATAGAAGGTCTTATTTCACAAAAATAACCCTTCTATCCAGAAACTATGATGACTAAATCCTCTTTTCTGGATAGAAGGGTTATTTCGACAAAGATAACTCACTATGAAAAATATTTCTTGACCGGGGTGACGTCGACGACGACGTTGGCGGCCCAGTCTCTCTGCTGCTATCATGTAAAATATTTTAGGATTTTTAGTTAAAAAATGTATCTAACCCAACTCGGTATCGTGTCCGAGGATCATGTAAATTTATCGTCACAAACCCGTGTGGGTTTCGTTGAGCATGACTAAAGAAATTTCTGAATTTATTGATGTCCATGTCACCGCCGCACCAAGTTCGATGAATATTTTGTAACGTGTGTGTGTCAACTCCGTTAAACACTGCAAGAATATTGCAATTATCTCTGATCACTTTTGGTATTTGTGTGTATCGTTGAGTTACATAAATCACATCAACGTTTTTGTGCCTGCCACGGGAAAATATCCTGGCAGGATTTGATTGTTTGTCCAGCATGATATCATCGTACACGACTAAATTATTAATACTCCCATTGATATCATCGATACTCGGTGCTTCATCGATATCAGTTATAAAATTAATAACATCTTCGTCGTTTATCGATTTTGCACTTTCGTTAAAATCTTTTAGCACTTGATAACACCGCTGATCGTCCACAGACGGGGCTATCAAATATAATTTATCCCACTTCATCCACTTCATTATTAAATTAAGTAACAACTGTGTCTTACCCGACCCAGATGGGCCTATGATAATCATTCGGATAGAATTTGGTAGCATTGAGTTATGCTTGATTGGCTCTCTTCGCTTTGTCGCGGAAAAGTCAGTGATTTCCATTTAATATATCATAAAATAAATATGGATTTATATTGTGTGAAATGCCGAGCACATACTCCAACTACGGATACAACAACAATTACAACAAAAAATAATCGACAAGCGCTTACAGGCAAGTGTGAACGATGCGGTATAAAAAAGTTTAGATTTATTAAAAAAAAGGAGGTGATATCGCAGCCAAGTTAGGAAAATTACCAGGAGCTCCGTGGGCTAAATACCCAGGAGAAAAACATCTTCCAGGCTATAATTACTGTGGTCCAGGAACCCGACTTGATATCAGACCTGATGCTCAGGATCAACCAAAACCAGGTGAGTATCCGATAAACGCTATTGATAGCGCGTGCCATGCTCATGATGTAGCTTACCGAAGCAAGGATTTGCAACAGCGCCATCTCGCGGATGTGAAATTAATTCACGCGTTAAATGCCATCCCTGATAAATCTTTCAAAGAAAAGTTAACATCCTGGTTGATAAAATCCGCAATGAAAGGTAAATTAGCGTTAGGTACTGGTATATAATGGAGTCGATTTATTATTCCCCAAGCGGATACTGGAGAGGTAACGCAGCAATTGATAAACTTGCCAGCGCGGCAACAGTAACACGCGCGGTTGCCAAAAATTGGTTATCCGGACAGGCAATATGGCAAATTTATCTATCGTGCCCTAAACAAATTCACTTTGCGCATTTCGATGTTAGTATACCAAATGAGGTTCATCAGGCTGATATATTATTTCTGCCACATGATACTATCCGAAGACGCACATACAAGTACGCGTTAACCATAGTTGATGTTGCCAGTAGATACAAAGATGCGGAACCGTTAACAACTAAAAAAGCATCTGAGGTTGCTTCTGCGTTTGAAAGAATTTATCAACGAGGTGGTCTACGTTGGCCAAATTTATTACAAGTTAATCCTGGCAAAGAATTTCAAGGTGCAGTATCATCTTTGATGAAAGAACATAACGTCACCATACGACGAGGACACACTGAAATTCACCGTGATCAGGCAATTGTTGAACGATTCAATAGAACACTTGCTGAGCGGTTATTTGGATATCAATACGCGAAGGAATTCATTCAGGATACGAGATCGCGCGAATGGGTTGCAAGATTACCAAGTGTGATAACTGCGCTAAATAATGAAATAACTCGAACAACCAACATGAAACCTTCCATCGCGATCACGAAAAAAAAATATACCACTACAACGAAAGAAAGAAAAACAGCAAATACTGGGTAATGTTACTGTAAGATATTTATATGAACCAGGTGAACTTGAAGGTGGTAAACGAAGAGCGACTGATCCCATTTGGAGTGTTACCACACATGAGATATCCACCGTGACAAGATTCACTGGCAGACCAGCAATCTATAGATTAGATTCAACTGCTCCTCAACGTGGATTCACCCGTGAGCAACTTCAGGTAATTCCCGAGGACACACAATTGCCGCCAAAATCACTGAAGTGACTTAACTAGCGCTGGCACCCCGACGTCGATTGCACTCAAGACAGGTCAACATGACATTATCACGTGTATGACCGCGACTGTTATCTTTTCTATCTACGGTAAATTGTCTTGAATTTTTATTCGAATACTGCCATAGCATTATACAATTACAGCTCGTACAGTGATTATTCTGTTGTTATTTCAGCGCAACAACGAAGTCATCGTCAAGATCAAAATCGCGATTATTTTTTTTGTCACTCTGTTTGTAACCGGCGAGTTTTTTTCTTATTACATCACCATCGGTGTTGTTTTTATCAGCTATTGACTCAAAATCGAAGGATTCATTCAAGACAATTCTTCGCAGTTGAGATATTCTTCTGACTCTGGACACCGCTAAGTAAACTAAGTTTGACCATTCGATTCGATCATCAGTGATCCAGACAGTTGTATCTGAAATAGTCAGTCCTTGAGAACAATGAATGGTCATTGCGTATCCTAGCGTCCACGGAGATTTATTCATCGCTAGTGCATCCTCGACAGCATCGATGTCAACTAACACAATATCATTCAATACTAAATTCTGTTTCTCTGTCTTTCCTGGAATATCAACATCTATATTTTGTAACCGTGTATCAGTTGGTCTATAACATAACGGCGTTGGCAGCATTGGAAACTTTTTTTTTGTAACTGAAATAGCTGTTGTTGAAGTGTGTCTCTGACTATCTTTCTACTTGCCACTATCAAATCGTCTGGTTTCCACACGCGTAAAAAGTCGCTCATCGAAGTTTCAGGAATCATCTCGCGCATAATTTCACATTTAATTTTATTCGGTTGTAGCCTGATTAGTGTTTTAAATTCTTTCAATGTTGCATCAAGTACTCGGTAATCATCAGACACTTCTTCGTGATAATCAACAAAATTCCTCAGCCAATCATGCGGAGATGCGCCGACAAACGGAGGTGGTTGACCGTGATCGCCGCACATAATCACTGCAGTATTTTTCGTTAACAGCCAATCAAGAAATGTTTTTAACGTTTCCAGCGGCACCGTACATATCTCATCCCAAATTATTATATCATTGATATATTTTGTGCCCATTCGATCTGACGTCCATACACCGCCGCTGTATTTGAAAAAGCTGTGATAAGTGCAAGAACTGACTCCTCGTTGTTTCATCTCTCTGGCAAGTCTGTGTGTGGGTGTTAGCACAATCATATCTGATTTTCGAAATAATTCAATCGCTCGAGTTGTTTTACCAGACCCGCCCGGCCCGTTCAAATAAACAGTTTTATGTCTGGTGATTGGATCATCCACAGACGGTGCGGAAGATATTTCTGGCATTGTTGATTTATAATAATCATCCTTAATTGCAACATCAGCGGATTCACAATACTCGTGTAACATCTCCGCTTTTATTCTCCACGAACCCCATTCATCTCCGCCGCAGAATTTCATTATATCGGTCAGTGATTCTGAATATTTCTTGTCGATGTAAAATGAATCCGTGGCAACTCTAACTGCCATACCAGTATGGTATGGGTCAGGAAATCGATTTACCATCGATAACAAATTTATAGAAACATAAGCCAGCATTGAAGATTTCAAATGTGTGTATTGAGGCGATTCTCCGTCGATATAACTTAAAATTGTGCCCAGCTTTTTCCCGTCGGACAAGAACACATCCTCCTTGTTACAAAATATGTCTCTGGCAACCGCGTCGGCGATTATAAAATCCAATTCAGCTTCATCGATAATCAACCGCGAGTGATGCATTTTATGCTCAAATGCTGCACCCTGAGTAAATTTACCGATTATTCTTCGTCCAAGATCTTTCGCTGTGCTTTCACTGTTTTTGAGTTTAATCTTGAGAATTTTAGGAGCCTCACTGACAATGACATCCATCGGGGTATTTGGACACTCTCGTGCATACTCGCCGATAACTTCTTCGAGGGTAACACGCTCCGGGGTTGGTAACCAAACTGAGGTCTGCGGTCGATAACATATGATTGCTTCACTGACAGTCAACGATACCAGTATGCCGCTGTCAAGCATATATCGCAATAACACTATTGGTACCCAGCGCTTTTCAACGAAGTGTCTGCCAAACCAAACATAACAAATCGGATGAAGCCCCGTAGCAAATTCAAACGAAGTCACACGAGCAAATCCTGTCAGGTCAGCGTCGGGTAAAACGCCGTTTACGGCGACTCGTGTCATCGAGTTCGTGGGATGTCCGAATCGCGCAAAGTATTCGCGGCACTCGCCTTCCCGAGAAAGCTTCCTGGGTAGCAGGCAATCATATCCACGGAAATCATATCCCGATAGTCATATCGGGTATTCCACAACCCGCCATGACCATACTCGACACAACTTAATTGTATATCTGAAAGAAACTGACTTCGGGTTGGTCTCCACGAATTTCTTTCTCTGGCGGCGTGAGCGGCAATACTTGGAACTGTAAAACAATTAACCAATAACTGCTCATCGCTAGCACTTCTCATATACGTTTTTGCGAGTTTTTTCATTTCCTGGTGCAACGATTCTGTTCTGTATAATTCTTCGTTGGGTCTCACAAATTGATCATAGTCGCCATCTTCAGAGCTCCTAAATGACCACACAGACACAGGGTCGGTTTTACTCAGCGCGTAAATAACCTCGTATATGTTTCCGCGATAAAACTTGACAACACGGTCTCGTGGAAATATTGTAACCGCATCAGTCCACGCGTGCGAATTATGATCAATAATTTCAATCGGTGTTCCTGACTTTTTATAATGCTTCGAATTATATAATATATCTCCGGTTAGTGTTTTTACTGTTAATGAGCATTTTAATTTACTTGATAGCGCAGCAACATCATTTATTGTTGCCCCGGTATTCTTAACCGATTCACCCCAGGCTGTTATTTTTTTACGTCGCAGGTCGGTTAAACCATTTCCTCGTTTTGCGTTTTTAAAATGTTCCATTACTCGCTCGGCTACACAATTCAGCGTTGAAATCGCATCGGAGCGAGTTTATCAATTTTTGGTTTTTTTACAGGATATATTCCATAAATGACTGCGGTTACAGGATACGATCGAGCGTAATATGGTATATCAATCCCGGTCAGCATTCCTGGTTTGGAATTGCTGCTTAACAGAATTGTCTTTCCGTTAGCAAGAACAGGGTCGAGTTTGTCACGGATAATCCACGTATCGTCTTCAACGTTGACGATAAATTTTATTCTGAAAAAGTATTTCTTTTTACGTTGATGAAAATCAATATAATCAATAATTGTTTTGCTCGGGCATCAGTTATTGTAGCATCGATGATGTTCTCATCACTGACATCGTCAACGTCGCGGATAATTTTAAATGACTACCATACATGAGAGGCTCCGTCGTCGCGAAATTCTCTTTTACCCTCGTTGATAATATTAAACAGATCAGTTAGATGCCGTCGTCGTGGATCCGGGTTTAGCCTGTCAAGATCGAATCTCCCTGCGCCAACTGCGAATAATTTCGAAAACTCCTCCATTATTATATTTAAGACGAATATTTAAATAAGAAAATATTATATATACAATGAACAACTGTAAGTGGTTAAAAGTTGGATCCGTAACAGTCTGTGGTAAGCCCTGCAGGAAAGAATTCTGCGGTGAACACATGCAAAGCATCAAACGAGGAAGCACAGGACCTATTCGCTGCCTGCGATGTGGCATTGGTGTCAGGGGTAAAACACAATTATGTGCGGGGTGTGGGGGGAAACGATACCGTGAACTCAAGCGATATTACAATAAAAAAAATAACGGAGACGCGCTAAAATCCGAAAGTGATTATATAACTAGATTTTCAGACAAATTATAAATTAGACAAATACATTATTATATAAATGAGCCAAGAATTTGTCCCACATACAACCATTAAAAATTATGAAGCATCACGACAGGGAATAGTCAGACACTGTAGGTTGAAAAAACCAGTTGGTACTGTTAATAATGCTGGTTATCTCCAATTTAGGGTTGCTGGAAGGAAACATTATTATAATCATAGGTTCTTGTTCGAGTGTTTCCGCGGAGAGATCAAAAAGGGTCTTGTAATTGATCACATTGATGGAGATAAACTTAATAATAATTTATCTAATTTAAGAGCTGTGACGCAGAGCGAAAATTGCAAGGCTGGTAATACTGGCCGTAACAATAAAAGAGCCAAGAAGGTTGTTTCCATGAATTTAAATGAAGAAATAATATTTCATTCGGTATGTGCAGCTGGCAAGTATTTCGGTATTTGTGCGGCTTCAGTACAAAAAGTTGCAGAAAAAATATATAAATCCGCGTTGGCCAAATAGTATAATAATCAGAAAATTATATTTCGTTATCACGAGAATTTTCCAACGGAGATAACTCTGCAGCGACTGCGTGAAAGTCAATGATACAATTATTTTCCCCTTGACAGGTCAAGGTGACAGGTACGAGCAGACGATTTTCTGCACAAGGAAGTAAATAACTTCCCTTGACGCTATCAAGGTGACAGCGCAAGAATGATTTTATCCCTTTGATTTTATCAAGCAAACGTGTATTTATCTTTTTTCACAGACAATATCGTTATTTTATTACACTTGTTCGGGTTTATGGTTCATCTGTAGTTTCCACACGATCATATTTAAGAAAATACGTTTTAAACAAATCACGCTGAGCTATTTCTGAACTTTCGGGTATCATTCGGTTTATATACAATATCGTCCTGATATCATATTGGGGTTTCGAAACCCAACGAAGTTGCACAACTTTCTCCATTATCGCCCCGTTCCGGGGTAACCTTTTACCCCAAAACAGGGTTGATTTCCGGGGTGGGTATGCAACTTGTTGGATGTAGAATTATAACCCCGCATTGTGCTGTAAATAGCTTCTACTGTAAATATTATGTGTTTGTGCCGTCCCTAGGATAAGTTATATGTTATGTGTTGTCCCCATATGAGCCTTGCTAGCATATCAAATGGTAAGCTAGGAGGTTCACAAATGGGGAATGTCTCGTCGTTTCGCAAACACACCCTCTGGGCTTTCTAGACTGTTATTTGGCAGTTTAGGAGCTCAATCGGGGATAGTAACTACCTCACCTTGATTTCCTTGACGAAGTCAAGTACTTGGAAGTGAAATCGAAAGTAAAAAAAAAGTAATATTTTTTTTTACTGTGTAAATTATGCAACTGTCCGATTTCGTTGGTTTTCGTAGCAAAACCTCTATCAAATCGAGGAAAATGGACAATTTCTTTGATTTTTACTAGCAAATACCGTTATGAATCTGTGACTTTGGACTGTTTCTCTGGTTTTTACTAGCAAATACCCCATGAAAATCAGCGAAATTGTCAGTGGTAAAAAAATATATATAAAGTAAAATATTTTTAAGGATTTTCACTGCAGTATCTTATCGAGATGATCCCGTGAAATGCAAGAGTGAACAACGTTGAGGATTTGGTCTGCGTCACAAGTAATCATCGTGATATTGTTTTCGCGGAATTGCTTCAGCTGAAATTCTGTCAGTAAAAAATCATCATTGCCGTACTTATCGATGATTATTTTAACAACGCCCGGGAAATGATTTCCGGTAAATATTTTTCGGATGAATTCTTCAAGCGCGCTTTTGTCAACGATGGAACATTTCACGTGCTGATACATACTATTATTTTCGCGTTCATTTAATATAATTTATTACGACAGTGCTGTCGCTGATGGTGATGTCTCTAGCGCTTCCCACAGTACTATCATCGTCGTCGTTGTCACTGTCAATAAAATCACTGTCAGTGGAAATGTCGGAGACATTTTCATCTTCGTCATCACTGACAACAAAATCACTGTCGTCGGAAACACCTTGTGTTTCTACGCTAGCGTCAGAACTGTCAGAGAGATTTTCATCATCATCATCATCATCATACTTCTGGTAATTCGAAGATTTTTTGTACATTATTATGATATTATATTATTAATTGAAAGTCTTAAAATCGTTTCTGAAATTCCCTGAATTTCCATTGAAAATCCTTTAGGATTTTACCAGCAAATTAATACTAACAGTCTCGCCACGTAGGTCCAAAAGTCTACCCTGCTGGTCAGTGACTTTAAAATTTATCCTTGTCAGCGTAGGGTTATGACACCGCAGAAATACAAGATTGATTGGTTCTTGCACAATCAAAAATCCAGGTGGTTCTTTAGGAGTAAATGAGTATAATATAAACCCTTGCTGGGCTTGATTTGATATTGTTGTGTCTATGTTGTAGCTGCCATCGATTACGTCACATACAAGATTGACCGCGACGACATCAGTGATATTTACTATGCCTGGAGAAATATGTCGGCCATCGCTCGCTGTGGAATTATTGTGTGCTAAGATAACGGGTTCTGGTAGTGTTTTTTTCCATTGTGCAAGTATGTCATCGAAGTAATCATCGACGATATCAGTGACGTGTTTTCGTAGCGTGGCCGGGGAAACGTATCCTGGTAATTTAAAATTCGGTAGTTCAGCTTCGGTCAGCGAGAACCTATTTAGAAATATTCGTTTATCGCTGGGTTTACTGTCAATTACTGCCTGAATCATTAGCTGGTTATAATATTCCATATCGTGGGCAATCTGATTTAATATCTCAATTCGTTTAATAATTTATTCACGTGAACCTGTTACATCGGAAAGATGTTCTTGGAAGCGTTGTCGTAGATGCGCCAGTTGCGCTCGGTGAAACACATTAACAATTTTAAAATATTCAGTAATTTCGCTTATACGAACACTAAATCCCAACCGCGTCTCACCGTTAAGGTCTGGGGGGAAAACATACCACATAAGATCTCTGTCATCTCCAGGGGGGTTGGGGATCAAGCCAGACGACGTTGCTTCTTTTAGATCATCAAGACGTATTTTGTATTGCGGTGTAATTCCGTGATATGATTGTTTATCGGTGATATAATCAGACTTTTTAGGTTCTGGTAGTATCGGTGATATTGATGGTGGATTTTCAGGCCATCCCAACACGGTTCTGATTGAACTGTTATAGATATCAACGGCGTAACCCGGTGTTGAGATTTCGATGATCGTGGACAGCGTTGGCTCGTGTGCGGTGATTGATATTTTTGCTTCTTTTCCGGTGATACGTTTTATTTGACGCTGTATTTCTTTGTTGATTTCTTCTATCTGATAACTCCCAGTGGGAAGTGTAATAGTATTCCAATCTGGTGTGCCCTCAGGTTTATTCTGATATGAAAATACAAATGAATTATCTGGCAACTGTCCGTGAAATGATGTCGACCTGATATTGGGCCAGCTGTGATATACTCGTAATTGTGCCAGCGCTATTTCGATAACTGGAATTGCAGTTGGAAAATTAACATTAAATTCTGGTTGCGTCGAGGATATTGATATCATTGTGGTCCTTACCGGAGTTGTATTTGCGGCTATCTCTTGAAGTATCTCCGTCATTATTTATCTTCATCGTTTTCAAATTAAAATTCTTTGCACGCTCGTAATCGTTGTATATGCCAGACATCAACGTGAATTCGGAATCTGATATTGTTGTATCGTCAAGGCTGGATGATATCAACGAGGACAATTTCGAGTAGGCGCTGTTGGCCGCGCTGTTTAGCCGCTCATACTCGTGTAATTTTGTTATCGCGCACGAGGATATTTTTTTTGCAATTATATTAGCTACTCCTGCGATCGTCGTTGATGCTGAAATTGTGATTGTGATCGCGATTGCAGTTGTCACTGGCGTCAGCGCTGATAATAACACCTGTGGATGCAACTACCGCGGATACCGAATACGCTACTGTGTCTAGCGCGGTCACACGCCGTTTGTATTTTTTTATTTTTGTTACGCATTTGTCAATAGTGTTTTTCAGCGTTGACTGCCATTCGCGTACCTGATCATACCGGTATTGCTGAGCGTCTAATGTTGTCGTTGATGCTGATTTCATTTTTATTATTCAAAATCACCAGTGATTTTCAATTACGCGGTAACCAATTGAGGTGTTTCTGCGACGAATTCCAAACACCACCAGTAAGATGTTGCGGTTAATTTCTTGTCTGCGGCTTCAAGTATAAATATTTCTTCGGTTCCGCTGTTTAGTATTACAGTTACAACCCCGGAAAACCTGTCGGTGGAATGTCTCCAGGGATATGTTGTGAAGATTTCAAATTTAGCGGCGGAAAACACAGACAACCTGTACACGCCAGTGGCTGTTGCTGTATATTTGATAGTATTATTTTGTCGGGACCATGTTGCGAATCCCGATGATACCGTGAATACGATGTTGGTGATATGCCCGGGGGTAACTCCAGTGGGGACTTTAATCAAACTGGTTTTGTTAACGATCTCAGGAATTCCCGATACGATATCCTGCTGTGTTTGTTTGATCGTGTCAATGTCGGTCTTGATTTCAGAAAGTTTTACGTCGATGACTGGAGGAACCCCAAAGAACTTATCAATGGACTCATCAGCCTTTGCGAAGTTTCTTCGAAGTCTTGTAAACGCGTTCACGTGAACATCATACTCTGCCCGCAATGTGGCTAGTTTACCGTCAATGGTGTCTACATATTTTTTGTTGGTGGCATCTTCGGGACATTCCGGATCTCTTAAAACGGTTATTTTGTTACCGTTCATGCTGAGTTCACCTGTCATTGTATCACCGGTCTTCGCTAAACGGGCTAGTGCAAGTTTTTGCATATCATCTCGGAGAGCTGCAATTGATATCGACGAATCTCTGATTCTGCCGCTGCCAGTGAATACAACGATGTTGTCCGTGACAGCTCCAATAACCCTGCGAATTATGTCATTCCACTTAATGTTACTGGTTTTTAGTTTGCCGTGCCTGTCCTGAAAAATAACAACCTCATCTGGATCTATCCCGGTCAGATTTAAAAGATCATCAATTTCATCTTTGGTCGCATACGCTGATAAATCAATATCTTTTTTTTCTTCCTTTGTTCTGCTTGATCTTCCGTAAATATCAACCATTATTAGTTATGGGGTTGTTTAAATTTGGAAATCACATCTGTGGTGTATTCATGCACGACTTTGTGAGGAGGACTCGCTGATTTCGAGATCGCATCAAGAACATTTAATACTTCACGACCGCATATCGGAGGATCAATCAGTGTTTGTGTTGGTAACGTTGACTGCCAAACTGGAATGTTGGAAAATCTTTGGACGTACCTGAAAAACTCAACTGGCGGTGCTAGCCCGTACGAGTCAAAATAGATAATTCCACGTGGATCGATCGCGTAAGCAACCCAGTGAGTTCCAGGACCTTCCTTGTTGTCGAGATTAATAATTCCTGTTTCTAGATTATTCGGTCGTGCTGGTAATTGATCTCGCATAAATACACCTCTGAAATTCTTTATACGTAATTGTTTAACAGCATCAAGTAAATCAAAATTGGAAGCTGAAAGCTTCAACATCGGTGTGAAAACGCTAGCGTTTTTCAAAACACTTAAAACCTTTTTGGGTACCATGACGCCGGAGTTCCTGGAAGTCTTAGACCGGATCCCTTTTTTTTGTATCCTCGCCCAGTGGCTTTCTTTAATGCTATTCCAGCAGCGGTTCCAACTGCTCCTAACGCGGCTGCTTTTGCGACTGCGGGAGCAGCAGCAGCTATCAGTGCTGGTATCGCGGCGAGAAGAGGAAATATACCTCCTTTTTTAACCATATCTTTGACCGCGGCCGGAGAGAGATCAAGTCGAACTCCAGTTGTTGCTTGTTTCGCTTTATTGAAATGTTTTAGTTGGGTTTTAGTCAATGACAGTTTGTTTGGACCGCCCGCTAGCTGATCGTGTTTTAGTGTTATTGATGTCCCACATGTGCTCGCGTTCTTCGATTGTAATTTCTTCACCTGACCAGGAGTCAGTGTGACATTAACATGACTGTATGACATTTTATTTAATACGACGTTGATCTAATTGCATTGTTAAAACAATGTTACTAGTTTTCCACTGGTGCATCAATGACTCTCATTCGACCGCCAGCACCTTCAAGCAACATTGCTTTATCAGAAAGTATGACCGCGATTGCTCTAACACCTCCAGGAACTGCTGGTGGACCAACTACCGCAGCTGGTACTCGATCCAGGCGAGCCCGAATAACTATATCAACGACAGATTTTCTGAATAAATCCAAATGTTCCAACGAAAAGTAATAGATCGGATACAACGTTGTAAAATCACGCTGGGATATCTGCAGCCCAGTGTCATCGTTTTGATCACGCCCATCATAAGACATCAATTGATAATATGCCCGTGCAACATCATTTTGTTCAAAATTTATTTCGATATCCTCAGCGGGTTCTTGATGTCCGTTTATTCTTAACGAAACTTCAGTAATTCCAAGTGTGTCAAATATCATTGGACTTGCTTCCTGGTTATTTATTCTAGAATTTACCTGAAACGCGATAAATATATGTCGCGCTGCTGATACTCCCTGTTGTGATCCCAATTGCCACGTAAACGGTCCAGAAGCGTTGATAGAAGTGCTATCTGTTGTCATTGCTAACCATGATAACAACGATTTTCCACCTTGATCCATAAAAGAAAGTAATTTTTGTTCTTCAGCGATTGATGGAGTCATTGTTGGCATCCACAGAGATAGTTTTCTTAACACTACTTGACCAGGATCAACTCCAGCAGCTCGCCATATTGCATCATTATAGAGTTTTTTCTGACAAGCGTTACTGTGTGTTTGGCACCAAATATAACCTTTTGGACACTTCTGCAAAATCCAAAAATATGAGATAGTGGAATAGCACAGGAAAACTCTTCGTCGTCGTTCAGCATTGCTCGACGCGCGGCAAAACCCAAGTTGAAATTTTCGTTCATGGATGCAACTGCATCCCCACCCCCCGCGTTCATATTTACATTTCTATTTTCGGGATGATCAGATGTGTCCTTTGCAAACATCATTGTTGGACCAGCTGATCTTGTGTAATCATCAGAATATCTTGCAAGACCAAGTATTGTCGTGGCAACATCAACATTATCCAAACACGACTCAATATCTTTTCCATCAATCGAGTATGTGGCTTTGCTAAATAACGCCATCACACCATTATTAACAAAACCAACACGATCGCCTATTCCGAATCCAGTACCATCCGCTTTTAAGATTCTACCTGTGACTTCAATAAAAGCCTTACAAGGCAGAAAATATCTACTTGTATCATGAATTTGAAACTCAATTCTCCCCTGCGCGTTAGGTGTTTTTGCATCATAAGAATAAAATTGATAATCGCGCAAGGATTCATCCTTTCTGACTGGTTTAACCATATCAAATGTTACGTTGGATATGCGCTGAAACATCTTATTGTAATACATTATTATCTAAAACGAAGAAGTTTCACAATGTTAAGCAAGAACATTTAAAATATTTTAATTTATTAAAAACAATAAACTAGAAAAATATTGTGTTTCTTAATACTAAGATTATTTCTATTTCAAGAAAGGTGGGTGGCGCTGAAAAATGAGTTGGGGGTTAATGAACTATGCGTTGCGTATGATCAATAATATTTGTCATCACAAATAAATATATATTGTTCTCATCCAACACTCACCATTGCAAAGAAAACCGATGAAGGTAGTATGCGATTTTGCACGTTTGTCCATAAATAGGTATGTGTGACCCTTAACAACACCCCAACATTATCGGTTTATTTATAAGAGTGCGTGTGGGATGGTAAGTATATGAATTGGTAACGATCACATAATTCCCCTCTGTCTCGTGCGTTTTTTCTTCTTTTAGGTATGCGTGGGTGTTTTATTTACATCAGGTATTCATTAAAAGACTTCATATGACATCCAAGTCTTTTAAGATAAAAAATGGTGCCCGTGGCACATGCCTGTGGACATCTTTTAAAACCACCATTATTTTATTGCTACTCTTCCTTAATATATATTTATATTAACATGGGATTAACACTAAATGACTTATGTATAAAATTATAACTAAATGCGAATCGGTACCAGTCTTAACCCCTTACCGTAGCGACATGGGGTGATCACTACGAGCTTTGTTATGATGTATAAATGTTCTAAATTAAAAAGGCACTGATATGGCTTTTATTTTGGTTGAAACTATTGCTATATATTTCTCCTAAATGGATAATTGTAGTGACATGGGGTATTCACTAACATATTGTTTATATCTAGGTCATTGAAAATGAAAATATACCAATAAAACTTCCAAAATGACATACGCTATATTCACTCATCAAGCAACATTAGCTGCCAATAAAGGTTTCTTATAGTATAAATATGTAGCTTGTCATGAACAAAAATAGAGCCAATCACTCAAATATAGCTGGCATGGACGCAATCTTTAAATTGCTGTCATACATGCTTCCTCAGAACGAGCCGTCATTGGGTACGTGGTTACAGTTCACAATGTCTTACACTATATAGCTGATTTTTAAACTAAACCAACGCTGTTCAGACTTCCACTATATTGCCTCTAATGGTCGCCATCTTGAAACATTTGGTTCCACAATCCAATTTCCGTGATGGTCATATTGACATGTATTTGTCACTGAAACACTTCCGTCTATATTATGTTAGACCTAAATGAAAATGATACCAGAGTGACCTCACATACTTTGACAAATATTGTAACATCTACTTCCCCAGTATAAATGACCGTACTTTTTGAAACCACTTCTTTATTGCAACATATAGTTACTGCTTCTGAACGGAAACGGTGCACGTCTAACTGCCAACATATCTGCATACTTTTTGTATTGGAGTTTTGAAAACCGTGCCTTTTCAATTTTTAATTTAAATATCTGTACTTTAGCTCATGCATACAGTGAATTGTACATGCACAACTGAATTTAACTAGACTTTTAACTGAGTTGCATTCCAACGAATAAATTGACAGATAGCATGCAGAAATTGACGTTAAGGCCGAAGACCTTAAGTTTTAACAGTCTTGTTTTGCCTCCTGGTAATTCAGGTCGGGGAGCAGAAAAATACAATTTGGATAAGAAAATATGTTTGTTTGAATTAGAGGTAATCTGAGCAAAATCATAGTTGAAGAGGACCCGCATAACTGATTCTCAGATAAACATCGCTTACATAAAAAACTAAGACGGTTTGAACCAGAATGAAGTTGAAAGTATAGTTCCTGGATCATTCTAACTGACAACGAGTTCAGGTCAATAATAGTAGTTAAAAATGGGTGTAACTCATGACCAGAACTCAAATCACATTCAATTAAAAGATTTGTTTTACACATTCCAAGGTCAAAACGCCATAATAACATGTTTACCCAAAATAATGACCTTTTCTTAATGTACCAACCAACAATCATGGACAAAGTTAGCTATTTATTATGTTATTTCGTAAATAGCCTTTACAATTTATAATCATAAAAATGCAATAACGAATCTCTCAAGAATTAGTGCTATTGTCAGAGTTTCAAATAACGGAGAAGATGGGGAGTCTATTGGAAAATAGTTCTTTATAATCACTATTGTTTTTGTTTTTTTAATGTTATCAATTTTTGTTATCTTTTGATATGTTGGTATTTCCCTAACATATTTTGACAGAGGCAATGACTAAAACTATCAGCATAAAAAATGATCAGTATTCATTTGGGGTAGTTGACATTGCTTTAACTCAATAAAGTCATTCATGGATTGTCGACAAAATTTCCAAAATAATCTACGAGCTGAAAGATAAATCCTCTGCGGGCAATCCCGTACTGTGACGAATATGGTGACTTAGTAATCACTTCAAGTAATTTTCTTAAGACACGTGTTCACTACTTATAATCACATATTATCAGAGCTTGAATTCATCAAACATTTCAAGTGAAAGATTCATACATACCATAGTTCCTCCAAAACCAAAGCTTTCACAATTTGAATCAATATTTGTCTACGGTCAGTAAAGCATTGGAAACTACTGAGTCTTTTATCTCTTTCACAAGAATCTAAATGTTTAAATCAGGTTTAATCAAGAGCTTTATGTCTCTGTTATAATATTGGTACATACTTTGTCTGTCTCCGGTGCTCACATAAATGAAATTAGTCGTACAGTCTTATCCTGTCTATAACTTTGTTTCTAAGATGGAAATATAAGTCATTAGAGTGTTAGAGGCCTTCTGTGAATGTAAAAGTTCGAACATTATAGTCGTTAAGAGATGCATATAGGGTTAACATCGACTTTGATTCTCAAATGATACCAAAGTATCCCAAACAATCTAGACGCAATCTAACTTTTGTCTCAGTGTTGAAGTGACCTTTTTGAGTGGTATCAACTAGTTTGGTTATAAGTAAAATAACCATTGTAGAATCCTTTTATATGCTGAGTATCTATTCAACAATAATGCTATCGAACCCAAACCTTGAATTATATTTGCCAGCTATATCTTCTAAACAAGAGAGAACGTTTTGTTCCAAGACAGCGTAATAGACAAGAATCCTGAGTGATTGGTGGTTATGGGATTTACCTCCTTGATGCTAATTTTTGTTTGGTTTTGTCGTTTCCCTGCTTTTAAAAAGTAAATGTAGTTATCTCCATCTCCAAGACTTCTGATAGCTCAGTCATTAGTTTGCTTGTGTTATCCAGTGTTACGATTCCCCCTTTGATCTCTATGAACATCTCCGTCCTGAGTGATACCATCCTCGTTGGTTGCATTTCTGGTGACAAGTCTTACTGAACCATTACATTACTGCATGATTATTTTCTAAGAGAGACATTTCATCAAGCATAAACTATTACCATATTCTAATTGCATGACTTTATAACAAGTATGAACACATCAACGGAACTGCCTCAGATAATTAGCTTCATCTTGGACTGCATGAGGGGACATGGGAAAATCTGTCTCGCACCCAGACCACCAAATTGTTGAATAAAATATCATTGTAACTTATTTTCTTGCCATTAGCGATATGATTTAAATTTTTTAAAGCTACTTTAAAAATCCAAATCACACACACACACACACACACACACACACACACACATACATACATACATACATACATACATACATACATAAAATCTTACATACATACATACATACATACATATATACACACATACATACAATGCAGTTTAGAAACTTAGACCACACCGCGTATGAAAACACTATTTTCTTACCATTAATGTGTTAACAGCGAAGTTTCACAGTATGATACCATTATTATTACTACCTTTGTCGCTGATGAAATCATTTGCTAATATATCTGTGCATACATACACACATACATACATACATGCATACATACATACATACATACATGCATGCATAAAATGCAACTTAGAAACTTAGACCACACCGCTTATGAAAACACTTTATTTTCTAACCGTTAATGGATTGTAACAGCGAAGTTTCACAGTATATGATACCATCAGGTGTCATATAAGTATTACCTTATTACACAGTATATAATACCATCAGGTGTCATATAATTATTACCTTATTACACAGTATATGATACCATCAGGTGTCATATAAGTATTACCTTATTACACAGTATATGATACCATAATTATTACCTTATTACATAGTATATGGTACCATCCGGTGTCATATAAGTATTACCTTATTACACAGTATATGATGCCATAAGTATTACCTTATTACACAGTATATGATACCATCAGGTGTCATATAATTATTACCTTATTACACAGTATATGATACCATCAGGTGTCATATAAGTATTACCTTATTACACAGTATATGATACCATAATTATTACCTTATTACACAGTATATGATGCCATAATTATTACCTTATTACATAGTATATGATATCATCAGGTGTCATATAATTATTACCTTATTACACAGTATATGATACCATAAGTATTACCTTATTACACAGTATATGATACCATAATTATTACCTTATTACACAGTGTATGATACCATAATCATTACCTTATTACACAGTATATGATACCATCAGGTTTCATATAAGTATTACCTTATTACACAGTATATGATACCATAATTATTATCTTATTACATAGTATATGGTACCATCAGGTGTCATATAAGTATTACCTTATTACACAGTATATGATACCATTATTATTACTACCTTTGAGCTTCAGATTTGCATCAAAGCTAAGTCGACCAATCGCAGGTGAAATACATGTAAGTCTTTCGTTTTAGACAGTAAAATCGGAGACGCAAATTGTTTTACCCATACTCCATGTCTGTTGACAAGACTTCCAACTTTTCCCACGGAATGGAAAGTATGGGTGCAGTAACGACTCGATCATATTCACATTACAAAGGCGTCTCAGGTAGGTACCAAATTATGCACTGTAGCCCAAAGGTAGGGATTTCTAATATATATATATATATCTAATATATATATATATATATATATATATATATATATATATATATATATATATATATATATATATATATATATATATATTATATATATATTACAAGATAATGGGGTCACGTATTAATGGGTGGGGGGTCTCCTTAGACCATTTTGGGGGTGCGGGGTAAGTTCTATCGATGACCAACCACATCACGTATAGTAGTAGTCGTTTCAATATTTCAGATATGTACAGGCACATTGTTATAATTTCATAACATATCGCAAACACTTGTACTATACTCTGCGTTTCACGTTAGCGAGATTTTGTCCTAGTAACACATTACAATTCTAAGACAAAGATATCCCCTATGATATTCAAATCATATTTTTCACAATAATTTACAGTAAACATTCCAAAGGCCTTGCCATCTGGAAAGCGAGACTCCACTACTACCACAATCTGAACTTAAATACTGGTTTAACTGTACATTATAGATCAACCCGATATTGAATATAATGACAAACGTTTCGTGGACGTGTGAGACGGGTATATGCTGTACATGATAGACAACCTGTTTAGGTGACATATTATGGAGCTGGCTTCTGTGACTCAGTTCGTAGATTGTTCACAAGTTACTAGAGGTACTTCCGTCTTCCAGTGCTGCATTGATCGCTGAACACGTTACAATGCGAGTCGCTGATAATATTAAAAAGATTGCCGCGGGCAAGCTAAGAAATCTGGGATCACAAGAGATTCAATCGATCGAAAATTGAACCAAAGGATCCAATTACATTACCATCAACATAAACAATTGTCTAGAAAAAGATATTACACAAAAGTATAATGCATAAGTGGACACTAAAGTTTTGCCCGGGTTCATTTCAAATATATATCAGATCTTGCATTTCATATGCGCCCACTAAGGAGATTATCAGTATTACTGATACCCAGCTAACATCTCCCTGATCAACAAAATATAGAATTACAAGTTTAAGGTACGACAAGCTTTCTTCTTCCATTGAGGCATTCTTGAAAACTGAGAATTTTTTTTACAAATCGACGATGCTAATTGCGTTGTCAATTCTCAAATGAGATTTGTAAAACAAAACCCCGGAATCATGACATTGTTTCACAGTGCACGTTATTTTCCATCGATGGATATGACAATTCTTGACAACGTTGACGTTGCCATAAAGATTGTTGGACTTGCTAGATATAGTGAAGATTACACGAGAACTGAGGGGAATTGCTAATGAAAAGCTCAATGACTGCCAATGACTCTCCAATATTGATGTTTGTTAAAGATGTAACTCATAATTCACATCATATTCTATGTACAGAAACTATTGTTCATCACGATGCTTTTGAGCCGCACTGTCATGCTCACGCCGCTATAGTTTGTAGCTCCAGTGCCAAATTTAGCCATGGATTTGCGCAGTGCCGATCACAATTCGTTGGCAGTCATTGAGTTTTTCATTAGCAATTCCCCTCAGTCACATATTTTGGTTTTTGCAGAAGTGTTCTTATGGATAGTTTGGAGCTTAACATTGTCACAATGTTTCGTTAAGAAGAACGAAACGATGTAATTTGGCATGGTACAGGTGTCGCTAATGGTAAAGTTGTACTAGAAATAATGTGCTAACACCTTCACTGTCTAGAGAATCACCTGTTTGTATCATTTATGCAATCCGGCACCACTTCAACGCTTTAAAATCTCACATATTCCACAGATGCTAACCAGAGAAAAAATATGATAAATAAGTACCCAATAATGGTCCCTTCATGCTTCAAAATTTGGATTCGGAAAAAAAATAATACTGCTATGATATATGACTCTTACGACTGAGCAAAGTTTCTTTGCGACTAAACAGTCATCTGGAACCTTCTAAAGAAGTTGTATTGAATTAGGGTGACAATTAATCCCGACGTACAGGGTCTTACTTGGACCGACAAAAAATACAGACATTGGCTTACAAATTTCCCAACCAGATTTTCGTACAAAATGCTCGATTTTATTCTTCTCATTAGAAAAAAAATGGCCACGGATGTGCCTGTGGAAAGAAAATCATAATTAAACCTGTTAAGTATTTAAATATTTCTCGAACAAAATTATCTGGGATAGTTCAAGTGTGGTTGTCCCTAATGCAACTCGATCAGCTTAATACAGCTTAACACAAAAGCACTTGAGCGGTGTTAAATTATCCAAGTCAGAGTGAAAAAAGTATCAAGAGACCGGCAGAATATTAATATCCCTTCAGCGATTCCAGAGTTGCACGCAGCAGAGACACCAACGGTTTCAAAAGCGGCCGCGTTAGGGACTGTGAAAACTGCGCCCGCGATGGCTTTGAAAAACACGGTTGGCGGTTGTATACAAATATTTAAAAAAGCTTAGATTACCAAGAAGAAGTCCTCGAATAACTTTGGGAAGAGGTCTTTGATTACACGGTACAACATGCAGAAGGCCATTGTCTTTAACCCTTCCATTGACCAATCTTGATCTTCTCGCGATTTCAAACTCAGTCTTAATGTGAAATGAATTTCATCGATGGTGACAAGCACAAGTGAAACTGCTATTGTGAACTTAGATTTGACAACATGATCTAGATGTCTTTAGGTTGCATATATGTGGTGACACATCGACATCGTTTGTATTTTGATTCATATAGACTTGAACCACCAGTTGAGCTTGTTAATTATTTAATATAGAATCTAGCGCCCTACGCGGACCACAACCACTGCTTTAATTCGATTGGACGGACCTATATGAGGTCATTTTGTTGTCGGATCATTGCAAGCACTGGCGGAAACCAAAGATTCCTCAAAGCCAACACCACAAGAACTTACTGATTTCACATTGATGTATGTTTAATCTTATATAAAATGTTTATTCATATTTAAGAACATTACTCACCCCAAGCTAGTGCTGATGTAGATCTGAGCTGGTTTACCAACAAATAAGGTTTTACTGAAGTTGCGTGCCGGATTGTTATTAACTTTGACCCTGATGAGCTTATGATTTTTGATGATCGATTTGGTAAATTGCAAACGTCTAATTGAAATGGAAGAGGTTATCATCTGGTTCAAGGATGGAGTAGCATCAAGAACAGTACCGTCACTGAGCCAAATTCAAGGAATATTAATCAAAGAAGGAGAGGACATATTTGACTTATTACCAGTAGCAAATAGCTGACTATTTAGGTTCCCTTGATGGAACGCCACATTTTAAAGTTGTGCAAATTCGGATCATACTTGTTTATCATAAACGGAACTAAACTGGACGGTGTAGAAAGAGACTGTATGGGAAATGATAATCGGCATCTTGGATGTTCTCTTATCAATATCACATATCAACACATCCAACATTACTGTTGCAGAACTGTTCACATATACATTATCAAGATCAATAAATTGCCGGAGATAAGATTCACTTCGAAGCATTTAACGTTGATCCGGAATGGCACTAACCGTCTTTGGCGTTTGTATTTACAATTATATTTATCAGTGCATATAAGTAGTGATGAGGTTATTGAATTTACCGACCGGCTGTTAGACCAATAGACAGCGGAAGCTAAAATTGATGTTGATGTTCTTCCCTTGGCAGAGTGAGGCTAGCATACGCTTTTATACAATAAAATATAATCCTCTAAAGGGCAAAATGGAAATTGAATGTTGGGACTACCCTGATGTACTACAACCAGCAAGATGTCAGCTTGGAATCATCCTCATGTAAACCCAAGCGTTGGCTGCACCACCAGGTGCAAAAACAATCAAGGATTGTTTCTACAACGACGATGTGGAATTCACCACTGTATTCACACGGATACATTCACCTCAATGATTATGTTGCACAAACGTTGAGATCCGAGACAAAAAAATCTTGACGATTATTTTTCAAGAAGGACGCACTTGCCCGTATAATATTGTCTGGACGACGACGAGAACGATTATTTAACACATTAGAATCAGGCGCAAACAAGTATTTTTTTTTAATGGAAAGGGTACTAAACTCCCAGGGTGTACATTTGTTGAAAATTTAAATATTGGTCAAGTAGACATATTTTTAATTGTATGTCAGTTGTACCAGTAAAAAGAGTAATTGTTTAGAAATGCGTATTCCACCTGAGTGTGACGAGAAAGGACATGTTCTGCCTGTCGTGCAACTTTATTACTCGATTTAATTAATACTAGAAGAACTGTGATGGAACATCTGTGTTATCGACGTAACAAACAATCAAAGAGGAGGAGCTGGTGCCATATGAAATTCCAAGAGAACCGAGGTACTCGGACAACATAAGCGCGCCTTTGGTTGTAGATAACATTAGTGGCCTTGCTATGGCAACAACTACTGGTTTTGGTGTGACAGGATTTACAGCAGCAACAACCATCGCACCTGCACTACTTATTATTCTTGGGGACATATCGATAGAAACCTGAGTCTCTAGTGGTGTTCGCAAATTAATTTGGATACGATAACATTCGTTAATAGCCGTTTATGTAGAACTGATTGTAGTGGCACAAGTTGTCTCCACGATTAGTAAACTGTATTCAGTGGCAATTGAGGATACAAAAATAGCTTGACCGAGTTCTGTTGTCAGAAATAGAAAATCACCGGCAACTCCTTGCTTAGATTATAAAAGTCGAGTCAAACAATTTTCACTTTCTTGGATTAATAAACCTTGGAGTTGCATATAGTATGTTACTTGCTCGCACAAGGCAGTGAGGATTGACCAATACCAGGAATAATATGAGTAAAAAGGGGTAAAAGCTCAACTTTGATACTACAAAACCTCTTGCATATATGAATAGGAAATTGTATTTTATATATGGTGGATTATATGATCTCCCGCACCACACCATCGTCACCTGATAAGGAATGGTTCCGGCCAATTGACGACCGCTACAGTCTCTCATCGTAGGGAGAAAAGCGATGTAATTATCTCCTACTTGGTGAGTGGTTTTACCTAGTACATTCCAATAGATGTAATAACGCAATCAGTTACGAAAGCATTAAGCAAAACTTTATGGTATATATATATATATATATATATATATATATATATATATATATATATATATATATATATATATATATATATATATATATATATATATATATATAATTTATAATATGACTTACCAGAAATTATAGAAGCAGTTACAAAAAAAAATACAAAATTAGGGTCAATGCGCAAGACACATCTGGAACATGGGATGTTTTAAACGTTCAGATCGTTTTTCTTTAATCCACAATGTAACAATTTTGTCAATCAGAATGAATTTAGATATGTATTAGCATCAAATCCACAACACAAATGATAATGACTAATAAATGATTAAGCACGGAATAAGATTCAAACGGGTCTGGAGAAAGACAATGCTTTATCTTTGTTCCCGCGTATGCCTCTAAATAAGACTTGACACAACCAATATGAAATTCATTATTGCATATATTTAATTTATTTCTTTTGATGGAATTAAAATTTTGTTTAAGAATAGAAAAAGCATTTTAAAAAAAATGTTTTCATCATATGCAAAAATGTCCCATGAACAAGAATATTTTGTGTGTAGTAATTTTAGAAGTTCTAGTAATGTGTTAGTTGTGTGAACGCTTACATCAAGCTCAGCAACATACGTATTTTCTGGAAGCATGCAATGTGCACTTAGTGATTCCATGATATTTGTGACGTCCTTAACACAGTCAATGATGACTATTACCCATCCATCATATACTGCAGTACTGAAAAAACGTTGAGCGACAATCAAATCCACAACAGTCAAGCTGACAAAAATACCAAAATAGAATAACTTGATACCATAATTATAATGCTTCATCCGAGCAACGTGAATAAAACACAACTGACAGTTTAACAATGTGACCACAGATTGGCATAATGAAAAAATAGATTACAAGCAATTTGGCGATAGCTATCAAACAGTGTGAAACAATGCGATTCCTGTAAGATAAAATAGTGAAGACAAGATACATCGCAAGGAAAAACCATTGTATGATATGGTTCCATGAAGTTTTCCTGAAAATATCAAAACATGAATCTGGTTGATTATGGGTTTCTTTCTAATGGGGAGGTATACTTGCATATGTAAAAGATGTCATGGCTGAAAGTGCAATTAAATTTAATTTTTTTTAGATTAAAGAAACATTCAAAATAATAAACCATGCCTGAAATACTTGGTATATGCATGTCAGGACTCAACTACAGGATACCACCATTTGTAAGGCCTTTAAAGTGTCACAATATACAGAACAAATATGACATCAAAAAGACATCCTCGAGTCTATGGACACTGTTATGTTGAACTCTAATACGCCGATGAACAAGCCCAATGTAGGTTTGATGGAATGAAATAATTGGGCTACTCGGATACCTTCTAGCAGACTACTGTACACGCTCACACACGAACAGACGAGACAAACAGCAAACAGTATTAGCAATCAAAACATCTTTTTACGTAATACAACACTCAATACAGGATGTCTGATATAAAAAGTCCAGATAACAAATTTCTAGCATTTCCTGGAGGCACCATTGAATCTTTGAAAGACAAGGTGTCAAGTATGGACCTGATACATTATTCTTTTCATGCTGAAAGTTTGGACCTGCATGACCAAGGCACACTAACGCTATACAAATCAGTGCATATCGAATCGCAGTATAGTGTGTTTCTACCGCACAATAACATAAACTAAAGTGCGTGACTTTCGCCATAAGAATTATGTCATTTTAAGGACAAGTATTAAGATTGAAATTTATTCTAAATTGTATTAAAAGTAAGTTTTCATTAATTTATATTGAAAATAATTTTCCGCTAATATAGATTGAGATAAAAATTTATATATTTGTGAAATATAACTGTATGCTATTTTATAAAGATCGCACTTTACAAGCAGATGCAGAAACCCATACAATACATTTTGCTCGTAACTAAATATCAACAACTGTCAGCACAAAATACATTTCGCTTGTATCAGCAATTTAGATTTGGGCGAAGCTGCTGAACAGACAAATTATTATATCAATACTGGATGCGTTGCTCAGATGGTTCACACGATCGCCCTGGGAAAAGATCAAGGATCATGTTCTCACTGGACTGAGCGAACGAACAATTGTATAAATAGCGAAGCAGGCTTACGAAGAATTAGTTCGTTCCTCGAGTCAGAACAGCTCTGCCTTTTCCTTACAGGTAAGAATCGTCTGTGTTCCCAAACTTCTTTAAAGAATGTGCCCTTTTTAATATTTGAGACTTTAACGGTAAAGTTCATATTTTCCAACATTTTTATGAGCTCTTTATATTTTATATTATAATATAATGGAATGTTTAATTGTGTTTGTGGTATGTATTATTGAAAAAGATGAATTCGCTATCAACTTCATATTTAGATCTAATTTGGAAATAAAACACTTTTTAAGTAATAATGAGTAATGTTTAGTAACCTATTCCAAATTAGTATCCTGTTTTAAATTTAGCACGATACATTTCTTCAAAATGATTTTGGCATTAATAGCAACTATTGAATTTTATACTCTTTGGATATCATGAAGTTAATCGAGATTTAACTATCTGTATTACATTCTTAAAGGCAGATATTATACAATGAAGTTGGTAAGCACAATGGGAAAGTGTCAGTTTGTATGTATTTCTTATATTTTAATTAAAAAGGCTTTATGAATGTATCTTTAGAATTTAGCATTATATATATCAATACAAAGTTCGTTCCTTGTGTCAGAACAGCTCCTTACAGCGATTCCGTAACTCATTCCCCAAGATGTAGTCGTATCTCCACGGTTATTGGTGACACCCTTGTTAGAGTGCCTGAATTCCTTCTTCTCTCTCTCTAACCAGGGGCAAAGACATTTCTTAACTTATGAATAATCCCTTCTCATAGCAAGAGATGAGAAGAAGGTTATGATACAAACCCATATATATATATATATATATATATATATATATATATATATATATATATATATATATATATATATATATATATATATATATATATATATGATAACAGATAAACTATACTGTGCTTGTGAATATTGTTTCATTACGATGTATAAATATTACAAGACATAACAAAGTCTTATATGCCAGCACTTCAGTCCACCAGAATGTATTGATATACAAATTCCATTGTCCTAGACTCGACTGAACTCAAGTACAATATTCCTACTTTATCACATACTCGGTATAGTTTTCATATAGTATGTACAGTTTCATATTTGTGATATTACCACATGTTAACATATCACTTTTTGTGATTCTCAATGGTACAAATCAGATCATGAAATTATTGTGCATTTTTCTCTTTACTGATTGGCTGCGATCTAGGGAAAACTTTTTAAACCTTGACTTCTGAAATTGTTCGCTCTCAATGAACCTTTTTAGTCCAGAATTTTCGATTTGACTCGGGAAAGGGATTGGGGAGAAATGGTGTCGTTTGTTTCAATATGGCCATTTCACCCTCCTAGGGGTTGGTTATATCATGTTTACTGTATCATAACATGAAAAATGGATAAATATTTAAAGACAAGACCAACAACAGCAAATAAAGCACGGTTAAAGATCAGTTGATAGCAGGGGTGGGAGTGGAGAGTCGGTATATCTGAAACATGGAATTCACCGATTATACAAGTGTGGTTTAATTGTGAACTTACAGAAGTAAATATACTCACTTTTGTTCACAGAAGTATGTATACATAAACCGGTTTCCCCAACTGACAAAACTTTATGCAACCACAGCATATTTAAGCTGTAAACATGCCACGTTCTTCTGACTAAAAAGAGATTTATTTACGTCTTATGTACAGTCGAATGTTCCAAATCAAAGACTGCAAATATCCGATTACAAATACATTACAGTAAGTATGTGTATTTCTGCATCCAGTTAATGTTAATTGTTAATATCGTTACTGTCCAGACATAAATTGATAAATATCATCTCGATTTAAATCCAAATAAATCTACTGCTGCTCCTGGAATAAGGCCTCAGCTTTAAAAAAGATAAGACATTGAAAGTGCTAAATCACTAACCAGTTAAAGAATATCGTGACCTGTTATCTACCATCTCAATCCTGGATATATAATATCAACACCCAATTATATACTATTCAGCAGTCAATTATCCATTATCGACGAACCAATTATCTACTATTAACATCCAGTCATATACTATCCAACAACCAATTATCAACACCCAGTTACCTACTGTCCAATGCCAATTTATCTAATATCAATACTTAGGTATTTTTATGTAGCAGCCTAGTGGTCTACTATCTAACCAATCTGTGTCTACCATTAACACTCTTATCTGTTATTCCCCATGGCCTGTTATCGAATATCAACACCAGTGATCCGCTACTTACCAACCAATTATCTACTATCACCGTACAGTTATCTACTATCCATCAACCAGTTATCTG
Source organism: Sinohyriopsis cumingii (assembly GCA_028554795.2). Lineage (NCBI taxonomy): Eukaryota > Metazoa > Mollusca > Bivalvia > Unionida > Unionidae > Sinohyriopsis > Sinohyriopsis cumingii. The sequence continues at coordinate 124,006,748 of CM068824.1, read as the reverse complement.
CTTATCTACTATTTGGGTACCCTAATAAAGAAGGAGAAAGAGCGTGAGAGGATAATAGACATTGCAAGATCACTCAGTTTGTGATATGGAACTTACTGAGTTATGCAGCGAGGTAATACAATATAAATTTTCAACAGCAACCCTGCCTGCTAGAGCGTGTCATATACTGCTGTTAGATATAGAAAAACAAAGCCAGTTTTAAGTTTTATCTGAAACCCGTTTTCAACAAATGTAGTCAGAGTAAGGATTTTATCGCAAGTGCTACTGCCATGCCTGAAGCCTTCCAGCTCAACAGTTATGATATTCTCCAAGTAAGGACCAATAGTTTGTATAATAAGTCGTTCGAGTACCTTAAAACTGACTGAAAGCAAGGAGATCAGCCAATAACTCGCCGCATTGTATGAATATTTGCCAGGCTTTGGGATCGAAATAATCTTTGCCTGGTACAACAAAGTCCACTTTTCCCTAACAAGCCGGATGTAAAAATCGGAAAGCCATTCCTTTGCATTAAGGCCATGATGCTTTAGGAACTCAGGCAGGACGTTATCGTATCCTGCTGCTTGCCTGATTAGATGCTGCATAGCACCGTCTCGAGTTATGTTGTTGTAAATGCCTCTGGAGTATTTTGATCTAGTTCATCTGACTTCCGACGGCAGTATTGTCGCCACTCATCTCATACATGACGTCGGTGCTTTTTCTCTATGGGAGCTTTTGCCACTTGCAATAAGTGGCTAACTAAAGCATTTGGTGAGACAACATGTTGAGCTTAAACTGGTGGATGATGAGCGGTGCCAGGTCTACGAATCGATCTCAAGCATTTCCGGCTGAAGCGCGTAAAGTTGAGTGATCTTGCATTTTCCTCCTAGTGAGTACTCCTGTCAGTGTTCAGTGAATCGATCAGGTTATCTGCATTGTTGGGGTGTCCAGATGATTCATATTTCTTGAGAAGAGCCTGATATTTTTTTGTCGAAACAGGGAGTTCCTTCGCACAAGAGAGATAGAGACAAAGAGAGAGAGAGAGAGAGAGAGAGAGAGACAGAGAGAGATGCAGCTCGTGTAGACGTCAGACTAATGGACTCCTACAACATTCTGTTCTTTCGCAAAGTTTGTTCAATGTCTATATCAATGACCTACGTGTAACACAGTTGCGCAAGTTCATGTACGCAGACGACATTGTTCTCGGGACCCAAAGTCGCCCATTTTAAATGTTAAAATCAATGCAGTACAGAATAAGTTAAATACCGAATTACAGTAACTCGACAGGAAACTAATGCATATGTGTTTGTAATTTTTGTACGTGTTTTATTTGTTTATGAGAGAGAGAGAGAGAGAGAGAGAGAGAGAGAGAGAACCAGTTATATGCTATCAATACCCAATTATCTATTATCCAACAACCACGTTTTTCCTATCACGCACTTTGGTGTCTTATATGAAGGACCCATTGGTATACTGTTCACTAGCCAACTATCTATCAATACCAGTTATCTACTATCCACAACCAAGTTATCCAATAACAAAATTGTTATCTAAAATTCAGCAACTAAATATTTATTAGCCACCAATCAAGTTTCGACTATCACCAACCAGCCATCTACTATCCTCAAACCATTTATTTACCATCCAACACATACTCGCTTGGATATAAGCTGCACATTACTACTGATCAAGTCTTTCGAGGATTCAGGGATAGCTCATCCCTGCTCTTCTGTCGCCTTTGTTTCTTTTCATTGAATATTTTTTTGACAGTGATATTTACTTTAAGGAACCCTATTTACCTTATATTGCTTTGGTTCCCCATAATATAAATGTTGCATTAAATTTGTCAAACGCGCTGGAAGAGTTTTTAATGCTTGAGTTTAATGCTTGAGTTCACTTGTATAACCGGAACTTTACGGAATCTAAGACCTCATCATTGTCACATGTGTAAAAAACGTTCTCGGTATTAATATGGGAAATGCTAAGAAAACATTCAGAACTGAATATGAAAAGCTTCATCCATATAGAAATCATCTAGACAATACATGCAGTACTTTTCCAAAACGCTTAGAAACACATACATCTAACAGGCTACAATAATGTGCTAATTGAAATCGCGGTTATATTTTCCCTAGTTATTCTAATACGCTTATCAATATGTAACATTTGGAGTATTTGCATTTTCAATCTCATTAGTCTCGCAAATTGTTTACGTATACGACTTGTTTATTAGCACTGAAATATTATGTATTTCACGAATACTTCCTTCGACTTTCTACTCTTATTCAAACCAAATGAAGCTGTTAGCTTTGTGATAATTGCAAATTTGTATAGTGCGCTGTAGCAAAGTTCTAGAACTTACTGTAAATCATATGATGAATTTAATGTTTTTGTCCCAACTGAGACCGAATGCAATTCTTATTGTGCGGCATCATTGCTCTGGACAGAGTCGGAGAAAAATTACAAAACTAACTCAATGATCCATAAAATGAAACAATTTTAATGCTTAGCTACAGTTAGGAGTTTATTGACATATCTGTTACCCATTATACATTTTGACGGATGTTGACTCACAGGCGGATAAAATATAATTAAGGTGTACGTTTCCCCAACTGGTTTAAAAGACAGCATATATACCATAGTTAAGTGCTTATTTCATTTGTTGAGAAAACTGCACGACCTACATACTGGCCCTGTTCTTGTCTTTCAAAACAAATGTATAGGTACTATGCCTCCATTTTGTTTACCATATCAATGACAAATATTATCACCGGTACACTTGACAGTTGTATCATTAACAAACTGAATCAGACATATTTGATGGTAGCATGTTCTTAATTTTCCGTTCTGCGTAAAATGTTTTTGAAAATACCTTAACAGTTTATTTTACATGAATTATAACGTGTAAGGGGTATGTTCAAAAACAATACCAAAAAAAGCAGTGAACATTAGAATGAATGACGTATGAAAGTTAAAGCTCCAGTACTGTTATGTTTTCAGAAAAGACATAGCATGGATTGTTTTATCAAACTGAAGGGCCACGTGCGTTGTTCCAAAGTTAAGTACAAATATCCAAGATGATCCGAAGGCTCTGTAAAAACGAATTAACATGATCGCGTCTTTTACTTTTATAGCGAAAATGTACCCAAATTAATGAATACTATAAACAGTGAAACATGGTTACTCAAGGGTCTACAAAAACTGCTTTTTATGTCAAAGTGCAGTTAAAATGAGTGTATCCATTGTGCTGGATAAATATGGAGCATATCCCTATTTTAAAAAATTAATGTGTGACACGTTATATTTTAACTAAGGTTGTAATAAAGCCATTGATGAAAAACAGAATTTCTTACGGCGTTTTCAACATAGGGCCTTGATGAAGTACTGATCAACGTTAGGCTCATTGATCAGGTTTTTATTGGTTAATTTGAAGCACAGACGATGGAGGAAAGTCGACGGAATCCCACTGAAAATACACGTATTATGGAACTCCTGTCTATTTCTGTTCGAAAACCGCTGAAGAACTGCCATCTTGATGGCACGCCCTCTCAAATAACCACATTTACGTCCCACATCCAATCCACAGCCACTAACCCATCATAGTCAGCAAAATAAAAAAAAAACAAATTCATGACATATCTAATGTAGCTTCCTCTTATAGTGCTATGTACAAAGCTGTTAAAAAAGGTTTTAAGTAGGACCAGTATTCATACAATCTATAGTTTTCGTAAAAAATTATGTAAAGCTTAAACATTCCTTACCTTTCACCCTTTGGAACTTCTCAAAGTGTAATATTCATTGCTTGATAGACTACCTCGAAAGATCCTTGATTCAGCACCTATGATGATATGCACTTGTGATGTAGATTTTTTTACCCATTTAGTACCCTACACCCAGGTCTCCAAGGGATTGCAGTACACGCTATATGCCATGCCGTATGTAAAAAATGTAAAAGGAAAGATAAAGAAAAACGAAAGAGCGACATTCATAACAGGGGGCATGTGAATTTTGTATCTCATAGTGCTACTCCAAGGGTCTAACAAGGTTGGCATGAGGGGACCTGGGGGTGCAATATCATTTGGAAAAATATACTATCAGGGGGTATTTCAAAGGGAAAGTGCCTTCTGAATTCGTAAAGCAAATTATGAACATTGAAAAGGAATTAACATTTACCTTCTATCTACATATTTCAATGTAATGTTCACGACAATATTATTGAGCTACATCCTATTTACAGCATTCTGGTCCTTCCCCTTCTTCATTAGAAATGAACGAAATGATTTTAATCAAATCAATACGTAAATATGCTTATAGAACATTAACTTGACAACCAAGATAACATACTCATTTTATGTCCTTTTTTATTCTACTGGTCCTTTGCCTTTCACATCTTCAATGCCTCAAATTGTTTAAGTTATTATTCATTATGGGAATTTAAAACTGTGTCAGATTTAAAACGATAATGAAGAGTTCAATGCTCACGACTGTGCTTTTCGTGTTTAGCTTTTCGTTTTTACGCTGTCCCGTTGTTCCTAGTGCCGCAGGGAAGAGGAACATGCATCCTAGAACTCGAACCAATCATCCGTTTCTACTGTGTAGTTTTCTTAAAACCCATAATTAATTACCATGTCATCCGTCATTTTCAGGCGACAATTCTAAGTCATCCAACCTTCTATCTAGTGTTTTTGTTTTCTTGACCTTAGACCACACACCTGCATAACCATCTTTACAACAATTCTCCAATTTAAAAATAAATTCCCGTATAGCTCATAATTCTTTACTGCAAATTGAAACAATAATATGACAACAAATCGTCTAGTCTTTCTGGCTTTCTTTAAACACCAACCCTCTAACTCCCATACTTTAAAAAAGAAATTTTAACAGCATAAAGCACCCATCTGGCTATCCAATTAAAACAAAAAACCCATACCTATTCTACGAATCTAATATCTAGATCTCTCACCTGTCTGTTTTGCAAAATATTAACAAAACAAAAACATGAAAACAGCGCTTAACAGCCCACCCTCATGTCCTTCACATTTGTGTCTGAACAAACACCACCATTATTAACTACCACCATTATTAACTACCAAACAATTAAGCTGAGTAAGAGTTCCCAATAATTTGCATGTCATTGTTAAGAATTAGGTAAGAAAGTTATTCAGTAATTTGTTCCATCCATCTACAATCTGATAATAAAACGAATTACTTTGTTCCACATAAATTTCAAGATACAATTCATATTATTATAAAGTCTTGTAATAATAATAAAAAACAACAACATATTCCTTGCCATTATTGTATGAAAACTAACTACATTCTAGTTTAAAATCATGAGAGAGGCACTGTTCTTTATTATAAATCTTCAATGCAGTTAAAACTATTGTTATAACCAATAGCTCTTTTCATCTTTATAAATTCATTATATTTTGTCAATAGAGGTGCACGGTACATTGTGCGGCAATAAGATTTGAATATGTAATGTTTTTTTTAAAATGTGAAAACATGTTTTTAGCGTAACTGCTGAGCAAGCTTGGTGAGCTCTGCGGTAACCTCGTCTAATTTATAGTATTATGATTTCAGCAGCAGAGAGGGTGAACAGACCAATTTTGGAAGCGTCCAAAAACTGAAATAAGCCTTCCTACGAACGATGGAAAAATAAAAAAAGCGTCGACACTTTACTTAGAAAATCTCTCCGGAATTTGTCTAATTAATATTACTCCATTGTCTTTGGTGATTTTTGTCTAGTTTATTATGTACGCGCTTTACTCAATTACGTCTTAATCGAGGTCCCCACCCTCTCTGCTGCTATAATTAAATCATTATGTTATATTAAAATAATGGTACATCCGGAATCTTATACTGCAAGGATAGCTCGAGAACGATTAGAAGCAATCAAAAAATTTCTTCCCGTCAGAGACTCATTCAGAAACAAACTACAAGCGCAGCAACAATCACAAGTTGAGTACGAAGAAGACACTGAAAAACTATTTAAACCCGTCACTGCAGCTACTACGAAAGCTGCAACGGCTGTTGAAAAAACTATATGGGGAGATATTAAGGAGGAAGATGAGAAGAGGAAAAAGGGTATTTTTCCAGTATTAGAACAAACTGCAGCGCAGACTGAAACAATAGCAAGAAGAACCAAACAAACAAAAAAGATTTTACGAGATCTTCCAACTAATATAGCTGCGGCTCAACCTCCACCTGTCGATGAAGAAATACCTGAAGATATTGGAAAACTTCGTACTGAAGTCGCCGACGTGAGAAAAGAACTTGCACCTGAACCCAAACCAATAGAAGAAAACTTAGAATTGATTGCAAAATTTAGGAAAGGGTTTGTCGAAGATATTAGAAATACTAAAAGTGAAGAACTACCTGAAAAAATATTAATTAGTATATTTAATAAATCTGATATTTTTAAACCCCGTCATGAAAAAGTAAGTGATGATAATCTTTTTAAATGGATATATCGCGTATATAGAAACAAAAAACAAGCTAGAGGTCCAGAATACAAAAATCTTGATAAAGAAGTAAAAAGACTTTCTAGAGAGAAAATAAAACACCTAGAACAAGAACAACTCTCCCAGCAGGAACCTTCATATCAACTTCCTCCACCGCAGCAAGAATCCTCATATCAGCTTCCTCCACCTTTACAACGTAAAAAAATTTCTGCGCCGGTAATGACATTTACACCGGCAGATTCACCACGTGGATTTCGAAGTGATTCACCTGGCACACACCCGGTCACCACTGAATCATTTTTTCCGGTAATGCAACCACCAGTATTTAAAACACCTCAAGATGAACCTAAAAAAGGTTCTGTTTTATGTCCTAACAATATTCTCAATGACTTGTCACGGTTAGAAGTTCTCATAGGGGGAAAACGTGCCGGAAATAACTCACCAGAAATAACCAATGAAGCAGCTGATATTTGTCGGCGATTATTTCAAGGTGGTATCATGGATATCGGCGTTTACCGAAAACTTATCGATGAACTTGTTGATGATTACAGTGACTAGTTGTTAGATAAATGGTAAATAAAAAAAGATGATAGAACACAATGATCATCGTAAATCCGTAGAGGTCAGAGCGGTAAACTCACGATTACCAGTCTACAGAGCTATTTACGGAGATGGACTTGGTGATGTTGTACGGGGATTATTTACAAGGATAGCTCCAAAAGTAGCACCTGTTGAAAAACAATTATCGATGAAAGCTATCGATGTTGTTCGTGAAAAAGCTCCTGGTGCAATTGTCAATGTTGCTGGTAAGGCTCTCTCGGCGATCAAAGATAGACTAGCACGATTAATGCGACGAAGATCACAACCAGTAAAATTACCAAGTACAAAAATTATGCCCGCAGATGTCACTAAAATAATAAATCAAGCTGCAAATCAAAAACTAGCAGCGTTAGCAGATCAAGGACTCGGTGAACCAAGGAATAATATTTCAAGTTTGATATCAGGAAGTGGAACTTCCCGAAGTGGAATTTCCCGAACACGATGATTTTCGTGTTAGACGAAAATAATTATAATAAAATGTTCAAGCGCGTATCCGACGACGCATTTGATATGGAAGCACCTGTCATTAAAGATGAATCGGTACGTGATTATCAGGTTTATTCTTATGACGCACGAATGCCAGATCAACGTGGAGGAAGAATTGAACTACAAGTTCATGACACAAGATAATACTTTTTACCCGCTGAGGCTTTTATTGAGGTAGAAGGTACAATTGTAAAAACGGATGATACTAATTACGCAGATACAGTAAAAATTGGTTTTGTCAACAATGGTATTATGGCATTATTTGATAGCGCCACATATATGATCGATGGAAAAAATATTGAATCAATTCAGAATAATGGCGACGTTGCTACAACAATAATTGGTATAGCAAGATATTCTGATGATTATACAAGATCAGCAGGTCCCACGATGATGTTTGTAAAAGATAATTCTGATCGCCCCAATGATAATCCGTATGATATAAGACGACCGAAAAAACACTCTGTCGCTGCCGATGATGCTGATGTGGTGCCGGTGGTTCATGGTTTTAATCCAGATTTCAACTTGGGATTTACAATGCGTAAAAATATGTTGCTAGGAGACAATAGAAGTTTTTCATGTGCAATTCCAGTATCGCATATTTTTGGATTTTGTAGGAATGTTAAAAAGGTTATTTTTGGAGCTAGACACACGGTTGTTCTTGTAAGAAAGGGTGATGATAACGATGCTCTGTGGATACCTGCTGGTGATGCTGGTAAAGTAGTAGTATCGAAACTTTCACTGTGGATGCCGGTAATGACTCCAACGATCGCAGAAGAACAAAAATTGATTTCTTTCATGGACACTGGTGGTAAATCCTTGTTGTCATGGTTACCAACAAGCACAGATAGTATACAAGACGACATTAACGGTCAGTTTACATGGCATATAGCATCACAACAAGGTGTTTCTGTACCACGGCATATTTTTATTACGTTTCAGAACCGCAATCGATTAGGCTCACAGATTCACTCTCATATGATATTTGGCAAACTAGGTATCACATATATTTCTTTACGAATAAACGGACAACAAGAACCAACAGAGAATATACAACTAAATTATGAACAAGATCATATAGGACGTGTATATCATCGTTTGATGTCATTCATGGGACGTGATCAAAATGTAGATACTGGGTTGCAAATATCACAATATGATTTCAGAACTTTGTATTCGATTGATTATTTTTCACTGGAGCATCTTGATCTATCAAAACAATCTGTCGTTGATATACATCTTAAAGCAACGTTAAATATACGTGGTGCTAATTATAGAGCAGTCACGGTTATACTCAGCGATAAAGCCATGTTACTTGAAGGTGGTAGTGGTCGAATGAGAGTCGTTGATGCACCAGTGGAAAATCTTTGATCATTATTTGGAGCGTTGCAAGTATTTATCCTAAAATGCCATATCATCACGTTAGTGTCAGTCTGACTCCTGGTCAGTTTAAAAACCTTCAATCAAATTCATCAAAAAACTGCGGAATGAAAATATCTCTAAAGCGAGATCAGATCACGGGTGGTCAAAATAAACCTTCATTATCAGAACGTCAACTTAAACATTTCAACGGCGCAAAACAATCAAAAACAGGCGTCAAACTTAATCTCTCTGCGGGTGCGATTAAGGACTCAATTAAAACCGGTGGTATTTTTCCACTTCTCGCGGCCATTCCAGCATTAATAGCTGCTGCCGCTCCAGCCGTAGCAAAAGCAGCCGCATTAGGTGCTGTTGGAACAGCTGCTGCAATGGCTCTAAAGAAAGCAACAGGAAAGGGGTACAAAAAAAGGGACGCGGCCTAAGATTACCGGGATCTCGTTGGGGAAGAGGTCTGAGGCTTCCAGGATCACTTCGTTAGATGCTCCAGCATCAAATTTTGATTTACTTGATGCTGCTAAACGATTAAAAATAAAAAACTTCAGAGGTCTTTTTATGCGAGATCAATTATCAAAACAACCAAACAGTGTTGAAACAGGTATTGTTAATGTTGACTCGAATTCAGGACCCGGTACTCATTGGGTATCATACGCGGTTAATCCACGTGGAATCGTTTATTTTGATTCATACGGGTTAGTTCCACCGCGTGAGTTTATCAAGTATGTTGCACCACTTCACGCTCAAGTTTGGTATTCAACGCTACCCACACAAACAATGACAGATCCGCCAATATGCGGCCGTGAAGTAATTAATGTACTTAACGCTATATCAAAATCATCCAAACCGCCATATACAGTCGTGCATGATTATATAAGCAACCAATTCGTTTTAAACAGATCTTAGATCTTATATAATGGTTGATATTTACGGAAGAAGATCTTCTTCCGGCGTTAAAAAAAAACCTGGCGACGTTGATCTGTCAAATTACGCGACTAAGGATGACCTCACTGATATCATGAATCTAGTTGACCCAGATGAGGTTGTTATTTTTCAGGATCGATATGGTAAACTAGAAAAAGCAATATCAAATGGAATGATATAATTCGACGAGTGCTCGGTGCGGTCACGGATAATATCCCTGTGTTTACTGACAGCGGAAAAATCAGGGATTCAAGTGTATCGCGTACAACCATCAGAGATCAAATTACAGCAAGTGTTGCTAATCGCGTGAAAAATTCCGGTGACAGAATGACGGGTGAACTCAACATGAACGGGAATAAGATAGTAGTTTTGAGAGATCCAACATCCGAAGAAGACGCAGCAACAAAAAAATACGTCGACGTCAACTACAACACCGTAGATGGTAAACTATCCACGTTGCGGGCCGAGTATGACGTTCACACAAACGCGTTCACAAATCTTCGCAGAAACTTTAGAAAACTTAACGAAACCGCAGAGGAATTTTTTGGTAATCCGTTGACCGTTGACGTAAAACTCGCCGTATCAAGACGAATATCGACACGATGAAACAAGCACAGCAAGACATCGTAGCGGGGATTCCTGAGATCGTTAATAAAACCAGTTTGATTAAAATTCCATCTGGAGTTACCCCCGGGCATATTACCAACATAGCATACACAGTGTCATCGGGATTCGCAAAATAAAACTATCAAATATACTGCAACAGTTACTGGCGTGTACAGGCTGTCTGTGTTCAGTGCTGCAAAATTTGAAATATTTACAACGTATCCATGGCGTCATTCAACTGATAAGTTTTCCGGGGTTGTATCTGTTATATTAAATAGCGGAAGCGAAGAAATATTTATTCTGGAAGCAGCTGATAAGAAATTAAGCGCAGCATCTTACTGGTGGTGTCTAGAATTTGTAGCTGAAACACCTCAATTGGTTACTACATAAAATATAATGAGTACCTCAATCGACGTTCAAAAATTTAGGTACAGTCAAGCGCGTGAATGGCAGGCAGCGTTGAAAGATCGAGTCGAACAATACACGGTAAAAGTAAAGAAATATCGACGACGACTAGTTATCGTTGACGTGATCGTTTATTCAGTATTCGCTGTTGTTGCTGGAACCGGTGTGATATTATCAACAATGACAATGATGGCACCAGTAGCTGTAATTATTTGTATTTCAGTTACAACAACGATTGCAGGTGTGCTCAATATCATTGCAAAAAAAAATATGTACCTGCACGAATGAAAAGTTATCCGATTACATGATAAGATTACAGACATCGACGGTCGCATGCTCGAAGTTATCTTCGTAGTTATCAGCGAGACTCAGTGATGGAATAATTTCTGATTTCGAGTTTTCAGAGATGATTAAAATATATAACAGTGCTGTTAAAGGTACGAGTATTAATAATGACGGAATTACTCCGGCAGATCGTGGCGAACACAACCCCGCACAAGATCACGATGATCTCGGTAAGCTCCATTAATCCTGAATTTAGCATCAATTTTCCAACTGCAATTCCAGTAAAAGAAATTGCATTTGCGCAATTCCGAGTATACCATAGTTGGCCAAATATCAGATCGAAATCATTTAATGATACACCAGCAAATAATTCGCTTGTATCTGCTAATAAAAATAAACCCGATGAAACACCTGACTGGGTTGTTGTTGAAATACCAACTGGTAGTTATGAGATCGAATAAATCAATGAAGAATTTGCGCGTAGAATAAAATCAATAACAGGAAAAGAAGCAAAAATATCAATTAAAGTTCATGAGCCGACGGTATCTTCTGCAATCGAAATAAACTCGCCTGATTACGTCGTTGATATCTATCAGTCGACGATAATATCCGTACTAGGATGGCCTGAAATTCCTCCAGAATATCATGGACCTCAAGAACCAAAATTAATTGAATTTCTCACGGACGAAGCAAAACTTATAACGGTTCCAGGATATCGATTTTCTCGCCAGTATCCAGCATGGAGAGATTCTGTTGCTGCTGTTGGTGGAAAACTTATTACACCAACGTTTCCTCATTTTGTTGTTGCTGATGTGACAGCTTCAACCACAAATGTTGGTGAAAAATGTCAGGATTATATCCGACGAAATTAAGGCCGAGTTTACAAATACATCAACAACATTAACACAGTTGTTTAAATATTATATCCTGGAGTATCCTAATAACGATCTGAAAAGGAAAATTATTGAAACAATGCAACATCTGAATCAAATTATATTAGATCTTATATACGTTAATCGATATTTTATGGATGTTACAAATGAAAGCATTATTCCGCTTAAGACGGGTAAAAGTATCAAACAAGCATATATTGATCATTATAAAGTAACTGATGCAGATTTATTAAATTTTACACTAACAGGATTTGAAACCGGCGAAGTGACAAGATCACTCAGTGATCTTATCGCAAAACCTTTCCTGAAATACAAGCTGCGTGGAGAAAAATAGCTCCACCAGCAACTGTTCTTAGATATAATAATGATCCACTCGGAGGCGGTAGACATGTATCTCTGGGAATCGTTAATATAACTTCAACGATCACGGTTAATCTAGTTTGTGATGTGATCGATGGTAGCTATCAAATAGATCTCGGAAAATCAAATCGGGCTCAACAAGGATATATTTTATACACATTCACACCACAAGTTCACCCTGGGGATTGGATCGTGCAAAAACCAATTAATCCTGTTTATCTGCGGTGTCATAATACTATGTTAACACGAATAAATTTTAAACTAACTGACCACCTTGGACACTTAATTGACCTGCGTGGGGAACAACTACTTGTGAATCTGTATGTGAAATCTTAAGACTTTTATCGTAGATTTTTCAGAAATATTTTATTTTACCAGAAATATTTTATTTATTCTGAAATATTTTATTTTATCAGAAATATTGTATTTATTCTGAAATATTTTATTTTTTCAGAAATATTTTATTTTATCAGAAATATTTTATTTTATCAGAAATATTGTATTTATTCTGAAATATTTTATTTTATCAGAAATATTGTACTTATTCTGAAATATTTTATTTTATCAGAAGTATTGTATTTTATCAGAAATATTGTATTTTATCAGAAATATTTTATTTTATCAGAAATATTTTATTTATTCTGAAATATTTTATTTATTCTGAAATTGATATGGTGGTCGATACTCAAAATCGTGTAAATCGATCAGTTTGTTAATTCTGATATGTATTTAAGTACTCAAAATCATGCAAATCGATCAGTTTGTTAATTCTGATGTGTATTTAGGTACTCAAAATCATGCAAATCGATCAGTTTTGCAAAAATACGAAAAATCTTATTATTCTGAAATATTTTATTGTGAAATATTTTTTTTTATTCTGAAATTGATATGGTGATTGGTACTTAAAATTAGCAAAATCAATCAGCTTGTTTATTTTGATATGGTGATTGGTACTTAAAATTAACAAAATCAATCAGTTTTGCAAAAAATACTACAAAAAATATGTTATTATTCTGAAATATTTTTTATTTTATCAAAAATATTTTGTTTTATCAGAAATTGATATGGTGATTGGTACTCAAAATCATGCAAATCAATCAGTTTGTTAATTTTGACTAGTAAATGGGTACTCAAAATCGTGTAAATCAATCAGTTTGTTAATTTTGACTAGTAAATGGGTACTCAAAATCGTGTAAATCAATCAGTTTTGCAAGTAATCTGAAATAATAATTATAATCTGAAATAATTATTATAATCTGAAATATTTTATTTATTTAGAAATTGATATGGTAGTTTAGTACTCAAAATCATGCAACTCAATCAATTTTGTAGTGCTGATATGTAGTTAGGTACTCAAAATCATGCAAATCAATCAACTTTATAATGCTGACATGTAGTTAGGTACTCAAAATTAACAAAATCGATCAATTTTATGATGCTGACATGTAGTTAGATACTCAAAATTAACAAAATCGATCAGTTTTGCAAAAATACTACAAAAAATATTTTATTATTATTCTGAAATATTTTATTATTATTCTGAAATATTTCATTTTAGCAGAAATATCTTAAATTGATAAGGTGATTAGTACTCAGAATAATGGAAATCAATCAGTTTGTTAATCCCGATATGGTGGCTGGTACTCAAAATGATACAAATCGATCAGTTTGTTAATCCTGATGTGGTGGTTGGTACTCAAAATTATACAAATGGATCAGATTTTATGAAAAAATAAAATATTTCAGAATAAAAATAAAATATTTCTGATAAAATAAAATATTTCTGATAAAATAAAATATTTTAAAATAAATAAAATATTTCAGAATAAATATAAAATATTTCTGATAAAATAAAATATTTCAGAAAAAATAAAATAGTACACGTGTTCGGTCGTTTCACCAACGAAGTTACTCGCTGCCATAATTTTTCTTACTTGTCTTATACGAGTACTAATCGTTTTCTTTGCCTCGTATTCGTGGGATTCCTCCGATCTAATTTTTTCTAATGCGGCAGAGAGAGGAACGAAGTCCTTGACCTGATTATCTTTTACTGCAGCTAGTGACCGGAACATCGCCGCCTGAATTCGTTTTATGAACTTGTATTTAGACGATAATGTAAAACCACCATCATTTTTACGTTCTTCTAAAAGTTCAAATTCAGAAATAATCTTTTCAGGATTCAGTTCATCAGATATTAATACTGTCTTTTTCTAATTTTTTAATAGAAACAATTACATCATTGATATTTTCATGGTTCATTATTTAGTATATATATATAAAAGAAAAAATATATATCCCCATGTGAATCTATATTCGAGTCTTTTAGCAAGTTCAGGAGGATGTTTCAAGGACAGCACAACATATACAATGAATGACAATCCCCACATAGCAAGTTCAGGGGGTATATGAAATATATACAATGAATGAATGGCAGTACAAACATAAATATTAATTAAAGGACAGCACAACATATACAATGAATGACAATCCCCACATGAACCTCTATATGAGTCTTTTAGCAAGTTCAGGGGGTACATGAAATATTTACAATGAATGAATGTTAATACAACACGTAGTATTTATAATATATACAATGAATGAATGACATGAAATATATACAATGAATGAATGACAAGGACGGCACAACATATACGGGGGACCTTCTCTACGCTCAACAGATTTTGACACCCACCCCCTAATAATCATCCCGTGGGTGATACAAAACATGTATCTACCACCAGTGATGTGGTGGATGGGTATCTTTTTTCTGTTGAGTTTTGAGGCTTTAAGCGGAGCCCCCAATTAATTATAAAAATCGCAAATATGCGTAAACCACCGACAGTTGTCAGCCATGGGGATTCGATCGCCAGACCTCGAGTATCATGGTCGGATACGTTATCAACTGAGCTATCGAATCATCTAACAATATACGTTTCAGAAATTATTATATAGCTACGGTTTCTGAATAGATTGTAAGTATTTCTGTATTAAAACAGCGGTTTCTAAATATATTGTAAATATCTGCACTAACAGCGTGTTCTGCCTTGATTTCTCGTAACAGATTGTAAATATCTGCACTAACAGCGTGTTCTGTCTTGATAAAATCGAGTCTTAAAATATATATGTACATCTCCTACCACTGCATTATCAAACGTTTTTACCTACAGATCGGTTTAAATATTTCTGTATTATAACAGCGGTTTCTAAACAGATTGTAAATATCTGCACTAACAGCGTGTTCTGCCTCGATTTCTCGTTACAGATTTAAAAATAACTCGCTACATTGTACGATGGGAAGTACGTTTATTTTTTTATTTTGTAAGCTAAAAACTATAAATATCCTTCTACGAGTATAATTATTGATATTAATTACGACGTAGATGGTCAATTGACTAATTACGACCACAAAAATCAGAAATCTACGGAGAAATATATACTTAGAGAATAATCTCCCTTTCGCATAAATTAAAAAATAAGTAGTATACGAATGTACAATACTGGGTCCCCAAAAAATAAATGGTTAATATATATAATTTAAGGTAATTACTCGATAGTGATGATAGTTTATCTCCCTAACACTATTGGAAAATAAGTTTCTATTTATATTTCTTGGAAAGAGTGGATTTGGTTATATTTTCCGCGACGTATTTTACCACACGCGGATTAGTATTAAAATATTTCGCAGCTATATTCATTGATTGAAATATAATTTCATCGCTAGCCTCTGTATTGAAGGACTTAACTACTCTAGGGATTTTTGAGTATTTACCCGTCCCTCCCCGTGCATTATTCTCGCTCTGTGTAACAGCTTGAAGATTGGATAAATAATTTTTTTGAGGATTCCCGTCAATATGATGGATCACAAGACCGTCTTTGATTAACCCCTTGTGACATTCATACACAAATCGATGACAGAGATATGGTTTCTTCCCAGCAGTAAACAATAGGCAACCAGCATTATTAATATAACCAACTGGTACTTTCTTCTGACAGTGTCTTATCATACCATCAATATTTGATTCGTAGTTTGTTATTATAGGATGTGGGACAAATTCATTTTGCTTCATTATACAAAAATAGCATTTGTTTTAATCATAATTGTTCTGAAAGCTTAGATAATCCTCCACGGATTTTATGGCGTTGTCATTGACTCTGTCAGGGTCGTTATTTTTTTGTCATAATATCTTTTAAGCTCGGGATATTTCTTACCACCACAACACGCACACAGCTGTGTTTTTCCTCGTACTCCTGCACCACATCGCAGACATGGCATCGTTCCTAGACTTCCGCTGCGAACGGACTGCAAGTGAATCTCGCAGAATTCCTTCCTGCAGGATTTATTACATCGAGTCAATGATCCGATCATCAACCATTTGCACTTGTTCTGTTGAGACATTGTATATATAATATTTTTTATTTAAATACTTGTTTGAAATATAATATGGATGAGTTTGAGAGATTATCCAGAATGAAGCTTTGGAGCGGAGATAAATTTAATCTCGACAGGATATCTTCTGATCTACCAATACGAGATCTGGTTGATCGGAAAAATAAAAGTTTGATAAATAAAATTCATGACGCCAAGAAAGAATTTCACGCAGATGGTGCATCTCATGTCTGGTCAACGTTCAAGATTATTCGCAATGACAAAGTCAAGGTTAAAGGTGTCGACGGTATCATTGACGCTACGATGAATGACAAACGAGCGGCAGCTATTATTAAACAGCTCGATGATAGAAGTTATCTTTTCAGAATAAAATTTGTCATACTTGCAGAAACAGATAACTGGAATATTCGTGACAAATATGATCCTGTCCACAATAATAAAAAAACTATCATACTAAGTAGAAATTCCAAACCAGGTCTATTGATTGGTATTGACAAATCGTATTATGAGCGAGCGTATCCTGTAACAGCAATTATTTATGGAATGTATGTGATAAATGAAAAACCTAGCGTTGATAAACTGGCGCTGATGAAATTTTCAAAAATAAACTGTGTGGCCGAACGAGTAATAGAACATTTTACAAACGCGGCCCGTGGAAACGGTTTAACAGATAAAAGACGTAAAATAATAAACACGTGGGGAGAAACAGTTAAAGATACGGTGCGTCTATCAAAGATGTCACTGAGTTAGGAAACAAATTAAAATTCCCCAATAACCGTAGCAACGATAACAGGAGAAATATTCTATGAATCAAAATATAAATCAAAAGGAGCTTCGATCAAAATTATTGATCATAACGCACACGCGTGGACTAGGACAGTAACAATATTTCCACGAAATCGAACTGTTAAATTTTATGATGATAACATGTTTGATTTTATTAACGAGATAAGTAAAAACGATCCTGTGTCAGTGTGGTTATTTAAGAGCTCAGATGATGAAAAATATGATCAATTTGTGCGACCTAACGGTGAAATATATCGTAAAGAATCTCTCCATGAAGAAATGAAAAATCTTGCTCAAAGATATTCAGAAAATATTGATGAGTTGCTCAGCAATTGTTTTACAGTTCCATCTGTTGCAGCACATGTTGCTATAGAAAAAAATTCGTGGAAACCAATCCGAAATGAATTTCTTTCGGATATACAATCAATTTGTGTCGAGTATGGCCACGGCGGATTGTGGAATACCAAATATAATTACAACGATATGATATCTGTTGATCTGGTTGCGTGTTATCCAGGAAGTTTTCTCGGATACGGAGATTGTTCTAAGTATTTTGCAAGGTTCGGTCATGCAACACATGAAATGACGCGAGTATCGATAAATGGACCATTGCCGGATTTTGATCTAACTGGATTTGCTTGTGTTGAATCATTCGAGTTTGCTATGGATCTTCATACGATATGTTATGTTTGGTTTGGTAGACATTTCTCAGAAAAACGCTGGGCACCAATAGTTTTATTGCGGTATATGATTGATCGTGCGATATTGGTAACGTTGGTGGTTAGTGAGGCAATTATATCATATAAGAAACAAACCGAGGTTTGGTTACCACCGAGGGAAAATATCAGTCTGGATGAGGTCATTAAGGAATTTAGAGAAAAATGTCCTGATGCTTTCGAGGATGATATCATCAAAGAAGCTCCTAGAATCCTCGAGATTAAACTCAATAATAGTGATAAAACAGAAAAGGCTCTTGGAAGAAAAATAATAGGAAAGTTTACTCAAGGTGGAGCATATGATCATAAACAACGTCATGCACGATTAATACTGGATGATACCGAATACTGTACGATTTTATAGTTGCTGATGCAGCAGCGAGAAATATATTTATAAACCGCGAAGATGTTTATTTATCAAATGAAACACGATTAGGTACGATTGTAAGCTATATGGATGGAGAATCGCCTCAGTATACGCATTTAAGATCATCGATGTTGGTCTACGTGAGCATAAACTTGCTATCTATGATAAATAAATTTCCTGATACCGCAGTTAGGGTTGCAACGGATTCGTTCTACATCGATAAGAAATATGCAACGTTGTTGGATAATTTTACCGTGGGGTTCATGGAGAATAAAGAAAGAAAATATACTTGATTATTCAGAATCAGCAGATGTTACGATCAAAGATGATTATTATAAAAATCAACGATCAAATATATCATCGACAACTTCGTTCTTACCATCGGTATATGATGCAATAGCTAGATATAAAACGATATACATAAACGGACCGGGGGGCTCTGGAAAAACCACTCCAGCGATCGAACTATTTCAGAACTCAGATAATTTCGTGCTGACACCAACACATAGACTCGCGCGAGAAATGAAACAACGAGGAGTACAATCATGTACTTATCACAACTTCTTCTGATGGAAGGGTGATACATGGACTTCTTTGAGGATGGGCGAGAAATATATTCCAAGGATTATAATATGTGATGAAATATGCACGGTGTTGTTGGAAACATTAAGAACATTTCTAGATTGGTTGTTAACAAGAAATACTGCTGTGGTAATGTGCGGCGGTCATGGTCAACCACCACCGTTTGTTGGACCATCTCCACATAGATGGCTAAAGAACTTTGTCGATTATTACGAAGAAATAGATGATGATCATAGAGCAATTGATGCAGAATTAAAACAGTTTAAAAAATTAATCAGACTACAACCGAATAAAATTCGGTGTGAAGTAATGCGTGGAATAATTTCAGAAACACCCATGAATGACTTTCTGCAGATCTGATAGTTGCAAGTAGAAAGATAGTTCGTGATACACTTCAACGGGAATTGTTTCAGTTGCATAAAGAAAAATATCCAACATTGCCAGTTCCGTTATGTTATCGACCAGCAGATACGCGACGACAAACTATTGACGTTGATATACCAGGACAGACCGAGTCAAGGAAACAGAATCTTGTGCTGAATGATATTGTCGCAGTTGATGTTGATGTTGTTGAAGATGCTCTACATGCTGATAAATCCCCGTGGACGTTAGGATATGCAATGACGATTCACTCATCTCAGGGATTAACTATTTCTGATACAGTTGTTTGGATCATCGATGATCACATCGAATGGTCAAACTTAGTTTATCTCGCAGCGTCTAGAGTCAGAAGAATATCTCAGTTGAGACGAATTGTCATGGACTGGTCAGTGACTAGTGATGATATTGACAATGATATAATAAGAAAAAAATTAGCTGGTTATAAACAATCTGATAAAAAAAATAAACGCGCTTTTGATCTCGACGTTGAATTTATCAGCACGTTGAAACAACAACAGAATAATCACTGTGCGAGTTGTAATTGTATAATGCTGTGACGGTATCTGAAAAATGATCCAAGACAATTTACCATAGACAGAAAAAATAACAGTCGCGGTCATACACGAGAAAATATCATGTTTACCTGTCTTGAATGTAATCGACGTAGCGGCGCTGGTGCTAGTTAAGTGATCGCGGTGGTAATTGTGTATCCTCGGCAATTACTTGTAATTGTTCACGTACAAATCCACGTTGAGGAGCAGTTGAATCCAGCCTGTAGATTGCAGGTCTACCTGAGGATCTTGTTACGGTGGATATCTTATGTGTGTAACACTCCAAATAGGATCAGTCGCTCTTTCTTAAACCACCTTCGAGTTCACAGGGCTCATATAAATACCTTACAGTGGTATTACCTAATACTGGCTGTGCTGAAAGATCACGTCGTTGTGTAGGTATATTTTTTTGCAATTGCATTAATAGGTTTCATTTTGGTCGTTCGAGTTGTTTCATTATTTAACGCCGCTATCACACTTGGTAATCTTGCAAACCATTCGCGTGATCTCGTATCCTGAATAAATTCCTTCGCGTATTGATATCCAAATAACCGCTCAGCGAGCGTTCGATGAAATCGTTCAACGATTTCCTGATCACGATGAATTGCAGTATGTCCTCGTCGTATTTTGTCATTATGTTGTTTCATCAACGATGATACTGGACCAAGAAATTCCTTGCCAGGATCAACCTGTAGCAGCTGTGACCATCGTAGACCACCTCGTTGATAAATTCGTTCAAATGCATCGGTTACTTCAGATACTGTTTTCGTTGATAACAGTTTTGCATCTTTATATCTACTTGCAACATCAACAACGGTTAGCGCGTATTTGTACGTTTTTCTACGTACAGCATCATGTGTTAAAAACAGAATATCAGCTTGATGAACTTCATTAGGAACACTAACATCGAAATGTGCAAAGTGAATTTGCTTAGGTGGTGGTAGGTAAATTTGCCATATTGCCTGCTTAGATAACCACGCTTTAGCAGTAGAATGTTTAACCGCTGCTGCATCAGCGAGTTTACTAATTGCTGCTTTACCTTTCCAGTATCCTCTTGGAGAATAATAAATCGATTCCATTTTATATATTACCAGCCCCTTGCGCTAATTTACCTGTCATCGCGAATCTTACTAACCAATTAGCTAATTTTTCTTTGATATTTTTATTTTTTTTTAAAATTTAGCGCATGAATTAATTTCACATCTGCAATATGCCTATGCTGTAGATCATTGCTTTTATACGCAACATCATGAACATGACATGCTTTATCAATAGCGTTTATTGGTTCCTCGCCTGGTTTTGGTTGATCCTGATTATCAAGCCTGATATCGAGTCGAGTACCAGGACCACAATAATTATATCCTGGTAGATGTTTTTCTCCTGGGTATTTAGCCCACGGAGTTCCCTGTAATTTTCCTAATTTTGCTGCAATATCACCTCCGCGTTGCTTTTTTTTTTAACGCTGACTTTATCCCTGACTTATCACCGGGAATAAATTTAAATTTCTTTGTACCACACCGCGTACACTTACCCGTAACTGCTGATCTGTTATTTTTTGTGGTAATAGTTGTTAGTGTATCCGTCGGGGTACGCGTCCTGCACTTCACACAATATAAATCCATAGATATTTTATACAGCATGGATATAATTGATTTTTCAGCGACAAGAAAATGAGAACCTGTCAAGCACCATCCTGCGTTACCAAATTCCATCAGAATGATAATAAAAGGACCATCTGGAAGTGGAAAGACACAGTTGTTACTTAATCTTATAATGAGATGGTTAAAGTGGGATAAATTGTATTTGGTAGCCCGTCAGTTGATGATCAACGATGTTGTGATGTGCTCAAGGATTTTAATGGAAACGCACGAATAGATAAAGATAACGATGTTATCGATTTTATAACCGATATTGATGAAGCACCATCAGTAGATTCCATAGACGGATTTATTAATAATTTAGTTGTATACGATGATGTGATGCTGGATAAACAAACAAACCCAGCTTGAATATTTTCTCGAGGTAGAGATAAAAACACCGATGTCATTTATGTTACTCAACGATACACACAAATACCAAAAGTGATCAGAGATAACTGTAATATTTTAGTTGTGTTTAATGGAGTCGATACACACACGATGAGAAATATTCATCAAACTTGGTGCAGCTGTGACATGGATATAATTAAATTTAGAAATTTCTTTTCACGAGCGCAAGCTACTCCGCATGGATTTATAACAATAGCACTACATGATCCCAGAACAAGATATCGAATCGGACTTGATAAAATATTTGGATGAATAGCAGCAGAGAGGGTGGGACCGCAAATTGGTTCGTTTTTTTTTGTAATATACTCGCCATCGACAACTTTTTAGTTGGAGAAATAACATGGACTAACCCCAAGAGGGACTCTTTGAGGATCTCTTTGAGAGTCCCCTGTATTTAGTTATTTTGATTTTTAAGGTTATTAATCCTTTTTTTTAAGAAGGCTTATTTCGGTTTTTGGGCTCTTCCAAAATTGGTCTGTTCACCCTCTCTGCTGCTATTTCATACAGATATTATACAGTTAATACAAAATAGGTTTTAGAAGGAGTTATATAGATAGGCGCTATTATGGAACATAATCAACTTAAATCTAAGTTAGTTAGTTTGAAAATTGCGACCCCTGGAGGTTCATGTTAGTAGTAATAAGAAATGTAATTACTTTAGTTACTTCCACTTTCTAAATCTATGCATAACATCAGTAGATAGATTGCAAATGTATCTACACATTAGATGTTGCAAATGATCTCGTTGATATATATATATATATATATATATATATATATATATATATATATATATGTGTGTGTGTGTGTGTGTGTGTGTGTGTGTGTAAGAGAACTGAAAGTTATACACCTGGATTATATATGGTGACATGTCGTAATTTAGACTGAAATTACCTTATATTCAGAAAATAATGATATTAATGAGGCTTGATATGTTTAAGTTCGTTTGATTCGGACCCGAGTGCGCGGGTCGCGACGACACTCAGCTTGCTGTATGCGCAAACCCCTATTAACCCTCGACCATACCCTCATTCCCCCATGACGAATGGAACACAGTCACTGACATCAACAGCCGTATATAGCAGACACACACAAGCGTGACTACCCATCAATTAACAGTCGCCTAATACTATGACAGAAATCAGTAAATATTAAAGTTAATATAAATAGGTACAAATATACACCAGACATAGTATAAAGCGATATCAGAAGATCCTAGATAATGATACTTGATAATATAGAGTGAAATCATTACATATTGAGGAAAAATAATGTCACACAGGGTAGATAACTTTTCCTTTGTTCCCTACTAAAAATCGAACCCGGATCCACGGATTATGGCAATAATCGCAGTTCCTACACTTGCAATCCTCTTATACACTCTTACCCATGAGCATGCGAATTAACAATTAAAATTAAGCTAAGAATATGCCAACGTCACCTTCTAAAATCGGGTTACATATAATTCGTGCTACTTCTTCCATCCGTGGAAATTTGTTTCCCCATTTAATGCTCTAACGCTGTTTGAGACATCAGGGATGTAACGTTATTATTAAGATATCTATGGCCTTTAAACAAAAGATAATGGCAAAAGTCAACATTACTTGCGTTTTGCCTATCTCCTTATTATAAACCAGAACGTATTTCTGATATAGACCTAACACTTATTATCTCCAGCTCACCCTACAATCTCTCTAGCTTCTCCTTACTCATCTCACATTATAATCTCGCCATCTCACCCTACGGTCACACCTGCTCACCCTACGATCTACCCAACGCACTATACAACCTCTCTGGCTTCTCCTTACCCAGCTCACCCTATGACCTCAACATCTCCTCTGACTGTCACACCTGCTCACCCTACGATTTACCCAGCTCACCTAATAATCTCTCCAGCAGGTCACCCTATCATCTCTACAGCTAATCCTATGATATGCCCAGTTCAACCTACTATCCCTTTATATTACCCTACGCTCTCTCCAGCTCACCCTACAAGATCTCCCCATTCTCCCTACGATCCCTATGATATATCGTATAATTAATTAGTTGATATCTCATCAAAGGTAGCGTCACAGATCCACGTTTATTTCCATCCTCTCAAAAAATCATATGCAGCTTCTTATGTTACGTGTTTAGGCTCGAACAAAGAGTAACACAAGAAAGAGTGAAATCAACAAGCTTTATAAAAAAATATAACAAATAATTTATTTCCCTGAAATAATACTGTAAAAATGCAAAAAGTATGAGAACTTACGGTTTCCAGAATCAAATTAAAAAATAATACAAGAATAATCCACAAATAAAATTGTTGAAGTCCTAATATTGAAATGTTCTAATGATTCCAAGTTCGAGTCCCGACAAAGAACCCAAGATGGATTGCGATGACGTATGTTGTCGCCTATACTGTGTTGACGTCTACAGTTCCTTGTACAAACACAGTGATATATCCTCCAGTCTTGGAAATCCAAATAAAATTTTCAAGAAAAGTCCTTGTTCAAGAGTTTAGAGAAACGAATTGATCTTTTAGATTCCAAATAATCTGAAGAAAAATTAACATATAACTCAAATACTCAAAACTTCATTCTGGTCACAACAGAAGAAAACATCACTATTGATACTAAGTATTTCGCAATTTCAGAAATGCCTAATCGCGAAATAGAGGATCTCGTGATCATGGTTACATGTAAAAGTCACATTGCTCCTGTATGTCTTTGATAAGAACCAATCATTGTACTCCGAGAAAAATGTGTTTAATTGACCCTCAATCAATGTCAGGAACTAAGTCAAAAAAGAAACAAGTGTTTCTATTATTAGGTATCTAAGGAAAGACTGAGGTCAAACTAAGTTTTCTGGAAAATATCAAATTCCTAGTAAACAAAAATTACATTACATTTACGTGTAAAGAAAAACAAAAGACTCCAAAACCCACAAACAATCAAACCAAATCAAAGACAAAGTAAATCAAATATAAATTAAATCAAATATACGTAACAAGCTGCACATGAAGTGAAGATACGTATTACACACGGGGGCTATCATTTTACGCTACAGAATGTACTAAATACCCTATTGATTACTCTATATTCACGTTCCAGTCACATATCCACACCACTTTATATAGTTTGTACATATAGGCCGGTGTTTGTTTAGCATAAAAGGATGAACTTGGTATGCATATGGATCATTACTACTGCGTCATATCCTGTAACATTCAAAATGTCAATGACAGCATCCGGTGTACACGGGTGACCTCTGTATGTAGACTCACAAATAAAAAATGTTTTCCTTATGAAAATACCATGCATTTAATACCGTTATCGTTATTGTTGCTATTATTAGTAGTATTAGCAATATTAATATCAAAGTTGATTTATTTGTTTGTTATTATTGTTATTCTTATTCTTCTTGTTCTTCTTCTTATTATTTTAAACATATTTTCTTCCTTGCAGTATTAAACAAATTCATACCAAGCATATATATTTTATTCTGCCCAAACGTTCTGGTGGCATACTGTTACTGCATCCAACTCGTTTAATCCATCGTTAATTCTTTCACCACTTACATTTAAGAAAAATCAATGATCTTTCAGTGTTGTGTGCACATTAAGAAAACATTCATTTTACTAATGACGTTTCACTCTTTTTGGCAAACTTGCTAAATTAAACTTGGAAAAAAATTACAACAAAAAAAAATTAAAGCAAAACAATACTCCAAAGCAATCGGCTTATGTGAGAGTCCTTTGATATATTAAGTTTCATGTGGCTATTGTTAGTAATACATGTATCGGAACTCCGCATAATTCTCGGATTCGCCATATTAACATAACTAACTTGCACTGGTATAGCGACTGAGTCGGGTGAACACAAGAGAGATAACAAAGGCTTACAAATCAATTCATATAATATACCTTTGTGTAACAAAATCTTACAAATTAAAAATAATTTAAGACTGATTACATTGAACAGTCGCTCCATTGCCAGCTTAAAGCACAGAATAAAACATTATACCATGTCGATGACCATGCAGATCATTACATTATGTACATGACTGTTAGGATATATACCAGGGAAACGTTAGAATGGCCGATGTGACCAGGTGACCTCTACCTAACGGTCATCGCTCAGACAGATTTCACTGCATTTATGTTCCCTCTAAAAGTGTAACAAAAGAGGTTAATATTTCCTACTTTTTTCGTGTCCAATTTTCTACCTGGAGACTTGATGACAACACATGATGAAATTTGTAAGCATTTCTGACACCAGTTGAAACTGCGTGAAGTTAGAAGTCATGGTTATATGTTATTTCGAAGTAAAATGTTGAAGGTGAGCATTACTGCTTTAGATAATTCTTTACAATTGCAACAAAACAAACGTCAAGTGAAATATTTTAGTGCAAGATAGATCAAACAACATCATCGATTTTTTTCGCTGTAAACTTGTACATTGTCACCTCAATTTTATATTTCTGCGTTGAGATGTTATATAATGAGTGTGGTGGTAGAGGAGTTTACTTAAGTTCCGTGTTCCTCTTCGTTACATCCCTTCTCCTCACAAACACACTCAACAACGCACAAAATTGATGTACGGGCTTAAATAGTTGTATCACTCAAACTTTCACCCTCATAAGATATATTTTTGTTCTGCATTTTAACATCCTGGCAACTGCTCCTCTAGTTTCTCCATGACCAGACACGGAGATATTTCCTATATCCTTTCTTTGCTTGTATGGGGTAACGCATAAATCTACTACACATGCAAAAGAGTTGTATTTTGGTGCTTAATATGTGGACCGATTAGTTTGTAAACTGATCATTTCAATGTTGTCTTCAAGACTTGGTACCAAATAAGCAGCGAATGACCAAAATTATGAAGAGCGCATCGTATGATGATTTGATAAATTAATGTATAATAAAAAAGAAATGATATTTAAATAAAAGGTGATCTACGAGTTCGCAAACAAATAGGCAGATCGAGAATAAATTGAAATATTTCAACTACTAGCCAGAATATTATTAAGTGTCCGTAATTCCAAAGTAGTGTTTTAGTCCAAAATCAATGAGCCTTATTTTAATTCAACATAAAAAAGTGGAACTAATGATTCCTCTCAAATTATATTTGAACAAAACTAAATATCATTCCTGAGTAGAACATAAATGAAAACAGGTAGAAATAATTGTTTCCAAAGTCCTTTATATACAAACTGTCACATGACTCATGACACAAAAATGACCTAGATGTCGGTCATTTTTAATGGTGAAAATCACTCATTCGTAAACAAGGTCATATCCTCCACTTATAGTTCAGTAGTTGTTGTTGTTGTTGTGGGGTTTAACGCCATTTTTCAGCACACGATAGGCTATAGATGGCGGCCAGTATTAATGGTGGAGGAAGAACCCGGGAAAACCCCGGAAAGAACCACCGACCCACAAGAAGCTACTGGCAAGCTTCCTCACATACCCACATTAGCCGAATCCGAGACTCGAATCCACGCAGACAGAGGTGAGATGACAGTGATCCATAACGGAGAGCGCTTTAGACCACTCGGCCACTCGGGGCCCCTTATAGTTCAGTAAAGCTCGTGGACATTACAAGACATCAAATAAGTACGTTGACAACACAATACACCAAATAGGTACGCAAAAGCTCGATCCTCAATAACGGAACAAGATCAAGCACATGCTATTTATTAAGCATACATAACACCTCCCCTCATAAAAGAAAAGAAAGATTTGTATACTAAAGTTTTGTTCTGCATACTAATCAAATATACACATAATGTTATACTAATGAGAATTACACAGAAAGTTGACTTAAGAATATGACATACAATGTGTTACAAAGCACATATCAAGGCCAGACTTTCCTTCTCGATTGTGGAATAATATATGTGCATGTTTCTTTATAATTCTAAAAAAAATAACAAAATGGAAAATCCACACCATTTGTGTGTTTTTCAATCAATACTCCACATGCACATTCATCACTTGCATCAAACAAACATTTTAAACAAATGACCGACGTTCAGCGCAGAAAGAATTAGCGCACCTTTAAGTATGGCCTCTAATTTATAAAATGATTCCATACACTTGTCTGACCATTCAATTTTGACCTCTTCCTTAACAAAATTTCCGGAGGTATGGAAATCATAGAGGAATCTGAACAAACCTTCTGATAATATCAAGCCATACCCAAACAATCGAATTAGTGCCTTACTGGTAGTCATTAGAAATTCGTGCGATAGCCTTGACTGTAACTTCTGTACTTTTATCTTGACTGTGCCTCAAAATATGTATTATAAATGTGACAGAAATAGGCAAAACTCAATTTTACCTAAAGTGATTGTCAGATTGGCATCACTGAATCGATGAACGTGTTTCTGATTGGATTCCAAATGATCCTTGTGTGCTGTTCATCGACGTATACAACAACGATATTCCATTAGTACAGATCGGGGTTGGTAGGAAAAACAAATCATTTTGATACGTGTGCAAACATCCGATGGCAAGATCGTCCTGATATGGCGTCTCGTCCCAGGCATCGAAATATTTGCTAAGAAAGTTGCGGTAGAGGACTTCCAAGAAAACTTGTATTTAGTTGATATAATATGATACTTGAGTAATTTGGTAGATCATCTGCTAGAAGGTTGGATGTACTTCCTGCAGATATACCATGAACACTTTGTAGATGTCGATCTTTGTAACAACCACAGCAGCAACGGTCTAATTTTTGTTCACCTGTGTGCACAACATCTTTGAGTTGCATATATCCAAAGACACAGACGTCGTCGAGAAACGTCAATAGTCCTCGGAGTTGTTCCAATAGGGATTTTCGAAGAGATGATGGGGGCTGATGATTATCACAGAGACTAAACAATTAATTAATCAGTATATAAAAATGATTATACACACTACTCAACGTGGACCGATCATGGTCAGGGTAGTAAACTCATGACTGCCAAATTACAAAACAATTTACGGAGATGGACTTGGTGATGTTGATCAGGGTCTATTTAGAAGGATGGCTCCAAAAACAATACCGATTGCAAAACAATTAGGGATGCAGGCTGTTGAGGCTGTTAGAGATAAAATTCCTGGCGCTATTGGTAATCTTGCCAGTAAAGCGTTCTCGACAGTCAAGGACAGACTAGTTCGATTAGTACGAAGAAAACAGCAGCAACCAATGAAACTGGCCAGCACTGAAGTTATGCCCGCAAATGCCAATAAAATAATAAATCAGGCTGCAAATAAAAAAAACTAGCGGAATTATCTGAAGAAACAGAAAGAAATATAAC
The DNA here is from genome assembly GCA_028554795.2 of Sinohyriopsis cumingii. Taxonomy (NCBI): domain Eukaryota; kingdom Metazoa; phylum Mollusca; class Bivalvia; order Unionida; family Unionidae; genus Sinohyriopsis; species Sinohyriopsis cumingii. The sequence goes on along the minus strand of CM068824.1, from coordinate 123,977,267 downwards.
TGCAAATTTAATGGCGGGAAGTGGTCTTCAACGATAATTTAGATCACCATTTGGAAAATTGATAATTATAATAAAATGTTCAAGCGTATGTCCGACCCAGCATTTGACATGGATGCACCGGTCCTCACAGATGAATCAGTACGTGATTATCAATTTTATTCTTATGACGCAAGACAACCAAATCAGCAGGGGAGAATCGAATTACAGGTTCAGGATACAAGTAGATATTTCTTGCCCGCTGAGACGTTTATTGAAGTAGAAGGTGAACTTGTAAAGGCGGATAATACGCCATATGATGCCAATTTGCGAGTTGGTTTTGTCAACAATGGGATTATGGCACTGTTTAGTAGCGCCACATACATGATTGATGGAAACAATATTGAATCAATTCAGAATGATGTTGATGTTGCTACAACAATAATTGGTCTAGCGAGATATTCTGATGATTACACAAGATCAGCTGGTCCAACAATGATGTTTGCCAAGGATATTACCAACAACGCCGATCATGTTCAATATAATAAAATACGGACACCACGAAATACTGCATCTGATCCACAACCAGTTGCTGATGGTCCTGAATATGCAGCTAGACCAGCTGATGTTTTTGATATTATAGGAAGTGTTAATGCAACTTACAACTTAGGATTTGCAACACGCCGAGCAGCGTTGTCAGGAAATAATATAAATTTTTCATGTGCGATTCCATTATCCCATATCTTTGGATTTTTCAGAAATGTTAGAAAGGTCATCTTTGGAGCTAAACACACAGTTGTGCTCGCAAGAAAAGGTGATGATAATGATGCAATCTGGAGAGGTGCTGGTGTTGATGATGCTGGTAAAGTAAATATAATGAAACTTTCATTGTGGATGCCAGTAATGATTCCATCTATTGCTGAAGAACAAAAATTACTCTCTTTTACGGATCAAGGCGGTAAATCATTGCTATCATGGTTAACAGTAACCACAGATGCTACTCAAAGTTCTGTTGATGGTTTATTTACATGGAGTATAGCATCACAGCAAGGTGTTTCTGCGCCACGACATATTTTTATTGCGCTGCAAAATAATGATCGGACGAATAGTCAAGAACGTTCACATATGATATTTGGCAGACTTGGAGTTGATGAAGTTTCCTTGCGGATAAATGGACATCAAGAACCAGCTGAATATATATTGTTAAATTTTGGTCAAAATCACGTAGCGCGTGCATATCATCGTTTGATGTCATTTATGGGACGTGATCAAAATGTGGATACTGGGCTGCAAATATCACAGTTAGATTTTACAAATCTGTATCCGATTTATTATTTTTCACTGGAACATCTTGATTTATCCAAACAATCTGTCGTTGATATACACTTTCGAGCTCGTGTTACTGACCCTCCTCCTGATATAGCTGGTCCACCCCTTATTCGCGGCACCTACAGAGCAATCGCTGTCATACTTAGTGATAAGGCAATGCTACTTGAAGGTGGTAGTGGTCGAATGAGGGTTATTGATGCACCAGTGGAAAATCTTTAATCATGTTATTTAAAAACACGAGTATTATCATAAAATGCCATATCACGTTAGTGTCAGTCTGACTCCTGGTCAGATTAAAAATCTTCAATCAAATTCAGCAAAAAACTGCGGAATGAAATTATCACTAAAGCGAGATAAGATCACGGGCGGTCAAAATAAATTATCATTATCAGAACGTCAACTTAAGCATTTCAACAGCGCTAAACAATCAAAAACAGGCGTCAAACTTAATCTCTCTGCGGGTGCGGTTAAAGACTCAATTAAAACAGGCGGTATTTTTCCACTTCTCGCGGCTATTCCATCATTACTTTCCGCAGCCGCACCTGCCGTAGCAAAAGCAGCCGCATTAGGTGCTGTTGGAACCGCTGCTGGAATGGCTCTAAAGAAAGCAACAGGGCGAGGATAAAAAAAGAGGGACCGGATTAAGATTGCCGGGATCTCGTTGGGGAAGAGGTCTGAGGCTTCCAGGATCACTTCGTTAGATGCTCCAGCATCAAATTTTGATTTACTTGATGCTGCTAAACAACTAAAAATAAAAAAAATTCAGAGGTGTTTTTATTAATCTCGATGATAATTCAGGACCCGGTACTCATTGGACCACACACGCAATTGATCCACGTGGAATCGTTTATTTTGATTCGTACGGGTTAGCTCCACCTCTTGAGTTTAACAAGTATGTCGCGCCACTTCACGCAGCGGTTTGGTATTCAACGCTACCAACACAAACAATGACGGATCCGCCAATATGCGGCAGTGAAGTAATTAATGTACTCGACGCTATATCAAAGTCCTCTGCGGCACCTCATAAAGTCGTGCATGATTATACAAGTAACCGCTTCGTTTTGAACAGTTCTTAAATTATAATGGTTGATATTTACGGAAGATCTTCTACCAGTAAGAAAAAAAAATCCGACATTGATTTGTCGAAGTACTCGACTAAAGATGAACTCGCTGATATTATGAACCTGGCTGGAGTTGACCCAGATGAGGTTCTTATTTTTCAGGACCGATACGTAAAACTAAAAATGAGCAACATCAAATGGAATGATATAGTTCGACGAGTACTCGGTGCGGTCACGGATAACATTCCTATGTTTACTGACGGTGGTAGAATCAGGGATTCAAGTATATCGTTTATAACCATCAGAGATGAAATTGCAAAAAGTGTTGCTAATCGTGTAAGAAACACCGGCAACACAATGACAGGTGAACTCAGCATGAACGAAAACAAGATAACAGTGTTAAGAGATCCAACATCCGACGAAGATGTCGCGACGAAAAAATACGTCGACGTTAACTACAATACCGTTAACGGTAAATTATCCACGTTGCGAACCGAGCATGATGTTAAGGTAAGTTTATTTCTACACACCGGTAGAAATTTTCAAAAACTCAATAGAATCGCAGATGATTTCTACGGCACTCCGCACGCCGTTGACATAAAACTTTCTGATATCAAAAGTAACCTAGAGGCAACTAAAAAAACATTGGAAGATGTCGTAAGTGGAATTCCTGATATCGTTAACAAAATTAGTCTGATGAAAATTCCAGTCGAAGTAACTCCCGGGCATATTACCAATATCGTATGCACGGTGTAATCTGGATTCGCAACATGGTCACAGCAAAATAAAACTATTAAATATACTGCAACAGTCACTAGCGTGTACAGGCTGTCTGTGTTTAGTGCTGAAAAATTTGAGATTGTCACAACGTACCCATGGTGTCTTTCCACCGACAAGTTTTCTGGAGTTGTGTCTATCATATTAAATAGCGGAAACGAAGAAGTATTTATTCTGGAGATTAAGAGATTAATCTCAACATCTTTCTGGTGGTGTCTAGAATTTGTAACTGAAACACCTCGATTGGTTACTGTATAAAATATAATGAGTACCTCAGTATCGTACAGGTACAATCAAGCACGTGAATGGCAAACGAACTTAAAAAATCGAATCGAACAATACACTGTAAAAACAAAGAAATATTGACGACGACTAGTTATCGTTGACGTAATCGTTTATTCAGTATCCGCTGTTGTTGTGTCCATCGGCGTAATATTATCAACGATAACAATGATGGCGCCAGTAGCCGTAACAATCTGTATTTCAGCTACAACATCAATTGCAGGTGTGCTCAATATCATTGCAAAAAAGATAAGTACTTGCACGAATAAAAAATTATCCGATTACATGATACAGTTGCACACGGCGACGGTAGCATACTCGAAGTTATCGAATATCATGGACCGCCAGAACCACGATTTTATCACAGATGAAAAGAAATTTATAAAGACTCCATTGTATCGAGATGGATATCCTTGGAAATGGGATGGAGTTACTTTTCTTACACCTGATGGTGAAATTCTCCCTAGACTAATAAAACAATTGTATGACTACGATGATAAAATAAATCTAAACATCGATGAAGGATTTATTCAGTCATTTTCTGATCCTGTTAATTCTGAATTTAGACAATCAATCAACAAACTACGAAATTTCTTTTCTGACATCACAAAATACTACAATGATGATGTGAAACAACAAATCGTTGAGACGATAAAACACCTAAATCAGGTTATATCAGATCTTAGATATGTCAATAAAAATGTCATTTGGAAATTGACCTGAGGGGAGAGGAATTGATTGTGAATCTGTATGTGAAATCGTAAGATTTTTCAGAAATATTTTATTTCTTCTGAAATAATTATTATAATCTGAAATATTTTATTCAGAAATATTTTATTTATTCAGAAATTGATGGGGTGGTTTGGTACAAATCGATCGGTTTGTTAATTCTTATGGGGTGGTTGGTACTCAATCAATCAGATTGTTTGTTTTGATGGGGTAAATCATGTTTAAAATTGTGCAAATCAATCAGATTGTTTGGTTTGATGGGGTGGTTGGTACTTAAAATTGTGCAAATTGCAATAATTATTATAATCTGAAATATTTTATTCTGAAATATTTTATTTATTCAGAAATTGATGGGGTGTTTGGTACTTAAAATCGTGTAAATCAATCAGATTGTTAATTTTGACGGGTAAAATGGTACTTAAAATTGTGCAAATCAATCAGATTGTTAGTTTTGATGGGGTAAATGGTACTTAAAATTGTGCAAATTACAATAATTATTATGATCTGAAATAATTATTATAATCTGAAATATTTTATTCAGAAATATTTTATTTATTCAGAAATTGATGGGGTAAATGGTACTTAAAATCATATAAATCAATCAGTTTGTTAATTCTGATGGGGTGGTTGGTACTTAAAATCATGTAAATCAATCAGTTTTTTAATTCTGAAGGAGTGGTTTGTACTCAAATCGATCAAATAAAAAAATATTTCAGAATAAAAAAATATATATATTTCAGAATAAATAAATTTTGACAAAAATAAACAGTAACAGTGATGAGCGGTTATCATTCATGGGTTTTCCTGCACTGGCCTGTGTCTCCATGGTATCCTTTGTTTGAGACCTTTCTTATGGTCTTCTCTCGGCATCCCATGATCGTTTCTTTTAGCCAAACATTTTTTCTAAATGTTTTTTTTGTGGGTACCCATGTGACTTAGAGCTTATACATCCACGCTACTGTTTATTTTGGGGGCGTATCTCCGGAGAATTTTCCTAACCGAAACGAGCAGCGCCATGTACACCCCCCAGGAGAAAATCCCGGGGTTGCTAAAACGCACTCACACTACGGTTTCGTAGTGTGAGATGTACATGGGCTGCTGCCGCCCCCACTTTTATATAGGAAAAACCCTACCATAGTATGTCCATTACGAGATTAGAACTGGAGACCCCAGAATGAGAGTCAGCTGCGCTACCATTTGCGCCACAGTTCCTAATCTGATTGTATACGCTTTAAAAGTTATTATATAGTTAACCATCACTGAAGAATCAGTACTGGGTATTTATCTCTACATTTCTTATTGCTACATCATTCGATAAAACAAATGAACTCAGTATAACTAATTTTTCAGTTCTGAACACAGATAAAACGTGCAAGTCAGAATTAAAAAGGTAGTTATTTTTCGGGATAATATATGTACCTGAAAAACGTTCTGGCTACTTGCTATCGCAGAAGACATACATCACCATAATCTGCCACACTGTAGACATCGTAGCGAGCCAGGAAACCCGAACGAATTTAATAAAATAAATATATTGTTTGTGCAAAATACAGTCACCCTGGTATAAAATAAGGGAGATAATTGATACTATTCCTGTAAGACTTTTCAGTTCTGAATACAGGTAAAACAAGTCAGATTTGAAAAGTTAGTTATTTTTCGGGATAATATATGTACTGGAAAAACGTTCTGGCTACTTGTTATTATCGCAGAAGACGTACATCACTATAACACGACTATCGATAAATGGACCAAACTGCCACACTGTAGACATTGTAGCGAAACAGGAAAACCGAACAAATTTAATAAAAAAAATATATTGTTCGTGCAAAATACAGTCAGTGATATAAGGGAGATAATTGATACTCTTCCTGTAAGACAACGAAAAATAACTGATATTCATCCCGTTAGCTAGCTCTAGACAAATCAAAATTAAATAAGTGCGGTTTACATCCAGTAACTCCCATGTACATTGAAATCAAATGGTTAATTGACATACATGAATACATCGGAAATTTGAAACAGATGTACTGTCCATCTCATTTGAAGTTGGAGGGTATGACAATTTTCCGCAGGATAGTAAACACGGTCAAAGGGAAGTAACTCAATTACATGAGTATACACAACGGAGTTATCCCCCTTCTTCAGGTAAGTTGTGTGCTCGTACGCTACAGACCCAAATATTAAATAAATAGTTAATAAATATAATTCGAGGTAATTTGACGATTTATCTCCATCATTGACTTTTACACAATCGCGGCAGAGTTATCTGTATCTAACACCTATGGAATATAAGAGAACGAAATCCAGTTTGCAAACCGGTATGAAAATGATGATTTGCATTTTTTATCTGCGACTCTTTGTACTGAATTCGTGTGAATACCGAAGTACTTACCAGCCGCGCATATTGACTGAAATATCATCTCTTCGCCGGTCTCTACATTGACAGATTTAATCGCTCTTTTTCCAATACTATTGAACCGACCAGTCCCTCCTCGTGCAGAATTCTGGCTTTGCGTGATAGCTTGAAGGTTGTGCAAGGAATTGTTCTGAGGATCTCCGTCAATATGATCGATCATAAGACCGTCTTTAATCACCCCAAAGAAACATTCGAATACGAAACGATGACAAAGATACATTTTATTCCCAGCGTTGAAACTGAGATAACCAGAATTACTAATAACACCAACTGGTTTTTTAAACGTACAATTTCTAACTACACCATTACAATTTGCATCATAATTCTTGATTATGGGATGTGGGACAAATTCTTGGTTCATTTATCTATAATGTATTTGTTTAAATCATAATTTGTCTGAGAACTTATTTAAATAATCCTCTTCACGTTTTATAACTCTGTCACTTCATTATTTTTTAAATCATATCTTTTAAGTTCCCTGTATTGCTTACCACCACAACGAGCACATAACTGTGTCTTCCCCCGGACTACGACACCACATCGCAGACACGGTATTAGTCCTAATCTACCATTACGAACACATTGTGAATGTTGTCTGCAAAATTCATTGTTACAGGATTTATTACAGCGAGTCAATGAACCGATCATCAACCATTTGCGTTGAGACATTATATATAATATTTTTCATTTAAATACTTGTTTGAAATATAATATGAGCGAGTTCGATAGATTGTCCCGAATCAAGCCCTGGAACGCACATACATTTAATCTAGACAGAATATCTCCCTACCTACCGATGCGAGATCTGGTTGATCCAAAAAATAAAAGTTTGATTAATAAAATTCACGGCGCCAAGAAAGAATTTCACACAGATGGTGCATCTCATGTATGGTCAACGTTCAAGATTATACGCAACGGTGTCATCGACGCTACGATGAATGACGAACGAGCAGCAACTATCATTGACTACATTGATAATCGCAAATATCTTTTCAGAATACAATTTGTCGTGCTAACAGAAACAGGTAATTGGATTATCCGTGACAAATGTGATCCTTTACACAAGGGTGAAAAAGTTGTAGTATTAAGTAAAACTTCTAAACCAGGTCTATTGACTGGTATTGACAAAACATATTATGATCGAGCGTATCCTGTGACCGCGGTTATTTATGGAATCTATGTGATAAATGAAAAACCCAACGTTGATAAACTGGCGCCGATGAAATTTTCAAAAATAAATTGTGTGGCTGAACGAATAATAGAACATTTTACAGTTTTGACCCGTGGAAACGGCTTAACGGATAAAAGACGTAAAATAATAAATACGTGGGGAGAAATGGTTAAAGATAGCAGGGCGTCAATCAAAGATGTGGCTGAGTTAAGAAAAATACTAAAGTTACCAATAACCGTATCGACGATAACAGGAGAAATATTGTTTGAATGAAAATATAAATCAAAAGGAGCTTCGATCGAAATTATTGATCATAACGCACACGCGTGGACCAGCGCAGTAACAGTGTTTCCATGAAATCGAACTGTTAAAATTTACCGCGGAGACATGTTTGATTTTATTAACGAAATAAGTAAAGACGATCCTGTGTCAGTATGGTTATTTCAGAGTTCTAACGACGAATCATGCGTGGAAGAAAAAAATAAATTTGATCAGTCTGTACGACCTAATGGCGTTATTTATCGAAAAGATCTTCTCCACGAGAAAATTAAAAATCTTGCACTGCAATATACTGCTGATACTGATAAACTATTGGGCAACTGTTTTACTGTTCCGTCAGTTGCGGATCATTTTGCTAGAAAGAAAAATTCGTGGAAACCAACTAGATTTGATTTTCTCAATGACATAATATCCAGTTGTGTCGAATACGGACACCGTGGATTATGGAATACTAAATACGATCACAGAGATGTTATTTCGGTTGATATGGTCGCGTGTTATCCTGGAAGTTTTCTTGGATACGGAGATTGTTCTGTGTATTTTGAGCGATTCGGTCATCCGACGCACGAAATGACACGAGTATCAATAAATGGACCATTACCGGATTTTGACCTGACTGGATTCGCTTGTGTCGAGTCATTCGAGTTTGCTATGGGACTTCATCCAATTTGTAATGTTTGGTTTGGAAAACATTTTTCAGAAAAAATGTGGGTACCAATAGTACTGTTACGGTATATGCTTGATTGTGCAATGTTAATATCGTTGTCGATCAACGAAGCAATTATATCATATCGGAAACAAACCGAAGTTTGGGTTACCACAACAAAAAGTATTCTGATGATAAAAACCCGGATAAAACAGATTACGATAATAAAATTACGAAAGATCTTGGCAGAAAAATAATTGGCAAGTTCACTCAAGGAGGATCATACGATCATAAAAGACATTGTGCAAGATTGATCATGGACGATGCTGAGTTAGGTTTTATAATCGCTGATACAACGAAGAAAAACACGTTTATAAGTCTAGAAATAGCTTTCTTGTCCAATGGAACTGAACTAGGTACAATTGTGAGCTATATGGACGGTGAATCACCTCAGTATACTCATTTAAGATCATCGATGCTCGCATATGTTTCGATAAATCCGTTATCGATGATAAATAAGGTTTCCGGACTCGTTTTATATCAATAAAGAATATTCAGGATTGTTAGAACAACTACATATCGATACTTGTGCACAGTGGGGTTCGTGGAGAATAAGAAAAGAAAACATACTCGATTATTCCGAATCCGCTGATGTTACAATTAAAAATATTTATTGTAAAAAATATCAAACATTAAAGCTATCTTCTGCACCATCGGTGTACGATCCAATAACCAGAAATAAAACGGTTTATCTGAACGGACCGGGAGGGTCTGGTAAGACGACTCGAGCAATCGAATTTTTTCAGAATTCAGATATGATTGTTTTAACTCCTACACATAGACTCGCGCGAGAGATGAAACAAGGAGGAGTATAATCGTATACCTATCACAGCTTCTTTCTATAGAAGGGTGACGCATGGACTTCTTCAAGAATGGGTGAGAAATATGTTCCGAGGATTATCGTTTGGGATGAAATATGTACAGTACCGCTAGAAACATTAAAAACGTTTCTTGATTGGCTATTAACAAAAATACTGCTGTGATAATGTGTGGCGATCACGGTCAACCACCACCTTTTGTTGGACCATCTCCACATGATTGGCTGAAAGATTTTGTTGACCACTTCGAAGAAGTGACTGATGATCATAGAGCACTTGATCCACAATTAAGGGAGTTTAAAAAATTAATCAGACTGCGTCCAAATAAAATTCAATGTGAAGTAATGCGTGAAGTGATTTCAGAAACACCCGTGAACGACTTTTTGCGCGCATGGAGACCAAACGATTTGATAGTTGCAAGTAGAAAGATAGTCAGAGACACACTTCAGCAGCGGTTGTTTCAGTTACAGCGAGAAAAGTTTCCAACGTTGCCAGTTCCGTTATGTTATCGACCAGCTGACACGCGACGACAAAATATTGATGTTGATATACCAGGAGAGATCGAGAAACAGAATTTAGTGTTGAATGATATTGTCGCAGTCGATGTCAATGTTGTTGAGGATGCGCTAAAAACAAATAAATCCCCGTGGACGCTAGGATACGCGATGACGATTCATTCATCTCAGGGATTAACTATCTCTGATACAGTTGTTTGTATGTCGATGACCGTCTCGAGTGGTCAAATTTGGTTTATCTCGCAGTATCTAGAGTTAGAAGAATATCTCAACTACGAAGGATTATCCTGGACTAGTCAGTGATCAATGATGATAATGTTGACGGTGACATAATAAGAAAAAAATTAGATGGTTATAAACAATGTGATAAAAAAAATAAACGCGACTTTGATCTTGACGTTGAATTTATTAATACGCTGAAACAGCAGCAGAATAATCACTGTGCAAGTTGTAATTGTATAATGTTATGGCGGTATCTGAAAAACGATCCAAAACAATTCACCGTAGATAGGAAAGATAATCATCTTGGTCATACACGAGAAAACACAATGTTGACCTGTCTTCAGTGTAATCAAAGGAGGGGTGCTAGTTAAGTGATTGCGGTGGTAATTGAGTGTCCTCGGGAATTATTTGTAGTTGTTCACGCACAAATCCACGTTGAGGAGCAGTTGAATCTAGTCTGTAGATTGCTGGTCTACCAGTGGATCTTGTTATGTTAGATATCTTGTGTATCGTAATACTCCAAATAGGAGCAGTCGCTCTTTTTTTTACCACCTTCAAGTTCACCTCGTTCATATAAATATCTTACGGTCACATTACCTAGTAATGGCTGTGTTGAAAAATCACGTCGTTGTACGGGTATTGATTTTTTTTGGGTGACTGCGCTAATAGGTTTCATGTTGGTTGTTCGAGTAATCTCATTATTTAACGCAGTTATCACACTTTGTAATCTTGCAACCCATTCGCGAGATCTCTTGTCTTGAATGAATTCCTTCGCGTATTGATATCCAAAAAACCGCTCAGCAAGTGTTCGATTAAATCATTCAACAATTGCCTGATCACGATGAATTGCAGTGTGTCCTCGTCTGATTTTGACATTATGTTGCTTCATTAACGATGATACTGGACCAAGAAATTCTTTGCCAGGATCCACCTGTAATAGTTGTGGCCATCGTAATGGTCCTCGTTGATAAATTCGTTCAAACGCATCGATTACTTCAGATGATGTTTTCGTTGATAATGGTTCTGCCTCTTTATATCTACTTGCAACGTCAATGACAGTTAACGCGTATTTGTATATTATTTGACGTTTACGTACTTTTATCGTATCATAAGGTAAAAACAGAATATCTGCTTGATGAACTTCATTAGGAACACTAACAGCGAAATACGCGTACTGAATTCGTTTTGGTGATGGTAGGTAAATTTGCCATATTGCTTGGTTGGATAATCACGCTTTAGCAGTAGACTGTTTAACCGCTGCTGCATCAGCGAGTTTACTAATTGCTGCTTTACCCCTCCAATATCCCCTTGGACTATAATAAATTGATTCCATTTATAATTAATTACCAACCCCTAATACGAGTTTACCTTTCATCGCAGATTTTACTAACCAATTAGCTAATGATTCTCTGATATTTTTATTTTTTATGGAATCTAGCGAATGAATCAACTTCACATCTGCAATATGCCTATGTTGTAGATCTTTATTTTTATAAGCCACATCATGAACGTGACATGCTTTATCAATATCATTTATGGGATACTCACCTGGTTTTGGTTGATCCTGATTGTCAAGCCTGATATCAAGTCGAGTACCAGGACCACAATAATTATATCCTGGTAGATGTTTTTCTCCAGGGTATTTAATTTGACATTAATTTAGCAATAGCACCACCATCTTTTCTGGGTAGAAACGAAAACTATTTTCTGTTACATACTGCACATCTTCCACCATACGCTATTCTCGCATTTTTTGTTGTAACCGTAGATAGATCATTAGTTGGAGTTTTAACTCTACAACGTAAACAATATAGATTCATATTATTTATATATGGATATAATTGATTTTTCAGCGACACGAAAACAAGAGCCAGTTAAACACCATCCTGCATTTCCCAATTCGATCAGAATGATAATAAAAGGTCCATCTGGATCGGGTAAGACGCAATTATTACTTAATCTGATAATGAGATGGCTAAAATGGGATAAGTTGTATTTAGTAGCATCATCAGTTGATGATCAACGATGTTATGATGTACTTAAAGATTTTAATGAAAACGCAAGATTACGGGACGAAGATAACGATGTTATAGAGTTTATAACCGATATTGATGAAGCGCCGAGCGTTGATGTTTTAGACGGATTTATTAACAATTTAGTTGTACACAATGATGTGATGCTGGACAAGCAATCAAATCCTGCCAGAATGTTTTCACGCGGCAGACATAAAAACACTGATGTGATTTATGTTACTCAGCGATACACACAAATACCAATAGTGATCAGAGATAACTGTAGTATTTTAGTTATGTTTAATGGAGTTGATACGCACACATTGCAAAATATTTATCAGACTTGGTGTAGCGGTGACATGGATATAATTAAATTCAGAAATTTCTTTTCACAAGCACAATCAACCCAGCACGGGTTTATAACAATAAATTTACATGATCCTAGAACAAGATATCGTATTGGACTTGATAAAATTTTTGGATAAATTGATAGCAGAAGAGGGGGCGGGACCTCTGGTATGTAAACACAACTCTCCGTCAGGTTAGTAGTGACCTTATTTTTTTATTTCGGAAGAAGCTTATACTTTAAGCAAATTAGGTTTCAGACAAGTGGTCTGTTCGCCCCCTCTGCTGCTGAAGAAAAGATGCTTATTTGAACATGAGGCTCATTTGAGCATTCACATCATCAGTGTTTATTTCACTCAACCCCGTTGTCTAATCATTAAGCAACATCCAGGAAATCATGATCTGAAACAAAGTGACCTCATTACGTGTTCAAAGCTATTCTTGTTAATGTGATACTAGGCATCGTCAGTACGGGAGATGAGAAGACGAAACATATGTCGAAATATAATGTTTGAAAAGGCTCTGTTAGTAGCTACATTGTGAACTGAAAAAAATATAATTTATGTGTTGTTCCTATTGCTGTGTAAAACTATAATGCGTTAATTTCGCATTTAATAACTGTCGACTGATTGTCAACAAACAATACACTGTGAATTTAAACATACGAATCAATGGAAGTTGTAAAGAGGGCTAAAAGTTTGATATGATACAGCAATTGCAGAATGTCACATGTGCAAAAAAATCTTACATTATGCAAAATGCTGTCAGAATCATCAGTTCGCACAATATAATCGAGAGCGGAATCTGGATTTCTAGGGACAAAGAAGGGTTATCCGTGGAGAATGCAGGTGAGATTGAACAATGCTTCACTTTTATTCAAAAATGATACTGGAGCTGATGTGACTGTAATTCCTGAGAGGGATTTACGAAAAATCAGAGACCCAAACCTATCAAAGTTTGATCGAAAACTGTATGGACCTGGCAACTCTGAGCTTAAAGTGCTGGAATCTAACAGTGTATTCAGTGTACAATACATATATTTTTGTAAAGGGACTGAATCAGGCACTCTCGGGCAGGCACATGATTCAGGCTTTCAAGATTATTGAACAAGTAAATATATCCTCAGTAATGCCTCAGATAAAAAACTCACAAAATGCTAGCAAAATTCACAATAAGTCTATATAATTTAGATACGGATTATCGCGAGAAATTCCGAAATGTGTTTAAAGGTCTAGGGAAAACCATTTTATTCTATAACTCTGGACAAAAATGCCAAACATTATGCCTTATCTACACCAAGAAAGGTTCCTATCCCTTTATTGAATAAAGTTCAAGAGGAGTTGCATAGAATGGAAATATGGGTGTTATTTCAAAAGTAGATGATCCCAATTAGTGGTAAGCGGCAATGCTTTTCATTCGGAAACCAAACGGTACGGTAAGAATTTGCGTGGATCTAACTAAACTGAATAACTCAGTTAAAAGAGAGAACCACCCACTACCATTAATTGAGGAAACCCTTGCAAAACTAGCAGGTGCAAATGTTTTCACCAAACTTTATGCAAACTCAGGCTTTTGGCAGATAAACCTGTCAGAAGATTCACGCCGCCTTGCAAATTTCATTACTCCTTTTGGTAGGTTTTATTTTAATCTCATTAAATGCTGAATCATTTCCGCGCCTGAATCTTTTCAGAAAAGTATGTCAGAAACTCAGGAGCGACATGGGGGAACACTCTGTCACATGGTCGATGTTCTTGTTTTTGGGTAAACGCAGAAACATCATCAAGAAAGACTAGAAATAGTCATGAAATCAATTCAAAGGGCCTGCATCACTTTGAACGCTGAAAAGTGTGAATTTTAGAGACCATCCATTAAGTTTCTTAGGCACGTTGTTGACGAAAATGGTTGCCAACCTGATTTGGAAAAGTCAAAGCTACAACTGAAATAGAAACACCGAAATTCGTAACAGAGATACGACGAGTTTTCGGTACAGGAAAACAGCTTGACAAATTTAGTCCAAATTTAGCAGAACAATCAAAACCATTACATGAGCTTTTGAAAGGAAAAAAACTCGTTGACTTGTCCAGATCAAGAACAAGCCTTTAGAGATATCAAGCAAGAAATGACATCTTCACTAACTTTACCACATTATTATCCAAATAGAGAAATAGCTGTATCTGCAAATGCATCTTCATTTGGACTAGGTGTGTGCTACGGCAGAAGCACAGTAGGGCTCTGAGATTGGTGGGGTTCCCATTGCGAGGTATGTCAGAAACTGAACAACGATATGCTCAAATAGATAAAGAGGCCATTGCAATCACATGGGCATGTGAATGCTTCAGTAGCTATTTAATTGGGTCACAATGCAAACGTAAAACTGACCGAAAGCCATTAGTATCACTAATGAGCACAAAATCTTGTGAGATTTACCCCCTAGAATTAAACGCTTTAGAATGTGTTTGATGAGATTCAACTTTTGTATAGTTTATGTTGTTGGCAAAAATCTATTAACTTTGATACTCTATCCAGAGCACCTTTAAGTTATCATTCTGAGAGTGACTGCGAATTTCAAGCTGAACCTAACGCCTATATTGATTTCGTAGTAAGTAATTAGCTCGCATCAAATACTCGACTTGAACAAATAAAGTCTGAATATCGAAATGATTCGATTTGCAAACAATTTGGACAATTCTGTGAAAAGGGGTGGTCAGAGAAATCCGCTATTGACGGAAAACTTCAATCGTACTGGGCAGATAGAGGTGAATAAATATTTCAAAATGTTTTTTTGAATGAAAGGTACACATCTGGTCGTACCAAAATCACTTATAAAAAAGTCCTTGAGAGAATTCACGATGGTCACCAAGGCATAGTTAAATGCCGAGAACGCGTCAAAACGTCAATTTGGTAGATAGGACTATGCACTAAGTTAGAACACTTGCTGAAACAATGATACCAACTGAATTTCCAAGTCAATATTGGCAAAGAGTCGCTTCAGACTTGTTTGAACTGAACGGTCAAACATATCTCTTGGTGACTGATAATTTTTCACGATACATCGAAATAGCGAAACTGTAAGGCACAGGTTCAAAAGCAATTGTCAATCATCTCAAATCAATCTATGCGCAACACTGTATGCCAGAAGTATTAGATTCAGATAATGGTCCGCAATACACATTCGTAATACTCAAAGATTTTGCAACAAAGTACGGGTTCAGGCATATTACAGGTAGTCCAAAATATCCACAGAGCAATGGTCTTGCCAAATGAGCTGTTCAAACACTTAAAAGAATGCTTAAACAGCAAACGATCCTTACATAGCTCTTTTGACATAACGCGCAACACCATTACAGAATGGATACAGCCCTGCCAGATTATTGATGGGAAGAAAATTACAAACTACATTGTCAATGGCACAAAAAAAGCTTACAACCGAAATGTCCGGATTTGATAAAACTGAAGAAATCGGAAAACTATCAAATGCAAACTCAAAAGAGAAATTATGGTCGTCGACATCGCTCCCGAAATATGGAAAAACTTCAGGTAGGGAATAAAGTATGGATTAATGTTTATTTTTCTTCAGGCTCTGTTAACTCTGAGGCATCTACACGTCGTACATACATGGTAGTAACTGACAATGGTGAAATCCGGCGTAATATGAGAAATGTAATTCTCATGCCTACCTCACTATCGGAGCCTCTTAGAGTGACGATTTCAAACCCTGATACTTTGTCTGACTCAGAGGAAAGCAGAGCAGTGTCAACCAGTGAAAACGGACATTTCACGCGTTCGGGAAGATTGTCAAAACCACCCGAGAGACTGAACCTATAAAAATGAAGCTTAGGTAGCTTGTTTAGAAATGCGGTCATCAGATCACGTTTCGTTATAATGGTAACTTTCTCAGGAGTGGAGATGTAGTGTAAGCCTTAATCTCATTAGCTTTGAAACGTCACATGACAGTAAAAGTAATCAGACATTCCACACTGCACTAGAACTGATACACACCAACAGCTGGTTTATGTTATACATTCACTAGGGATTATTTTCCATGGGAAAACATACTTTCAGGGCAGTCTTTACTTCCCTTCCTAACTGTACTGATGTCTTGCATTTAATAAAGAGTATAGAACGCCTTCTGCAGTTATTCTTCAATAACATAAAACATTACAGGCTGTCGTCTGACGTTCATTTTTAAAATTTACAGAAGTTTCAGAACTGTTCCTTTGAATATTTGCAGAAATATTCGCAAGTGTGATAATACCAATTTTTTCTTCGATATTTAGATCTATACATATATTCTGAAGGGTATGTAGATATGCTTTACGAAAAATCATAACGGTTGGACAATTTTATCAAGCATTTTTTTTTAAACTTGAGCAATCTTAGTAGTGTCATTATAGTGGTTTAGGATTTTGATTAGTTTTCTAGATCGGCTAATTAGTTGTGGATGTCCATAGTTGCTACTTAAGTGGATGTTATTTTGACTCAGCCACTTGATAAATGCTTCTATTGTGTTTTTACTGACATAATAGATTACATACCAGATGAACACACGTGTGCGTTCTAGTGTCAATGATTCAGCGCCTTTGTTTCGAAAGAAAGGTGGTTGTTCCTGTGTATTTACATTACGTTTTCCATGTCGTCGGCAAACCTGTGCGTCAGTGTTAACGCTACTACATCAGACTAATCAAATATATAGATTGCTCTCGGGGTTTTGCCAGATCCTTCTCCGCCAAGAAAGATAAAGTTTATTACGCCCAAGTGGATCTTGTATCTGTGACACAATTGGCATTGCCACTAGGTCATTAACCGTTCAATACTATTCTAATGGCGGATCGTACGCGTTTGATCATTGACCCGCGTGGATAGATTCTTGATTCCTCAATGACCATATGGAGTATTGGGCGTTGATATTAACTTTGATTCACACGTGTGTTGATAAGTTTTAAGAAAACAACACAGTTTAATCAAAATGTAGAACACTACAATAATTTCGAGCAGCGATAAATGTTTGAATCAATTTAGACGTGAGTGTCTTTGCGGTGGAATCTGTTTCTCAAGAGTAAATTATTTCTAAATATGCGAGTATCAAAGTTCTCAGTAGAATGTATTGATATTTAAAACCATCTCAATGTGTGTCATGAAAATTTCACACAATTGTACTATCGCTAGTAGTCTCGAACGAATAAATCTAACTCTCCCAGGTCTATAACTAATCATTGAGACATACACATTCAATCATTTGCAGCTACGAAGCTAAATCTGACAATATTTTTTTAATTCGATACTTTTCATGTGATATTTATGTCAGAGTTGCTTCATATAATTGTGTATGAAACTAAAAACAAATATCATTACGGCGACAGAGTCAACAAGATGAATCAATATCCACACTACTATAATAAAACGCAGCAGCGTAATAGGGACCCATCCACGATCAATTTGCCGACGCGCATTAGATGATCTGGGAAAAACGTAATCCGTATGATTTGAGTTAATGTTGTAAAATCTTCCTCAGGAAGATGTTCGTTGACTGATCCTCTGACCAGATCATGTATAAGATGATAACACCGCGCAAAGTCCAATAAATCTGGCTGGGAAACAAGCAACTACATCAATGCTTATGACATCATCGACTTCCAAAAACCTCCATGACCGTATCATCTGGAATCGGGTCACAATTAATACTTCCAGTTCAGTACTCACGAATGTAGTTCTAATCTATTTTTAGAACATTTTTTCCTCTCTCATTTTGGTGGTGATAGAAGAGTTTTATTTATGCTTTTTTGGTAGGGATTTAAAAGTAATTGTTTATTCTTGAGAATATGAGCTCAGGGTGTTGTTGTGTGTGTGTATTTTGGCAACAGTGCACAGTGAGTAATAAGGCATTGGTGATGATCCGGAAGTGAAATCTGTGTTCTGTTTACATGTTACTCTGTTGACAGTCCAGCATCTCAAAAAAGAGCAGGTCAGCCTTTGACGAGAACTTCACCATGAAGTCATCTTTGAAGGTATTTTAGATTAACATATGATTTGTATTGATTGTCACACAGTGGAAAGGTCAGTACTGAGAAACAAATGTAGAGAACATATAGTAAAATTAATTGTGTTATATGTCCATCTGCAAAACCGTTGGACATAATCGGGAAATGAATTTGACGTTGTCTGCCAGTTGAATTTTGTCTTGCTATCATCCACGTGAATGATAATGTTGTAACAGATATGTAGTTGAACATTAGCTGCGACATCAATTAATTAATCGTGTACACGGTCTGGTATAAACATCTTTCGGACAGCAACACATACTGATATTTCGCTCTGAGTGAGGATTTCTCTCATATAACCAGACCGACATAGGGCATATTAGTGTACTGTTGCTTCTTACCCGTGCATATTATTATTATTATTATTATTATTATTGAATTTTCCTTCCATATTAGTGTACGTTTTCCTTGCATATTCCTCTCCTTTATTATTATTATTATTATTATTATTAGTATTATTATTTTTATTATTATACTGTTATTTGTATATTTTCCTTGAATATTGGTATATTGTTACTATTCCCCAGGATACTGAAACACTGTTATTTCAATATGGTAAATATGATAACATAAATGTCAATTGGGGTCTCACTATTATCGCTTTGCAAATATTTCCTCTTACTGACTATCCAACCTGAAAGTTGTAAATTGACTCTTTGAGAAATGAGAACAGCTTTTAAAGTGTGAGAGGCTTTATGTGTTTTATATGTCAATCTACATATTATTGTATTTCGTCCGCTTTAAACTTCCAACATTGTGTCACCAACCCTCATTCCATGTTTGCTACTAAGATAAACCTCTATTTGATAAAGAAAACCCAACTAATGCATGACATCCAAGCAAACCTGGCAACTTCGTTATCTCATACAGCAGTACAGCTTGACAAGTTTTAGAGTTTATTGGTTGACAAACATGTCCCAGAAGCCAAATACAGAATGTCAATTCAGAAGTGTTCTCCACATCGAGTGGGTTAAAAGCTCAGTATTTTCAATAGTGGCGAAGCCACGAGCGAGAATACTACATTTATCACTCACGACATGGAGTATATCCGTTATTCATTCATAGCAAGTAAAAATAATTTTTATTTTTTCCTCAAACGAATTGGCAAGTAGGTTTTCTTCGTCTCTTGTCCATATAACCTTATAGAATCAGAGTGCTGAGACCTAAGTGGTACATTATAAATAAATAACTCATAGTAGATGATTTAATTATTCTTTAATCTGTCCATCTCTCCATCTTCACAACAGTTTAGATACATTATTTTCTGATATGTCGCTACAGTCTAATATGCTTTCTTCTTCCACCGTTTCCATAATTCCTCTCTACATTACATATATCTCCATCTATTATTTCTCAAAGCACCTATATCTACTGCATCACGTACCTACACCCACTTCCCTTCCATACGGAATATGTTTGTCTAATCCTTACTAAATGAAGGACAGATCCCACAGACCACACAAATACTAAATAATGCTGAACCAAAATTTAGGACGAATATGACCTAGTTATCCAGATTTGTCATGGTGCTGACCCAGTTATTAAGAAGAATATGACCCAGTTGCCCAGCTTTGTCATTGACTTCTTGAATCCCACAAACATGTATTTTCAACTGTCCCTGATCTTGATATGTTTTCAAAATTCTCCCGCCATATCTGTTGAAAATTTAAAAAATGATAACGGTAGCTGTTGATTCCATTATTTATTGTTCTACAATCCGTTTGGTCACACTAGCAGCTACACAATTCTCCCTCCCAGGTCAATGTAAGATATCCCATTACAAAAAAAATCGCCCCTTATTGTATTAGAACCAGGATAGTTCTGTTTTGGAGGCGTCTATATTTTCCATTGGGCCACGTAAGCATTTACAAGAAGCTTCGAAGTTCAATGCTATACTGTTATGAACGTGTCACTGAAACTATTCATCGTAATTCACTACAGTGAATTATAAGTTATTTTGTTTAGAAGCTTCAGTAGTTCGCGGCCTATCATCAAATATATGTTTTTATTTGTTTTTATACTGGCCAAAAAATATCGAACGCAGTTATCAGTGTTTGTGTTCATCGTTGAACCTGTTTCCCTTTTAAACTGAATTTGCTTAGAATGGACATGTATACGTCAATGCTATAGATTATTATATTTTCCGTGTGCCTCTGTGGGCAAAGGATACGTAAAAACATGAAAGCAGTGTGTCCATGTTGGCAAATGGTACGTAAGAACAGGAAAGCCGTGTGTCCATGTGGGCAAATGGTACATAAGAACAGGAAAGCCGTGTGTTCATGTGGGCAAATGATACATAAGAACTTGAACGGCCTTGTGTGATTCTGTATGATGACATAGAAGACCGCATGATGAATGGAGGCAACGATATACACATGTAAAGACAGTAGGACAAATGGTCGAATAGACGTTGGTTTTGACAATACCCTTGCATCCTACTCAGAAAGTAATCAATAGTCATGATAAAGAACACAATATATTTTCCCTACTTTCAGAAAATAAACTGAGTATTAGAAAAAGATGAATGCTTTCTTTGCTGAAAACAAATGAACACAAAACTCTTATGTCATTTGATAGCTAGTTATATATAAAATTATTGCTTGGTTTACTTTTGCATGTGGCCTGTAATACATGGAGATAAATACGAATTGATAAGTAGCTAGTTATAAACGGAGGGAAATAGGAATGGGTACGTAGATAGTTAAACATGGAGATAAATACAAATTGGTAAGTAGCTAGTTATAAATGGAGTGAAATATAAATTAATAAGTAGCTAGTTATACATGGAGGGAAATACAATTGGTAATAGCTAGTTATTCATGGAGAGAAAAACACAAATCGTTGGTATGCTTTCTCTGCAATTTGATTGAACGTACAAGTAATAATTGCACTGATATCAGTTTAAAGAAAGATTACTAAGACAGTGTCAATCTCTCTGATGTTCTAGTTTACGCTAGCAAAGAAGGATTACTAAGACAAAGGATATCTTTCTGATGATTTAGTTTAAGCTAACAAAGAAAGATTTCTAACCCAAAGGCAATCTCTCTGGTGATTTAGTTGAAGCTAGCAAAGAACGAGTACTAGACAAAGGCAATCTCTCTTATGATTTTTTTAAGCTAGCAAAGAAGGATTACTAGACAAAGGCAATATCTCTGATGCTGTTTTAAGCTAGCAAAGAAGGATTACTAGACAAAGACAATCTCTCTGATGAATTTTTAAGCTAGCAAAGAAGGATTACTAGACAAAGGCAATCTCTCTGATGAATTTTTAAGCTAGCAAAGAAGGATTTCTAAATCAAAGGCAAACTATCAAATAAGGATTACACAGAATAAAATAAATTATATTAAGCGAACAAATACATTTCAAAATTTTACAAATGACCTTTCTTGAAAACTTGAGTGTGATAAATAATATCGCCACGCTTGATGAAACACACGTAGACTCCTGGATTACAGATTACTACAGGATTTTGGAAAAACCTACGCAGTGTTTCATATTAGGTGACATTGTTTACTAGCTGAGTATCGGGATACATTACATGCAATTTCAAAGTAGTAACTGGAAGCCTTTTCAAATTTATTCATTCTTATTTATCATGTTTATTTTGTCAACTACTGATACTCGCTGAGGATCGTGATAAATGACATGCAATTTCAAAGTAGTAACTTAACGCCTTCCTCAATTTATTCATTCCTATTTATCGTGTTTATTCAGTCAACTACTGATACTTGCGGAGAATCGTGATACATGACATGCAGTTTCAAAGTAGTAGCTGGACGACTTTTTAAATTTATTTATTCCTATTTATCGTGTTCTTTTTGTCAAATTGATTGTTGAATTAAAGTCTATGACTGAAAAATTGTTAAAGCTACGTTAAAAACAGTCCAAATCACACACAAGTCTATGTTTATATTGGGGTTGTACTCCTTTACGTCCAGAGTGATGCGTTGTCATTAAACCAACCCAGGGCTTGAGTTTCCTTTTTGGAATACAAATTTTGTTAATAAAACTTCAAACTGACACATGCATCACATTATTTCTTCGTATTATTATGTGGAATTTGGACTTTATAATAATGTCTTATATATTTCTGGAAAAGGAATAATTCAAGCAAGCAAGCCAGCAAGAACACATGTAACCGGCAGCAGAATGAATGATTAACTAAAGATACAAATAACAATAAACAAACGTCTTAAGAGTGATGAGATTAGTTTTAAATTCATGTTTCAAAGCGATTTCGTGGGTGAATATAAAGGAGAACAAACATATATGTGCCGTTAGGTTTACCACGTGATGATTAAACTTACATCTCTACATGCTTGAAACTTACATTTCTTATTTGTAACGTCACCCTCTTAGTAAGAGGAGTGGTTAATTGGACTGGGCTGGCGTTATCTAGAGGATGACCTCCCTCGATGTTATAGCCCGGTGGGAGTGAAAAGGAGTAGAATTTCAACAGAGAACCGAGCAAGATTATTGTGAAGAAATAAAGCAATACGAGCCCCCGTAGACAAGAAGAAAAAAAAACAAACAAATTTAATCAAAACAACTTAATAACGGCAATTCCAATTCAATTTAAATTATGTCAACAGAATTTAATAGCAGTGTCCAATTCGGATTTATTTCATCATAATAACGAGTGGTGAAAAAGGCGCAATGTCCACGACTGATTTACATCATCTTCCTCCCTTGACCGTGTATCACCGTCTTCCTATTTCATCGACTTCCTCTTCTCTGTATATCGTCCCTTCATGGACCTTCTGGTCCTTTATTCTAATCTCGTTCTTCTTTTTTCTCGGACTTCTGTCTTTAGACTGTCCCGTCTCTTTCTCAGAAAGCTATTCCTTAAAGGATAAAATAACCCCTAAATCTATGTATGTACCACTTTCTACTGTACGTAAATTCACTCACTTACGTTACTCAGAAGCATAAATAACTATCCAAACACTGCATAAATTCTGACTTAATACGGTAGTACATTATCATCGCTTAATAGCGACAGGACATAAATTACCGCGTGAGCGGTCTATCGAACATTACCGTATTCCTTTACCTATGTTGCTACATGTTTGATTACTATTGCATAAAATTCACAAATTCTAACTCGCAGCAATCTCTGACCTACAAGATTATTTAAACATTACAAAATCAAATATAAATAGGCAATTATCGTTATCTCATGAGAATCAGAATCGTCCTAACAGACAATGGAAATTATTTCCTATATCCCCTTGAAATTCTACACATATGAAAATTTGGATCGCATACAATGAATTCTACAAATGAACTAATAACTGTAAAATTAAAATGTAAACTGCCTAACAACCTTAGCATCAACACATTTCCATGAAACTGAATAAAATCAATTGCATAACAACTATAGCATCAACACTTTTCCATGAAATTGAAGAAAATAAATTGTATAACAACTATAGCATCAACACCTATCCATGAAATTGAATAAACGATACGTACTATGGAACCTAGTCATATCAAACACATTTGCATAAAACAAACAATCAAAATAGAGAATATTACGTGAAAGTAAAATTTAGTACTTTAGTACTGTTCTCTTTCAGAACTTTGCCTCCAGGCACTAAACAACTGTCTTTTCTTGCAAGACAGCTGCATGGTCCCTTTCTTGTTTAACGAGGAAAGCACTAGTCTATTTAGGCTTCCTCGGAGCCAAGCTTCTCCTCTCTCAGGATTTTCGACTAAAGAATTTCGAGTAAGGTCGTCACTTTAAATTCAGATTGCTCCTAAAGTGTACGCCTTAATTTATTCTGGCCAATCATAGGCAGTGGTTCCTAAATTTTCCCCAAGACAATCATTTCTTTGGTCAAATTTACAGACAGCATAAAATTTGTTAAGGACAGTACGGCATATCAATTACCCTGTCGCAGAATAGAAGCCGAGTGGGTTTTTGGACTAAATGAATAAGACAAACACAATGTGAAAAAGATGGAAATTTATGCAATGAATTAATAAAGAAAAATATATGATGTAAAAATACAATGATTCTCTCACGCTCTCAACGTACGATTGACTCAAATCACTCTACACAACATTCACACACTGAAAATAAACCAAAAATATGAAATCAATATGAAGCACAGATTCAAGAAACCTCATGGACTACAGATACGCTTCAAACAGTATTACACACTACAAGAGAGATTCACATAATCTCAGATATGTACTCCGATTAAGATTAAAAATAATCTTGTAAACACAACTAAGATTCAAAATAATCTTATGAACACAACTAAGATTCAAAATAATCTTATGAACACAACTAAGATTCTAAATAATCCTATGAACATAAAAATGCAATTGGAACAATAATTGAACCTAACGTATGCTTCTAGACCCCTTGTACAGTCGCACGAATCCTTGGGTTGGCCCACACTCTTATCGGCCGCTCGCACCCTTTATGGATCCACCACATGTACAGTCATACGTATACACACGTACAGACAGCATACAGCACCCTTTTGAATTTGCTACGTCTACGTCCGTGGCACAGACATACGTACATACATACATACGTATCGACAGCACGCAGCCTTAAATACTCTGGAAACTCCAGACAGCTCTTAACAACTTTAGACAGCTTCAGACGGCTTCAGACAGCTCTGGTCAGCTCTAGTCATATTCACAGTCACAATCACAGTGACAGTCACAATCAGCTACAATTAAACCAAATTAGTCATAATAATAGTTTCTGTAAAATCTCTAGATATATGCTAATACATTAACCTCTAATAGTGACTTGTAATTCAAAGTTCAAATCTGCGTTGTAATAAATGCATTATTACGCGATAAGACATTACATCCCGAATAAGCTTCGCATATCAAATGAAATGTAAGTTCAACACTTACCCCTATGGCTGGAAAACAATGGAGAGCGTACACTCCTTGACGTGATCCAAAACGACCAGTGTCGGTTTAGAAATTGATTTTACTTAAATCCATAGGACAGTGAGCAAAAGTCAGGGTAGAATACCCGTGCATATCATGTTATTAATGTCCCTTCGTCGCAAGTAATTCCCGGCGAGGTACATGTTAATACAGTAGCTTACCTAGAAAAACACTTATTCACCCTAGATAACGTTGTACGCATGTACAACGAAAAATAGTCAAATAGTTCTAATGCAAAACCAATTTTTTTTTTGCCTAATTCTGTGACATACCATTTGAAAATGATATTTTGACATGGGTTTCTATCAAGTGGTTATGGTTGGTAGCTAAAATATTTAATTCTAAGGACAGCGTAGCAATGCCCCTTTCAGTCTCGATCAGTCATAAAATTTAGCCTTTCAAGTTTTAGCACTGACACGGGAGAGTAAAGAAGATAGGTCGACCCTTCACAAAGAGCTTTCAGGCTTAAATGCGATAAAATTGTAATGCTCAATGCATTCACCTTTAAAGTTCAATATAATTCAAAATTCGACACTTGACATAATTTCTCTGTTCATTGCCAGAAACTAGCATTGCACTAAAATCAAAGCAAAAAGCGAGTTTACATATGTAAATTTTCACTCATTATGCATACTAAATTGTTACCTTTTTTGTGGTAAGTGATTGTGAATTGTATCATCTGTACCGAAGAAATTATTGCACAGGCAGGTAACAGCATATTGATAATCTATTACATATTTCTTTTTTTCTGTGAAGAGAATGGTATTCATAAACAAATGCAATATCTCGGGTGTAATGGTACCACTTTGATAACGACTAGTGATGACTAATAAACATGGTATTTCTAGGTCAAACGTTACAGTTATACAAACTTGGAAGAATGGGTTTATAGTTATTGATTTAAACACATATCATTTCATGTCCGTCGTTTGTATTAACAGTAGATATAATGTTTAATCTGACAAACACTCCATACAAGAAGTTAGTGAAAACTTGTATAATGATGTTATAATGCAATCAAAAAAGAGATAGGACAAAAATCCCAGAAACTTCCAACCTTTTTGAATGGCAGACATTTTCATGATCACGATTATTGATTGCATATCTATGTCATATTTATGGCAATTATGTTATTCATTGTCTCTGTGAGTTACACATATTTCATGTTTTTTAGTTCTTGTAGCGAGTGCTCATGTCTTGTCTTTGTATTTTAGGTTTGCTACCCACCATCCCACATATACTATCCAATACCCCACATTTACTTTCCGTGCATTGTGAGCAATACATGGCTATCAACCATCCACCAACAAAACATTGATATTATCCAACATTCCATGTGAAGTGAAGAAAACCTTATCACCTAATACAACATGAAAATGGTAGGATGTGAAACAAGTTGGTTGAAATTGGCCACTATCACGCGCAAGATGGTAGGGACAATTTTTACACGTATGCTATCCATATACAGGCAAACATAATATCACGCACTAAAGGTTACTGATAGCATATACACTGTATCACACAAAATGATTATAGAAGAGTGTTTCCGTTTTATTTGCTTTTAAACAGACATAGACCTATACAAACACAAAACACACAGTGACAATGACATTGAATAGCATCTCACTTTTCAGGAAGATTTGGGTGACACATAACTGATCTTAGGGTTATTTAATCAAAGATGTTTGACACATGCATCGCTTCACAGTTCATTTTCTCAAACGTCTCCTTATAGCTGGTTCATAGACTAATACTCTCTTTCACATAGAATTTTTGTTTCCTTACCAAATAGTTATGTATGTGATGCGTGTCAAATTAGTACAAATGTATATAAATACAGTTTTGCACTGCAATCCGTTCCATCATCAGGTATGAATACCCTTTCATAGATGCGTTTCGGCACGACATACAACACTCTCCAGTGTTACGCCGACTCCGCTAGGGCCCCATTAGCTTTTCTATTGCTCCTCTTTCTTCCGCTACATTAAATGCGAGGCTTCCTCGGCCTGTTTACCAACCATAGTAATCCCTATAATTCCCATGCATTCTCGTACTTAGATGACAAGATTTCTGGGATGGAAACGTTTATCTTCACCCAAAAGGTTTTATTGTTGTTTCAAGTATCACAATATTTCTATCAGTAATGTCATGGTTGCTTAAGTTCTAGGCTCTGTATTTCGGAAGGAAATTAACTAGTTCATTAATCAACTTCCAAAGTAACATTGTTCAGTCCAGACTGCTATAAGCAACATCTGCATTCCAAGAACAGAACAGTGCTTGCAGATTATTGGTAATTTACATCACCGGTGGACATCTTGTTTCAACAAATAGCTAAAGGTCACACCTTTGTCCAGAAACAAAACTCTGTCTTTGAGTTCAAGTTGTCAACTTCAATAATTCCATTCAAAGACATGACAATGAACTCTATAACTATTAAAGGACGGTCAGGATAAAAAAGAAGAAAAAGAACGTGAATTTTATCTTTTTTTTATTTTGCTCTGCGTATTCACAAACGACTGGAATTCACATCCATACTTTATGTGTAGTTCATCGCAGTTGTGAAAATGTATTCAAGATTCTTTATTGTGTCACTGTCCGAGTTGTAGCTTGATTCCAGAAGGACGCAAAAAGGACCATTCAGCTGTAAATGACAGTTGTCTTGAGGTCTTTGAAAATAGTTTTCTATATGTGTTGTTGGTTGCGTTAAACCTTGTTTGTTATGTACGTCTAGCACAAGTTCCTATACTATTTTTCTTTCTTGGAAGTAACCGCCAAATCAATAGACTTATTTGAATAATTTTCATATTAATTGGTTTATTAAGTCACATTGTGATATTCTAGAGTCAGAAGATCCCTTCCTTGGTACGAATTTAAGTGATTTTCCTCAATTTCCTGATACATGCAATAGATATTACACGCATTCTGGTGCTATGTAAGGGATATGTATCATATTTGGAAGTGTTTCATATTGTAACACACATAGGGTGGGGATAAATTGTAAATATATCTCTATTTATAGTCTTCTTAGATTTTAGCGATTATTTCTTTGATTATAGGTTGTCGGTGGCGTGAAAATATTTCTCAAAACTAGAAGTTTGTGATTTTTTAGGAGCACACGTTATAATGTATATTCTTGGCGAGACTTGATGGTAGCATACACTGATTTTGTAAAATGAATTCTCCCTAATTTCTTAGTATGAGGACGTCCCTTGATGTTTTCAGGTATTTGCTAATATTCTGCATGGAAAAGCTGATTGATAGGTCATGCAATTCTAAAGCAAGAGAGACCATGCCAATCTGAAATTAGCATCAAGTGAGTGTTTGGGTGTTGGTTGATTGGAGGAATTTGTATGCTGCACATGTGCGTTTAAGAACCATACAGCAGAGAACGATACAGCAAAGCCCTATCGACCCGAAAATCATTTGTTGATCCCTTATTGCAAGGAAAATCGAATATGTAAAGAAATTATAGTGTCAGTTCCATTATAAAATGATCAACTGGTCGAATAACACTAATGCCATACTCAAATGACGGTCGCTTAAAGTTTCAGCCCAGAAGCATTTTGTACTTTGCATTACTCATAAAATGCATGCTACTGGTCAGGAGTTATAAAGTTAGTTGGATATTTTGCGTAACACCATGACTCGGTAAAACTTGAAACCCACGTATCACAAATGTCCTATTAGAAATGCATATCTTGCATCATATTTCTCGAGCAAAACACTTGTTCGGGCGCCCTTTGTATCCTTAAATATCAGGTTCAGTATAATTTTCTCTATCTGTACTGCAACTACGTCATTACTTTATGATTTATGTTTAGACATCACGATTATGAGGCAGGTGTTCCTGATCTAAAAGGATGCACAAAGTTATGACCTATTTAATTTATTTTTCTCCCTTTGCTTGAAATGTATAAAACCTATAAATTCGACCTACTAGTCGCGAGTTTTATTACTGAGCAAACAGCTTTGTCTTCTTTTTTCTCTTCTTGTTATTATTACCGATATATTTGTTGCTGCTTATGCTATTGGTGTCTGTTAAATGTGGTTTATTATGTGTATTATGTCTCTATATTAAATATATGCTGACGAACACTAATTATCCTTTCAAATATGTGAGCCTATATTGATTAATGACTTCAGCTTAAGGAATATTATGAATGTGTCTTCATTTGATAAACCAAGATTTCATTGTGAGAGAAACAACGACTTTCCGTACATGCAACCAAAGTGTATTTACGCGGACGGTTCGTTTAGTGGATTATTGCATTTATATCGCACGGATTTGCAGACGATATGGAACCTACAAAAACTCTTCCACGGCACCTCCAACTATAACCAAGTCCAATCTGGCAAATATAAAGTAGACCTATTCAAACGATAAGAAAGCAAACATATATTTCTGAATTCATCTGAATAATATTATACAATCCTTGTGTGTTGTTAAAAGTGCCTTCAAAGCAACAAAGCACACTCTTCATAATAAAGGAATATATCATTTCATATGGTGCACTATGTTCAGTTTAACTTCCCTTGAAGTACTGCCTGGTCTCGTCCGGGTCAAGGTCAACAATTGATTATTTTAAAATGTCAATAAATTCAAGACGCCAGAGTGAGAATGATTTTAAGCGTGTCGCCAATAAAGTTTGCAAAATATGTTTGTTTTGTAAATATATCTTAATATTAACCAATAATAATGCTACAGCTAGAAGGGATTACTCTGCAAACGGTATACATGTATTTCTAGGGAGGTAAATCTATCCGGAACATAAGCCATTCAGTTATGACGACAACATACTGCCATTGAACGTCACTAATATTTTGATATTTGAATCAAAAGGGTAAAAAGAATACAAGTCACTGGATGGTTATGAAGTGGCGGGGGGAAAACTATTAACGTATTATGATACCAGCTATATGATTAATAGTGCAAGGGGTGATTGGGGAATGCTGGAATGAAATGACTATTAGCATCTTATGATACCAGCTATAATTTTCATAGAGCACTGGGTAGTTTTGAAATGGTATGGCGAAATAACTATTAGGTTGCTATGATGCCAGGTGTATATTTGATAGAACACGGGGTGACTTAGGAATGTATGGCGAAAAAATTATTAGCGTATTATGATTCCCAATGTCTGTTTAATAAAGCATTAGGTGATTGGGGAAAGGTAGGGTAAAATAAATGTTAACTTATTGTGATGCTAGCTGTGTGTTTAATTGAGCGTGGGGCGCTTGAGGAATGGTATAGTGGAACAAATGTTAGGGTCTTATGATGCCAGCTGTGTGTTTAATTGAGCATGGGGTGATTGGGGAATGCTGGGGCGAAATAACTATTATCATCTTTTGATGCCAGCTATATGTTAATATAGTACTGGGTGATCGGAACTGGCAGAGTGAAATAACTATTATGAGTCTTATGATGACAGCTATATCTTTAATAGAGCAAAGGATACTAGAGAAATGGTAGGTAGAAATAACTTTTTGCTTCTTATGGTGCCAACAAATATTGCTCGTAAAGAAATACCTTTAATTTCATCCTAGGCCGTGAGTTACTGTAGGCCGAGAATTACCGTATTCGGTGAATTACCGTAGGGCCGTGAGTTAATTTAGGCCGTGAATTACCGTAGGCCCTGAATTAAAGACCGTAAATTATTGTAGGCTATGAGTTAGGTCGTGAATTACCATAGACCGTGAATTACTGAAGTTTAAAATTAAATAAGTATGATAATTGACTGTAGTGAAATAGATCAGTATTTTCTCTACCGCGTCGATAAGATAATGACCAAGAAACTTTAGCTATTTTTAGAAGCTTCCATGGTATTTGGTAAGATTAGCCGCTATACATGAAAGCGAAACAAGTTTAAGTCCAATATTGTGCATACTTTTCTTCCAATGTTTAGAAAACTGTTTTGCCTCGAATTAGGAAAGAGATTTGTGTTACTACATACATTTGCTGTGCGAAAATATAAACATAACAGAACGTATAAGATAAGCCAGGTAAATGGTAAGAAATCTCCCATACGCCTGCTTTACATATTGCTCTCCAATATATTTTATCATAAAATACAATGATAATTTGCTTCTATGAAGTGTGTGTGTGTGTGTGTGTGTGTGTGTGTGTGTTTGATTTGGATAACAATTTTTCAGTCATATCGCTACGATGTCTGCAGCGTGGCAGTTTACACTGGGGCACTGGGGCATCATGCGCAGACATGTAGCATGATGTCCCACCCAGTCACATTATCCTGACACCAGGCCGACCAATCCTAACACTAACCTCTTAATGCTGAGCGCCAAGCGAGGCAGCTGTTAGTGCCATTTTTGTAAGTCTTTGGTATGACTCGACCGGGGATCGATCCCACGACCTCCCGCATCCGAGGTGGACGCTCTAACCACTAGGCTACCGGAGCGGTTTTCTAGGAAGTGAATAAAGGATATATATATATATATATATATATATATATATATATATATATATATATATATATATATATATATATATATATATATATATATATATATATATATATATATATATATATATATATATATATATATATATATATATATTGTGTGTGTGTCAATCAAATCGCATCTCTACGTCTTATACTGATAATGAACTATACAGGCAGTATGGTTTTTAATATTTGCATCATGAATGATCTTCTCCAGTAACTTCCATAAACAATTCATCGTCTTGTAGTGTACTAAGGTGTGTGTGTACGCGTATGTGCTTTTTTTTATTCCTTACGTAGCTACGATGTGTGCGGTGTGGCAGTTTATATTGATGTCTCTCACTGGGGATTCATGACGCAGATTGGTAGTATGATGTTCCTTCCAGTCACATTATCCTGACACCAGGCTGACAAGCCCTAACACTAACCTCTTAATGCTGATCACCCAGCGCGGCAGCTGTAAGTACCTGTAGAGTACTAATAAACTCATTTGTTTATTTGCAGGGAACAGGTTATATTTTGAAGCTTAATATGGATTAGTGTTTTTGAGAATCAGCTTAACTCAATCACAACGTCCATGTAATGTAAGTTTTATAAGCAGGTGGTTATAGAATAAGCAACCCACGGAACAAAATGTATGGAGTCTGAAAATTATTCCTTTGGTTATTGCTTGCATGGTTAGTTGTCTGTTTGCTTCCTGCTTCCTAGTACCAGTCAAGGGATGGATGGAAGAAGACGAAGTAAACAACCGGAACATACTCGATTAATCTCAGACGCCGGTCCTATTCTATGTTGGAATTAATCTCTGACACCGACAATGTAAAATATTGTTAGTGATCTCTGACGCTGAGCCTTTACCATGACGTCAAAGATCTCAGACGCTTATCGTGTACAATGAAGGCGTTGATCTTGGACCTTGTTAACAATGATCTCACACACCATTCAAGTCCGGTATTGCTAGTAAGGTCTCACTGGACAGTTTTTCTGGTGAAATTTCATCCGACAATGACCTATTTCAGAAAAATGAGAATAATTTTAGACTGAATTTAAAATAAAAACAAACTAATGATTTTTGTAGAAAGCATGCATGTGAGAATTTGACTTCGGCAATCAGGGTAATTCCTTATACAACTGGTGACTCTTATACTGAACCAACACTGCCACCAATTCTTCTTTTTTACATTCATTTTTCACAGCAAAGAGCTTTTTTGAATATTTTCCTGTGACAAGGCAGCTAAAAGAATCAGTATATGCCTTATGCATGAACAAAGTTCACTATTACTATAACAAATTAGCATACTTTATAATCCTCAACCATCTCGAGTTTTAGATAGTTACCTCTGTAGCAGACATACGTAAATACATAAGCCAAGTCGGCTGTTCATTTGCAGCCCAAGTTACGCATTTGATCTCCAATGCTAGTCTAACTGTGACAGGCATTTGCCAAACAAACCAACCCATTTTCAAGCCTAACTCAAAGTAAATCTAAACCACATTACATAATTAGCTTATATGTGAATTTATAAATGCTAGGCTTATAATAATTAGGTTCATGCCTTCTACCTTATCTCCGACACCGAACATGCACAAATCTCAATAATTTAAAATGCTGTTTATGCACCATATTGACCATGATTGGAGATGCCTATAATGTATCATGTTGACAGCGATCTCAGACTCTGGTCATTGAATACGTTGATACACATTAATAAGAACTCAAGCATTCTCCTGTAGAATCAAGGGATAGGACATTCCGTTCTATTTTGTTTATAAATGTAATTCTCAATAATAAGTCTATATAACTTAATTTGATGATTTATTTGTAGGAATCCGGAGTGACTCTGTATAAGATGAGAATTAAGTAGTGTGCTTACTGTTTCAATTCACCAGATCGATTCTGATAGATACATGTTACAAATTCAACAGGTCGATTCTGAATCCAGGTTTCAAATTCACCAGGCCGATTCTGATAGATGTATGTTACTAATTCACCAGGACGATTCTGATACCTGCATTCTTCAAATTCACCTGGCCGATTCTTATTTCGATCTCTAAATATGGATTTACATGTCAAGATTTAGCCTGTGGGAGTTGTTATGGTTGGGGTGTGGTGCTCCCTATATTTTATCTAAATTATTAAAGAAGTCCCACCCAGGCTCGATTTTGGTTGGAAGTTAAATTAGTGAAATTTAGATGTAAAGCTCCGATCCCCCAGTCAGCAATGCCGACGGTTAAATGATTGAATATAAACAAAAAAGTGAAATTCAACGACCAACAACTTAATAACTATTCAATAGTCAAGTGATTCGAATTTCCCAAGTACTCTTCATCCGCTCGACCCTGTTATAGCCTACTACATCACTTGAGTAGTAGCGTGAGATAGATTTCCACCTGTCCTTGTATTATACTCATCTGTGTATTCTTCTCTCCTATTCCTCCCAACTCCTTCTCCTCTTCCTTCCGACTTTCTTCGAATTCCTCCTCCACCACCGTCTATACACATTCAATCCACCGACTAGACTTTGGTCGACTTCGACTGCTCTCCACCTCTTGAGGACTAAGGATTCAACTGAACCGGAAGTTCTGTCCCCTAAAACGCTTACTGTGAAAATACAAGGACGGTACAATATTTTTCCTAAGCCCTCTCATCTCACACTACACCCAGCCTATCATCAGAATACGGCTATTAAATTTCTTCTGTCACGCATTCAGTCACATCGAAATACTCAAACGTCCTTGTATGGTAAAACAACGTCCTCATAAAAGCACGGTATAAATTACTTCTCATACATACATCAATAAACTGCGTCACATCAGTACATATTCATAATCCCATTATACTAACCAATATCATAACAATCAGACGCATTTCTTTACATTACAACTCATATACAGTACACAAACATTCAAATATCCATGCTCGGATATATCTATACGTCCATAGCAACTAATCTTACAGACTTCAACCATTTTCTAAACTCACTATTCTAGCATGTGTAAATTGTAACATAACGTATTAATAAAGCATAAGTTTACTACGAAGTAACCTAATAGCGAATTACAAAATTAATTCTGACCTCGAGCTAACAATCTACATAATTCTCTATATAAGCTCAAGTCCATTTCTCAAATACGCATGTAAATGAAACTACAAAGATAATTATACATACTAAACATACATATTTGTTATTTGATCCAAAATTTATTTTCTATAATTTGGATTTCTGATATTAGATTTAGATTTGAATGAGAAACGGTTGCATTTATAAAGAGAGGAGAAAACAAATTCTATTGTTTCATGTGTGTGTTCAATATTAGACGCTTCTCATTTTGAGAGAGACAGCCATCCCTTGTTTAAGAAACCGCGTTTTGTTTTATATTCCATATGCTTCTCTTAAATTATGGGCACAGCATTGTCTGCCAGTATGGTTTTAATTTGGCCATATCTGGTGTATATGGTACATTTAAAACAGAAAAGTAATCCACAAGGGTCTAAAATCAAATAGGTAAAAATATGTTAGTTAACTCTTTGCACGTTATTATGGGTAACCCTTAGTGTTAAGTTTACTCCTATCTCCCCGTCTATGTGTTCTGTCTGTCCGTATCATTCGTATGGGTTTTTTCTGAGTCTCTTTCCCAGGTCTGTTCACTTCGCGTAGCGCCTTGTTACTTAGCCCTGTAACGCCTGTGTCTCATACTTCTCCCATATGAAGGTACCCTGTGTCCCTCTATAAAAAGGAAAATCAGAAAGAGAAGAGCATTATGTTTATTAATTTATTAGTAATTATTGGGTCTCACATTCTCTATATTGTTGATTACATTTTATTAGTTGTATTATTTTTGAGGTATCGAAGGAACAATTCATATTCTGCTAATAGGCTGTAATTAGTAAATTGTTTGTTTCCATGGGGTGAGAGATGAGGTCAAAGGTCCAGCGCACAGGCTGGTACATACCGCAAAATTACGAGTGGCTTTCTCGGAGTAATCCTGTTTGCTCAGCAATCTTCCCAGGAGAACTACTGACCTTTTGCTTGAGAGTTATGAAATTATAAGTAGGATCTAAATTGTAATCACACCCTCTGTCCCAATTCCGATTGGATATCGCTGTGAACCGATCCAATCAAACTTACCGGACAATGTCCTTCTCGCTGTCAGTCCACTTGGGGACGAATGAGAACACGCCCCGTTTACCCCGTGGGTTGCATCTAATATCGGAACAAACCTATAACATGTAGATGTGATACGGCAAACCTTTGTCCAGTTAGCATGATAGAAATGGCCAAAGGCTACTTTCCGCACTTTTTCAATACCGAAGCAAATCAACAGGCCGTTCTACCCAATTTGCCTGAGGGTCACTACTACGACCCCGACAACATGCGTACCGAACAACGAGAAGCTTTATATGCTTGGTACCAGACACACGCCACGAACACCTTCGACTTTTAGGAAGAAGTGATAAAGTTCTGTCGTTCTGACGTGAACATTTTACAGCTTTTCTGTGGAACATTTCAAGAACTGTTCATGCAACACGGAGGGATCGATCCTTCGAAAAAAGCATGCACCATCGCCAAAGCGTATTTTGTAATATACCGCCAACGATTCATGCCTGAAAACACATAGGCTGTCATCAGCCTTCAAACGACCAACTTTGTCAAACGTCAATACTCGGGCAAAGACTTACGCTGGATACATTGCTTGTGCGACAAGGAAGACAAATGGATCCAACATGTCCGCAACGGAGGAGGCAAAAAAAAAAACCATCGGAACGTATTTGGTGGATGGATGAGACTTAGAAAACACCAAGATCGTGTACGAGTTTAACGGTTGCTTATTTCACGGATGTCTCCTCTATTACCCTGAACGTGACACGAAAAATCAGATTTTACAACGAACGTGGACGACTTGTACCTGACCACTGGTCAGCGATGCTTGAAGTAAGAAAAGCAAGGATGCCAAGTGGTCGAAATGTGGGAACGCGAGTATTATCTCCGTTTGAAAACCGATCCCGAGTTTAAACGCATCGTGGAAAGTTGCAAGCTGTTGAACTCACTGAACCCACAGGATAGTTTGTGCGGAGGAAGGAAAAATGCAAACTGTTTGCTGTACCATGCCGATGAGGAAAAAGGAGAACAAATAAAAAACGTGGACGTGTGTTCACTATATCCTTACATTTGCAAATAGTGTCGCTTTTCAGCAGGGCACTTGCAAATGATGACGGAACACATCGACCTAGACAAGGATTGATCAAGTGCAAAGTCTTGCCGATGTGGTGGAGTACAACGTGGTGGGACACACATCCGTACCATTACTGCGTGTCATTCATTTCAAAGTGGATTCTGCCACGGTCACTAACAAGGAAGGTGGAAACACCTAAAACGTTCACCGCGAATTTATACATCCTCACTATTTGTCTGTCAGTAAGTCGTATTTCGACACTCAAGATTGCTATAAAAGGAGATCTGGGACAAAATATTCCATTCTCAAAAGGGAAATTAACGGTTAAACTCCATTTTTGAAAAACGATTCTCAAACGACTTGTAAGTCATGTATCCTGTGTACCAATGCGTCGCTCGACAGCGAGGACATGGTTTAGGAGATAGGTTGAAATGGGCCTTTCGTTCGGCTTCTCCGGTGTTGAAACCGATTGTGACACGAGGATTGCATGCCTTAAAAGTCGCTGAATTGACGCAAGGCAAAGAATTTCTCCAAAATGTCATCATCGCCAAACAAAACCACAAAGAAGCTTTCTTGAGAACAATCAAAAATGTCCTGCTGTAAACAAGCAAAGACATTTTGGGTCAACGAAGAAACGCCAATAAATACATTGACACTGCAGAATCAGGCATTCCTGATCCCCTAACGACACAGCAAGGACAAGTCAGAACGAGACGACAAAGAAAACACCTCTTCAGAAGCCTGCATACTTGCAAAGATAGAAAGACTAAGAAAAGAAGAACCATCCGAGACTAGACGTTTTGATTATTACAAAAGATGATGCACCGAGAGCCTTTTGCCTGTTCCCAGTCAGAAATATATCTGTTTGCCATGCCACCCACCATGATGACGATACAAGAATCCCAATGGGTCGAATTTCATCCGGTTTCCTCTTTGACGGATTCAGCTCCTATCGAATTTGAAATAAAAGGACAGCTCGAAGATTACATCGATCCGAACAGCAGTTACTTGTACCTGAAAAGCAAAGTTATACATAAGGATGGAGGTGTTATAGACAGCGATAAGAAAGAAGCTTCCGTCAAAAATTTAAGCATTCTTTATTCAGCGGAGTGATTTTGTACTTGAATAACAAATTGGTCATCAACAGCATGGATACGTAACCTTCCCGAGCGTACCTGGAAACTGTCTTGACGTACGGAAAAGAAGCCGAAAACACTCATCTAGATGCTTGCGTGGTATGGAAACCTGACACGCCAGGTCAATTTAACAACACTGCTTTGATTAAAGGATTGTGGGATTCAACACAGGTCGATACAAAATCATATCTCCTCCTAAGGCTGAATCTCAGCAGTGTCGCTTTATATTTGATGGCTGATACTGCTGATGCTACTGGTGGCAATCCAAAAACCATCATACAAGAAGCCAAACTCTAAGTGCGCCGCGTGGAATTGTTACCTAAAGTGAGAAACTACGTCAGTCACACTTTGAGCAGAACGACCGCCACGTTCCGATACGACGCGTGAAAGTAAAAACGTTCCCAAGGGTACGCGACCCATGATCGAATATCATCTGTTCCAAGGAAAGTTACCCAAACGTTTAATCCATGGTATCGTCGAAAATTCAGCCTTCAGCGGGGTCATTGATACAAATTCTTTCAACTTTCAACACTTTGGCGTGTCCAAAATCGAAGTCAGTCGCGATGGCAAAAACCTTTTTTGTGTACCAGACCCCTTGAACCTGACATTAAAAAGAAGAATTACTTGAGATCGTACTTGTCCCTGTACGAAGCCAACGGACATTTAGGAACCAACACCAGTCATGGCATTTCGTACGAGGATTATGCAGGAGGCTATACTTTGTGTCAAGGTAGCGATGAGGGACATTTCCACCCTATAAAATCTGGCCAAATCTGTGTGGAAATTCAGTTTAAAGACCGAGTTCCTGATGAAACCGTGAACGTCATATTGAATGCCGAATTCGACAATACCATAGAAATCAACTATTTGAGAGAAGTCAATCTAGACTATTTGAAACTATATAAGACTGTAATCCCTCTTTAAATAGTGGAGAATCTATGTAAATGGATTGGAAGGATACCGTGAAAGTAGAAGCCCAAGACAAAGACAAAAAGAATATGGTGATGACGTCCAGATGGCCAGAACAAGAACAACATGTAGTCTCCTGTTTTGCCAAACATCTGGCAGAAACGATTACGGAATTGGTCACAAAAGATTGCTACGGATGTAAAAACTATCATCCCAGTCAAATTTAACACGATGTCTGATGCTGAGTCAAGAAGAAAAATTGGACGAGTTTCTGGAAGATAGCTTGAAGTCTCATCTCGGAAGAAACTGTATTGCATCAGTGGTATAAACACTTGCGTGATCATTCCTCTCTTCCATTGATGACTCTAGAGATCCATCACATCGAAGCCCTCTTGGCTCAGAGTGAAGAGCAGAAACGACGAAATGGTTACTTGTCAGACATTTTCAAGCACAAAGTCAGGATTGAACTGATCACTTATCATTACCTGTGAAGAAAAACAACAAGAAAAAACTTTACAAAAAATGGATACCTGGGAACTTTATTACCTTTTAAACCACAGTTCGTACACTGCTTCTTGGAATCCTGTCGTGTGCGTAAACTTCAAGACCATCAAGTTTGTGCCATCAACACGGACGACAGCCATCTCCAAGGAACCCACTGAGTAGTCGTCTGTTTTCCTAAAGAAGGTTGTGTGGAGTATTTTGATTCGTATGGATTGCCACCTTTGGAAGACGACATCATCGACTTTATGAGAAGAAATGCCCAGACAACACGATTCAATAATGTGAAATTACAAGGCACATATTCCATATTGTGTGGATAATATTGTGTGTATTTCCTTCATCAACGCATTCTTGGATATTCTTTAGAACATTTAGTGACTTATTTTGATCGTCATTTTTCTAGAAACGATGACAAAATAGATCGATGGCTTTGTGACCATTATGGTTATCTTTTGTCTATAGCTAGGAACTGTAGTGTACATCAATGGCTCAATGACTTCCATTCTTGGAAGTCTAGCTTGACTTCACAACGTTGTCAAACTAGTCCAAAATAATTTGTTATTTGAAAAATGATTGTTTGATTGTTAATTGCTAATTGTTGGTTATTAGTTATTTTAATAAAAATGTTGTGTTTTGAAAAAGGCGTCTGTCGTTTGTTTTCACTTTTTATAATGAACCGTGCTCTTTGACTTTTCTTTATCCCTCACCATTAGATCAAACTATCCTAGCGTTCCGACTCTAAACAGTGTAGGGATATTTTCTATCCCTTCCGCGCTTGAACCATGTAAAGCGGGGTAGTCTACAGTCTGTCCATAACTGACAAACATAATTCTACTGGAATTTTACTCAGTCCCACCACTGCTCGTTTACCTTGATGGCTACTCGTATCCACTCCTTGAATGCAACTACAATCGTCGCTTATGCAGTCATTGTAAGGCATGGGGACACCACGCCAGCAGTTGCAAAAACAAACAACGATGTGACACATGTGGCCAGAAGTGTGCTAATTGCAACGAAGTCCATCATCCCATTTCCAAGGAATGTCCATACACCAGGAGAGAATAAGAAATTATTAAAGTCATGACGGAACAAAAATTGCCTAATGCAAAAGCAAAAGCCACAACCCAATGGAAACGTACCATGCAGGAAACGAAGCCAGCGCCACAAATGCCTGTTATCCCTAAGTCTAAGCCTATGCCCGCCCTTACCCAATCTACTCAAATCCAACAAACCAGCTGACAAAATAACCACTCCCCTGCCCTCAAACAATAAAAAGAAACAGGTGTAACACAAATTAAAACAAGAAAGTAATGTTAATGGTAACACCATCCAACCAACTAAGTCTGATATATCGACCTTCATTCGGGAATTTCGAAATCAAACCAAAAAATAAAATGTAACAAGGCGTAAGCAATGCAGGTAACATAAGTGTGACCCCCTACGAAGTCTTCTCACATGCCACCATTTTGACCTACCTAAAAGATCTCATGGTGAGAATCACAGACATCTCTCAAAACCATCATATACCTTGCATTCCATTTTTTAAATTACTATCTGACTTACTAGAAAAACACCACGAAGCCACACGCTATTTTGACCATATAATCTACTAAAAAAAATTAATTATAACATCAAGGATGGATACAACCAGAAAAAAGAAACTAATAACCTGGCAATGGAATAGCCGGGGATTAAGTATCAATAAACCAGAACTAATGAATAAACTCCAACAAACCAAATGCAAACGTGATTTGATAGTTATCCAAGAAACCCTCATCCACCAAAAAGCTAAACATATACCCAAAATCCCAGGTTATTCAACCAGTAAATTCACTATGCGAGAGGATGAGAAAAGGGTGGTGGTGGTTTAGCCATCTTTGTCAGCGACACACTCCCAAATATATTATTCCAACAACACTCTATATCTACAAATGACCATGACAAACCCACAACACTTGAGTACTAATCGACACTCATCCACAGTGCTCATTCGAAATTTTCAATATCTATGATGCTGGCAGGCCACGTGCGGTCTCTCCTCTCAACTATGATCAATTAATCAGCACAACGAGTGAGTTATGATATGTGGTGACTTCAACGCACATAGCAAAAGATGGGGAGGAAAGTACCAAAACAAGAGAGGCAGATTATTCGAAGAATGGGTCCTCAACAACAATCTGGTCACATTAAATGATGATACTAAAACCAGAATTTCACCAGAGGACGGGTCAATATCGCCAATCGACCTAAGCATTTGCACACCCAAATTAGCATCTATGACTAATTGGGAAGTAGATAGAGACTCCACGTTGGGCAGCGACCATTTCCCCATAATTATTACCATAAAGCTTACCAATCCAGTTTCCACTTCATCAGATGTATCCAAATGGAGAATAAACAAAGCCAACTGGTTTTCATTCAATTCCTTACTCGCCGGTGTAATTATAACCAACCTACAGGAAGACGACCTCGACCAATACAACCAAACAATCCTTGAAGCGATAAATACGGCCGCCACTCAAAACATCCCCACTACTGGAACTGATATCACTCCAAATACAAAAAAAAAACCGATCCCATGGTGGAATGACGACTGCAAAAATATAATCAAGGAGAAAAAGAAATCCCTCAATAAATTTCGCCATACACGACAATCAACTGACTATACAAACTACAAAGCAAAAGAAAAACAAGCGAAGAATATTATCAAAGGAGCAAAGGAAACATCTTGACAAAATTATTGCTCCACCCTTCAAATCAAGCAATGTAATTGAAAACAGGTTTGGAACAGTAATGCGAGGCAACAATAGTAAAAATATTCAAAATATCAAGAGTGCATCAACTAACAAAGAAAAAGCAGATCAGCTAACAAAATGTTTCGCTGGAGTGTGCAAAAAATGATAACCATACTGCTAAATTTCAAGCATATAGAGCAACAATAGAGTATAAATATCCATACTTCTTTACTGACCTAGACCCAAGGATTTCTCCATCAAATGACCTGTTCAGCTTAGACGAATGGAGATCAGCCCTTAGAAATAAGAAATCCACCTCTCCAGGAGAAGACAATCTAGGATATGAAATATATAAGAACATACCAACAAATATAGAAGAAATCATATTAGATATGATTAATCAATCATGACAGACAGGACAAATTCCCCACAAATAGAAACAGCCTATATTTATCACGATCCCAAAATCCGGTAAGGACCCAACAGAAATATCCTCTTACAGACCAATCTGCCTCACCGCTACTGTGTGCAAGGTGACGGAGTCAATGATAAACAACAGACTCAAACATCACCTTGAAAGCAACAATCTTCTCTCACAAAACCAAAGTGGCTTCCGCAACAAAAGATCCACTCTAGACCAACTAATATGGCTTGAGTCTCGCATCAAACTAGCTTTCAATGCTAAACGAAAATATGATCGACACCTCATAGATATCTTCTTAGACCTTGAGAAAGCCTTCGATCTATTTTGGACTGATGGTCTCGTCGCCAAATTGAACCACTATGGAAACATGCACAAATGGATCAAACACTTCTTGAAAGACAGACACATCAAAACAAGAATATGTGTACAATACTTAGAAGAATATGTGCTAGAAAATGGCACCCCAAAAGGACGTGTCTTACGCTTAATATCATGATAAACGACCTAGAACGCTATGTTGACCTCAGTAAAATCGATTTATCACAATTTGCTGACGATAGTGGCATATGGAAAGCGGGCAACCCACGCAGCCAACAGCTCATTTCTGAACTGTGAGCCAATTTAACTAACATCGGCAAATGGGATGAAAAATGGGGGTTCAAACTATCAAAAGGAAAAACATTTGGAGTACTATTATCCCATCTTACAGGGTACATTATAAAAATCCCAACCTTATACATTCAAGGCGAACTAATCAAATTTGGAAAATTCGCAAACATTTTAGGTATGTATTACCACCAGCACCTCTCATGGAATTATCATATCACCGAATTAGTACGAAAATGTAATGGAGACCTTAATCTCCCGAAAAACATCAAAGGTTTACAATGGTATGCAGACCAAGACAAATTAGTAACACTTTACAGGGTCTTCATTAGTTCATAACTGGATTATGGATGTTAAATCTACGCATCTGCCAAACAATTCATTCTCAAATGCCTTGACATAATCTAAGCTATGGTTCTGCGCATATGTACAGGCACACTCCAAAATACCT
This sequence comes from Sinohyriopsis cumingii, assembly GCA_028554795.2. Lineage (NCBI taxonomy): Eukaryota > Metazoa > Mollusca > Bivalvia > Unionida > Unionidae > Sinohyriopsis > Sinohyriopsis cumingii. Next base: position 123,933,272 of record CM068824.1, on the reverse strand, counting down.
CTGAAGAAGAACTACAGATCATAATAAGCGAAACATCTTTAACATTAAGAAGAGAAGAGTTAACATTAAGATATGCAGCCAGAATCTCCAGTCACAACCCCTGACATCCCACAAGGGACATCATTAACAAATACAACATCCCATTTAGCCGGAGACTCGTCCCCCTCCCACCATCTGGGAAAAAGATCCACTCTTTATGTAAACAACTACAACTCGGCTGCCTTCGTGCAGAAACGACACGATATCCAGAGCCATGGACAAGAAAACAACCTAATATCATCACCATAGCAACGACTTTCGGATCCAAAGAAGAACAACCGTTAGAAATATATCAGAGATCCTGACTATATTAGACAATTCTTATAAAGAATTTGTCAAGATATACACAAATGTGTCAAAATCATACAACCCAGATAGGACTGCTGAAGCACTCACTATACCGGAATTGAATAAGGAAATAGGAAGCAGACTCCTGGATAATTGTTCAATATACACAGCAGAATTCTGGGCTATATTTGAAGCAGTGAAGACAGCATACGAACAGAAATTCCAGAAAACATTCATAATAAGCGACTCACTGAGTGTGCTAAAAACCGTGGAAACAGGAAACTCAAGGGGGCGTGAAATCTCCCCAAAAAAGCAAACTTGCTACTTAACAACATGGGAAAACAAGACCAAAATGTAGAATTCATGTGGGTTTCGTCGCATATTAACATCCCAGGTAACGACAAGGCCAACTTAGCAGCAAAAAACAAACTCAACGAACAAGAACCGGCCAAAATCGTGTACAGAGTCCCAGAATTAAACAGCATGATATCCAAAAATATCTCCTCTAAATGGCAAACCAAATGGGATACATGCCCCAAAGGACTCACGGTTTACTCGATACAAATAAACAGTGAGTCCCAAACCGAAAGCACCAGACACCAATATCAAACACCATCAACGAATCATTAACCAAATTAATACAAGAACAACCCTACTTGCAAACAGTATGGGGAAACATGTCCTTGATAACTGTGGAAATGGAGCAAAATGCCCCAACTGCGTTGATGATGATCTCCAGCATGTTTTCAACATATGCCCGAGATATGGAGAGCAAAGGACAAAATTAACCACCACATTAAAGAAAATTGGATCATCATATACCTACCCCGAACTACTTTATAAAACTAATCCTAACACCAATCAAACAAATTCTGCCATGTTGATCTTCCTTAGGGAGACTGACAAACTCGACAAGATATAATCCTACCTATTATACTCAGACCGGCTCGACATATCATAAATTCTATATAGTCTTACAATTAGCCACTTACTCAACCCAATCACCCATCCGTAAGTTTCATGCATTAAAACAGGTGGGGAAGTGGGTGCGAAGGTAGTATACGGTTTAAGGCCCAAGTAGGGGCGTGTACAGCGAAATGCGAACTGATGCTGCACCTGCCCCCATCACCCACTACAGTACTCTGGGTGGTTATACAGGCAATGCAGTTTAGTGACAGATTCAGAAGTAGGACATATCTCAATATCCATTATACAATATATGATTACCACATCACCGGACATCCCTCGTGGAATGACTGGGCGGGAATTTAGGGGTGGGGATAACATACGGTTTAACGCCCAACTAGGTGTGTTTTCCGCGAAATGTGGGCTGATGCTGCACCTGCACCTATCACACACTGCACCACCCTGGGTCGTCCGAATGCATGATCAATTAAGCAATGCAGTAGATGATTAGTAACTAATTAACCATCAATTTTCATCTTAAAATATACGAATTAACTGGCCAATACACCTAGATATCATAAGGTGGCTTAAATCCCAGCCATCGGGGCCCGCTGTACAATGCAGCAACGAAATGACTTATAACGTGTTAGAAATCAAAAGTAAGAACTCAGAATAAGACCCATAAGGTGGCTAATAACCCAAAGGCATCAGGACCAGCTACACAATGTGGCACCATATTTGCATAATTAGGAAATACGTCCTAAGAATTTAGAACTATAAGATGACTAAACCCCAGTCATCAAGCCCTTCCCCCCCCCGTACAAGGAGGAAACACTAATTATTAGAATAGAAACCACAAATAATATTCGACTAAATGCATTTCCCTTAAATAGACTAGGAGATTCATCATGTCATCTCTATATTATCCTACAAACAGTACAAATGATTTTCCGAATTACAAAACGACGCCATTTACTAGTCGGAAACTGGGAAACCTGAAAACCTCCCGGATGTAGGGGCATTCATTCCACTCTGTCTGACATACCTTTGCCACTGCCAGACATGTACCATATAAATGAGTGCGTGTGGGCCATTTCCACTCACCATGAGTCCCGTGAGACATCAAAGTCTCGAAATCGGTCTATTCAATAGCACTTCCAAAATGCATTAATGCGTTGTGGGCAGTGGCACTATTCCTCCTCCTCTAATAAATCAAATATCCCCAAACGGAGCACTAACTAGTAGTAAATGCCCATATGGGCGCAAACGACTTTAATTAAAATGACTGACTGACTGGCAGTCTGCCCATCAATTGTTGAATCCTCCTGCTATAAAGATGTGCTCAAGGCTAGTCAAGCTGAACGAAGCTTACTTGAATTTACATCGTGTCAGGCACAGCCTCATACAGAAGCCTGCAGGGATAGAGAATGTCAGAATGTTAAAAGTGACTGAAGACCTGATAAAAGAGGTCTACAGATAGAGAATCAAGAAAAAGAAAGAAGAATGGATGAAGAAGTACAGACTTCAGAAGCAGAGAGCAGCAGCAGCAGCATCAACAGGAACCAAGACAAAGGTTTTGTCGACTGCTGCGTAGGCACAAAAGAGTTCTCCTTCTCTTTCCGAAGAAGCAGACACTATCCTGTGGGAAATCCTGCCGCCAGACGGGGACACAATATCAGACAATAAACAATTGTCATAGCTCCATGTCCATAAAATAACAACCCTTTTCAGGGCTATCCAAATACTATAGAAAAGAGATACTAATTCAATTGCCAGTGGTATGTTAGTAAGTTAAGAAAAATAGAAGTGTGCATATAAGCACTTAGTTTCTTTAACTTTGACAAAATAGTCGGTGAGTTTGTGATTGTAATTAGTGTTTGTAAGTAAAAAAGTGAGTGTTCTTATAGGTTCGCGCCATCCATGTTTTGGGGTAAAGATATGGATCTTGTACGTTTTGGTGTCAGTGGTGTTTTCCTTCACTGGAGCGCTCGTCAGTCTGGCTATCCCTTGTTGATTCGTGAACTAAGAATTAGCAGCAGATTAACCAAGCTTATGGAACTTCAGATGAACCTGGAGTACGCCCGGCGCCTGTTGAATGAGCTGGCCATGGAGACCATAAAAGAAAGTACCAGAGTTATGAAAAAAAGTGGAGGAGAAGAAAAGAAAAGAAGCGGAGGAAAACAAAAACCTATCTTACCTCACCTCATCACGAGACAGACCAGCGAAGTCAAGCTTTTGGTGAGGACACCCCCCCTGCAACAAGCACCACAGCCACTACCACCATCAAGACCCGTGGTTCCCCAGATAGAAAATCGGGATGTGGAATTGGAGAGGCAAAGACAAGAATGGGAGCCTCAGCGACCACAACATCCGCGGGTGTATAATAGACGAAGAAGACAAGAACAAGCCTTCACTATCACTCAAACGGAGAAATGGGATAGTGAAGCCACTAAAATCCCGTCTGTGCTTCCAACCACAACAATCAATTTGGACAACGATTGGAGTCGGCGTTGTGTTTGTGGTACTCGGCCTGGGAGGTGTCACCATTAAGCTGGTGCATCTGAAGTTACAAACAAAGCAGCCCTTCCCAGGGCTACCAAGATCTCTAGAAAAGAGACTATTCAAATTGCCAATTGGCGAATACGTGGAGCGGTGTGATTATAAACACTGATTCCTTTGCTGATGTAATTGTGTGTATGTGTGTATATGTTTGTGTGTGTGTTTGTATGAGCTCGCTTATGTTTGTGTGGATAGTAAAGTGTGTGTTTGTATAAGTGCGCATAGTAGATTTTGTGGGTTGTAAGCGTTCACGTACGTTTGTGTGGATAGTAGATATTGTGGTTTTTTGATCGTATATTTTGGGCTTGTTTTTTCTCCTTCAGAAGTGTATAGTATACTTCGATATTGTGGATAGTATAGTTAAAGGTTTGTTTTTCTCCTTCCCGTGTGTGGATAGTATATTTTGGTTTGTTTTCGCTCCTCATCGTTATGTGGATAGTATATTTGTGGTTTGTGGATAGTAGAGTAAGGGCTTGTTTTTCTCCTTCCCGTGTGTGGATAGTATATTTTAGTTTATTTTTGCTCATCAACTTTATGTGGATAGTATATTTGTGGTTTGTGGATAGCAGAGTATGGGTTTGTTTTTTCTCCTTCCCGTGTGTAGATAGTAGATAATATGTGAAGTGAGTGTAAAGGATGTTTTCCTTCACGTCCGTGCTTGACAAATTTAAAGTCAAAGCGTTCTCGTTCGCGCCATTCTACACATAATAAAAAAGGATGACAATATAGTTGTTTAACACTTTGAAGGACAGTTGGTACTGGGTGGTGGATGCCGCCTGTGTGGTGGAAAGGTTACAAAATGAATGAAGGCGTCAAGTTACCAAAGACTTTGTGACAAGTCAAGTGGCCAGCCTGAAAGTTACCAGGGATTTGGTACAAGGTATGATCGAAAAGGAAGTAGAAAAGTTAGGCTTCATTCAACCTCCATATGTAAGAGTGGGCACCTTGAAGGAGGCCACAGATAATGTGATGAAAGTAAGGTGTTTGTTGGAAGACATATTGCATTGGACAGAGTGGTCCTTTGTGAAGTGGGTCTTGACCAGCTAAACAAACAGAAGAACCAATGAAAAAGTGATGAAAAAAGACGTGAAGAAGACAAAAGACAAGTGGTCTAAAGAAAGAAAAGGACAAAGAAAACAGAAATAACAAAAACCTTTGACAGACTAAATCAAAACTGGATGAAGGTGCAGGGAAATGTAGATCGATGGGTCATCCTGACTGGATGCCAGAGATGGAAAAAAGGAGGAAGAAGGAATGACTGAGAAAGTGAGGACATATTGGAAGAACTGGAGAACATAGAAGAACCCAAAGGTCCTTTTCAGGATCACTCATATGCCTCGAAAATATTTGCTTTCTTGCCTAAAAAATGTTTAGTCGGTTGTATAATGTATTGTGTCATGTATGTTGTATGTTGTATGTATTGTCTCTGTATCTGTCCCACCAGACCCGCTCCCGCCAAGCGTTCTAGGTTATTATCCCGCTGTTTGGTCGATTGAGGGCAGCTCCTTTGTTGCTAATAGTTAGTACCGTGACGTCACCTCCTCTGTAATGAATGTCCCATTGTCCCTAGGCAGGCCTAATACTTTTTGTCACTCTATAGATCTATCCATGTTAAAATTCCCTATGTTAAATTCCCATTGTCTGTAGACAGCCCCACAATGTTAAATTCCCATTGTCCCCAGAGTGCCGGGACCATGTTTTTAAGTGTTCTTATCATTGTCCCTAGGCAGCCCCACTATACTGCTGTCGGGTCACGGTAATCGTGCGTAAGAGAATAACTCTATCCCGCGGCAATGTTTAGACAGCAAACACATGGCCGCGGCAATTATACATGTCTTAATACCTATTCTTAGCAAATGTGACATAGCCCATGTTCAGTTGTAGCGGCCTGCATGTCAACATGTAGCCCATACTTTGTGATATTGATCTACATGTCTACATTCAACATTTAACCCATGCTCAGTGATACTGATCTAATGACTACATTTATCCCATGCTCAATGATATCAGTCCAGCTGTCATCATTTAACACATGTTAAGTGAGCATTGTTTGGATTGGTGACGAGAATGGTGTTGGTTCAAATCCTGCAAACGTCTTACTGAAGTAATGCGTTGCTAGTGTAAGATTGAATCAATTTATTGCTAGTGTCAGCCTGGAGACCTTACCTGCTAGTGTCAGGTTGAAGTAATGTGTTGCTAGTGTCAGATTGGAGCAATTTATTAATAGTATCAGACTGGAGCAAAGCGTTCTAGTATCAGACTGGAGAAGTATGCCTCTAGTGTCTTATCGAATCAATGCGTTTCTGTTTCAGATTTGAGTAAAAGGAACTAGTGTGTTAAAATGAGTAACATTTTGCTAGTGTAACAATGAACCAATGTAACGATGTATTCATACTCTGGAGTAGTGTCTTGATATTGTCTTTTCTTTGGAACCAATAACGATGTCTTCAGACTTAAACAATGTTTGGCTAGTCTGTAAGATTGAGCCAATGTAACGATGTATTCAGACTGAGCAGTGCATTGATATTGTCAGATTGAACCAATGTAACGATGTTTTCAGACTGGAGCAATTTACTGGTATTGTCAGACAGGAGCAATGTATTGGCATTGCCAGACTGGAGTAAAAGATTTCTGAAATGTATTGGTAACGTTTGATAGGAGCTGATTAATTATATGGTCACACTACAGAAACGTAATGTTAGTATTAAAATGGAGCGTTCCTTGTGTCAGACTAGAGCGATGACTTGTTAGTATTAAATTAAAACAGTGAGTGCTAGTGTCAGACTACATAAATATAATGTTGATATTAAAACAGTGCGTTTCTGGTGTCAGACTACATAGATGCAATGTTAGTATTAAATTCAAACAGTGTGTCTCCTGTCAGACTACACCAATGACTTGTTGGTATTAAATGAAAATAGTGCGTTTCTGATGTCAGTCAACATGAATGTAATGTTAGTATTCCAACAGTGCGTTTCTGGTGTCAGACTTCATATATGCATTGTTAATATTAAATTAAAACAGCGTGTGTATCATGTCAGACTACAGCAATGACTTGTTAGTATTTAACTAAAACAGTGCGTTTCTGATGTCAGACTACAGATATGTAATGTTATTATTACATTAAAACAGCGTGTGTATCATGTCAGACTACAGCAATGACTTGTTAGTATTTAACTAAAACAGTGCGTTTCTGATGTCAGACTACAGATATGTAATGTTATTATAACATTAAAACAGCGTGTGTATCATGTCAGACTACAGCAATGACTTGTTAGTATTTAACTAAAACAGTGCGTTTCTGATGTCAGACTACAGATATGTAATGTTATTATTACATTAAAACAGCGTGTGTATCATGTCAGACTACAGCAATGACTTGTTAGTATTTAACTAAAACAGTGCGTTTCTGATGTCAGACTACAGATATGTAATGTTATTATTACATTAAAACAGCGTGTGTATCATGTCAGACTACAGCAATGACTTGTTAGTATTTAACTAAAACAGTGCGTTTCTGATGTCAGACTACAGATATGTAATGTTATTATTACATTAAAACAGCGTGTGTATCATGTCAGACTACAGCAATGACTTGTTAGTATTTAACTAAAACAGTGCGTTTCTGATGTCAGACTACAGATATGTAATGTTATTATTACATTAAAACAGCGTGTGTATCATGTCAGACTACAGCAATGACTTGTTAGTATTTAACTAAAACAGTGCGTTTCTGATGTCAGACTACAGATATGTAATGTTATTATTACATTAAAACAGCATGTGTATCATGTCAAACTGTAGCAATGCAATGTTAGTATTAAAATGTGCGTTTCTGGTGTCAGACTGCATAGATGCAATACTGATATTAAACATGTGCGTTTATAGTGTCAGACTGCAGCAATGCAATGTTAGTATTAAATTAAAACAGCGTGTATCTCATGTCTGACTGCAACAAGGTAATGTAAATATTAAGACAGTGCGTTTCTGGTGTCAGAATACATAAATGTAATGTTAGTATTAATTAAAACAGCGCGTGTCTCCTGTCAGCTTGCTTGCTTAGTCACATTAAAGAGGCTTGCGCACAAAAAATGTATGTGCCTCTGGTTGATTCCTGCACCGCAGGATGGTAATTGTTCCTGAGGGAAGGAAACAGTGCCTCATCCCCCAGGCTTTTATGCCCTCAAAGAGTGCTGATAATTTAGCCGTCAGTTGGCGTCAGCTGGCGAAACATAATGTTTCATGCTAGCAGAGGGGTATTCTGACACGAGTGGGTATAGACCCAGCACGCACTCCTGTCGAATGTGTTTTTAATTTTTATTTAACTTGTTTTGTTGAGTGGGAATGGTACCTACACTCACTCATCTATATGGAACATTTATGCCCGCATAGCACGCTATACTGTAGTGCCCGGGCGTGGCAAGGGAGGGAAGGCGCGGGAGGGCCGTCGAATGTTCTCTTTGGTGGTGTCCGCTGGATCTAGGTTTGTGTTCAAGGTGAGTTTCAATTTTGGTTGATCAGTATAGCCAAAGAGAAACTGATAATATCCTGTGCTGTTTTGTAGGTTAGTTTGATTGGTTTGAGAAGGGTGAGAGAGAGATAAGATAATTTTTGCCCCTCCCCTAAATATGAATATTAATATTTGGTGGGGGTTTCACTAAATTGGTTGGGATAGGTGGGCGATCAGATCTCTTTGGTTGTGTCAAAACCGCCCGTCCTAATTGTTTTACCTAAGTTTGTTATGGGTTTGGATTGGGGTGGGGTGGGGGGCGGAGGGTATATTAATCAGGCAGGTTTCTTTGCCGAGTGCTCGGATCAGTTGTGACTTATCAAAGTCGCCAGCCTTATATGATTATTTAATTTGGTTATTTATATCTTATTTTTGAGGCCTGGTATTTCTAGAAATCTTATTACGTTTTGATTAGTTAGATGCTTATTTGGATTTGATGTATATATTAAGTCTGGGTATTTATAAGGTGATCTAATTTCTTTTTGAGCCTTTTGGAAGCTGTTTCTTGCTTTCCTGAATTTAGTGCAATCATTGAATATATGTTTGAGGTCTTCTACATTGTGACAATTGTGACAATTTATGTTTGCTGGTTTTGAACTTATATATTTTTACAAAATTTCCTGCTAGTCTGGTTTTTCCTGTCATTATTCGGTTAATGATTTTTTTGTTCAACGCTGTAGCCCTTTGATGGATCGATCTACTGTTTTTAGGAATGAGCGCAATTTCCTAACCTTTGTGAGAGGAATTCCAATGTTGCTGCCACTTTTGGATTATAAAGTTTTTAACAAAGCATTGTGCTTCTGTGGAACTATATCTTAGCGTGGCTGGACTGGGGTCTCCTGATTTAATTTGTGCGACTTCTTGTCGGCTTGTTCATTTCTGGGGATCCCTATATGCGATGGTATCCAAATAAATTCGAATAATTGGTTTTTTGAGGATGATTCTTTGAGCATATAGTAAGCAATGTCAAGAAAAAGCCCTCTTGTCTAAGTGTGATGGTTTTTAATTGAAGTGATTACACTTAGGGAGTCGCTTATAATGACAGATTTTGGGATGTTTTTATCTGCGATCCATTGGAGTGATTCACTGATTGCCCAGAATTATGTGGCGAAGACTGAGTAGTGATCTGGTAATCTGGTTCCCATTTGGATGTTGTATTCTGGGATTTAAAATGCAGCTGCTGTTCTTGGCGGTTCCGCTGTTTTGGATCCGTCTGTATATACTTTAGCATGTCGTTTCAATGTCATTTGTTATTATTGATTTAAAATTTTTTTCCTGATGAAGTTTGTTACCGTTTTCCGTGGCTTTGGTATTTATCCCTGGGTTAGCTTGGATCCAAGGGGTTTGGTCAGGTGGCTTGGTGTATTCTTCCTGTTGCTCAAGGATTGGTAGTTTTTCCCTTAGGTCTAGGACTAGTTTGCCGCCTGGTATATTCGATACTAGTTTTTGTCTAAACGTGATATTACATTTGTTTATGGCTATTTTGCAGGGTGTGTGTGTGTGTGTGTGTGTGGTGTATTTGGGTGGTTATTTAGTCGAATTGAGTACCTGAGTATCATTTCTTGCCTTCTCAGGTATAACGGAATTTCTCCAGTGAGAACTTGGAGCTCGTCTTGTGAAGTGGACGGTAGTGCTCCGGTGCACGATTAGTGCTTTTCGTTGGATGGTGTCAAGTTTTTGTAGAGTGTTTGCTTTGCTGAGTTGTAAACTTGACAACCATAGTCCAGCCTGGATCTTATTAGGGATTTATAGATCGTGAGTAAGGTTTCCTGATTAGATCCCTTTGTAGTTTCTTTTAGATTTCTAGTAAGTTTAGGTCGTCAGACTCTATCAGTGTAATGTTAGCATTAACACAGTGCGTTTCTGGTGTCAGACTACAGCAATGTAACGTTAGTATTAAATTAAAACAGCGTCTTTCTCGTGTCAGACTGCAGCAAAGTAATGTTAGTATGAAAATGGTGCCTTTATAGTGTCTGACTGCATAAATGTAATGTTAGTATTAATTACAACAGCGTGTGTCTCGTGTCAGACTGCAGTAATGCAATGTTATTAAAACAGTGCGCTTATGGTGTCAGGCTTCATAAATGTAATGTTAGTATAAAAACAGTGCGTTTATAGTGACTGAAACATAAATGATATGTTAGTATTAATTAAAACAGCGTGTGTTCATGTCGGACAACATCATGGTAATGTCAGTATTAAAACAGTGCGTTTATAGTGTTAGACCACATAAATGTAATGTTTGTATTAGAAGAGTACATTTCTAGTGTCAGATTACATATATGCGATGAAGTATTATGACATTTTGTTTCTAGTGTCAGGCAACATCAATGTGTGTGTGTGTGTGTGTGTGTGTGATATGGATTTTTAACGTTGCTTTAACAATTTTTCAGTCATATCGCTACGATGTCTGCAATGTGACAGTTTATAGTGATGTCTAGCATGATGTCCCACCTAGTCACATTATCCTGTCACCAGGCCGACCAGTCCTAACACTAACCTCTTAATGCTGAGTGCCATGCGAGACAGCTGTTAGTACCATTTTTGTAAGTCTTTGGTATGACTCGACCGGGGATCGAACCCGCGACCTCCCGCATCCGAGCTGGACGCTCTAACCACTAGGCCACTGGAGCGGTCACAACATCAATGTAATGTTAGTATTAAAACAGTACGTTTCTAGTGAGAGATTGGATCCGGGCATAACTATTGGCGGAATTAAACAAATGGATTACTAGTTAAGATTGATGTAGAGTATTTCCTGTGTCACACTGGAGCAGTGCTTCGCTAGTGTTAGACAGGATCAATATCTTGCTAGTGTAAGATTGGGGCAGTACGTTTCTGTGTCAGTTTGGATCAATATCTTGCTAGTGTAAGATTGGGGCAGTACGTTTCTGTGTCAGTTTGGATCAATGTCTTGCTAGTGTAAGATTGGGGCAGTACGTTTCTGTGTCAGTTTGGATCAATATCTTGCTAGTGTAAGATTGGGGCAGTACGTTTCTGTGTCAGTTTGGATCAATATCTTGCTAGTGTAAGATTGGGGCAGTACGTTTCTGTGTCAGTTTGGATCAATGTCTTGCTAGTGTAAGATTGGGGCAGTACGTTTCTGTGTCAGTTTGGATCAATGTCTTGCTAGTGTAAGATTGGGGCAGTACGTTTCTGTGTCAGTTTGGATCAATGTCTTGCTAGTGTAAGATTGGGGCAGTACGTTTCTGTGTCAGTTTGGATCAATGTCTTGCTAGTGTAAGATTGGGGCAGTACGTTTCTGTGTCAGTTTGGATCAATGTCTTGCTAGTGTAAGATTGGGGCAGTACGTTTCTGTGTCAGTTTGGATCAATGTCTTGCTAGTGTAAGATTGGGGCAGTACGTTTCTGTGTCAGTTTGGATCAATGTCTTGCTAGTGTAAGATTGGGGCAGTACGTTTCTGTGTCAGTTTGGATCAATGTCTTGCTAGTGTAAGATTGGGGCAGTACGTTTCTGTGTCAGTTTGGATCAATGTCTTGCTAGTGTAAGATTGGGGCAGTACGTTTCTGTGTCAGTTTGGATCAATGTATTGCTAGTGTAAGATTGGAGCAGTACGTTTCTGTGTCAGTTTGGATCAATGTCTTGCTAGTGTAAGATTGGGGCAGTACGTTTCTGTGTCAGTTTGGATCAATGTCTTGCTAGTGTAAGATTGGGGCAGTACGTTTCTGTGTCAGTTTGGATCAATGTCTTGCTAGTGTAAGATTGGGGCAGTACGTTTCTGTGTCAGTTTGGATCAATGTCTTGCTAGTGTAAGATTGGGGCAGTACGTTTCTGTGTCAGTTTGGATCAATATCTTGCTAGTGTAAGATTGGGGCAGTACGTTTCTGTGTCAGTTTGGATCAATGTCTTGCTAGTGTAAGATTGGGGCAGTACGTTTCTGTGTCAGTTTGGATCAATATCTTGCTAGTGTAAGATTGGGGCAGTACGTTTCTGTGTCAGTTTGGATCAATATCTTGCTAGTGTAAGATTGGGGCAGTACGTTTCTGTGTCAGTTTGGATCAATGTCTTGCTAGTGTAAGATTGGGGCAGTACGTTTCTGTGTCAGTTTGGATCAATGTCTTGCTAGTGTAAGATTGGGGCAGTACGTTTCTGTGTCAGTTTGGATCAATGTCTTGCTAGTGTAAGATTGGGGCAGTACGTTTCTGTGTCAGTTTGGATCAATGTCTTGCTAGTGTAAGATTGGAGCAGTACGTTTCTGTGTCAGTTTGGATCAATGTCTTGCTAGTGTAAGATTGGGGCAGTACGTTTCTGTGTCAGTTTGGATCAATGTCTTGCTAGTGTAAGATTGGGGCAGTACGTTTCTGTGTCAGTTTGGATCAATGTCTTGCTAGTGTAAGATTGGGGCAGTACGTTTCTGTGTCAGTTTGGATCAATGTCTTGCTAGTGTAAGATTGGAGCAGTACGTTTCTGTGTCAGTTTGGATCAATATCTTGCTAGTGTAAGATTGGGATAGTTCGATTCTGTGTCTGACTGGAGCAGTGGCTTTCTAATATCACACTGGAGCAACATATTGCACGTATCATATTGGAGCAATGGTTTGCTAGTGACAGACTATAGCAGTGGATTTGTATTGTCAAAATGGAGCAATGTAATGCTAGCGACGGCTTGTAGTACAGTATTGCTATTGTCCGCCTGCAATATGTCCCGTCTAGTGTCAAATTGGAGCAAAGTGTTGCTGGTGGCAGATTATGTTATTACTTCACACTTGATATCCATGTGCTAAAAATGAATTTGATATCACAAACGTGTAACACTTGAGTTTCAAAGATCCTGGCATACGTCCTGTCAAGTTTTTGACACTGCAAGAAAACATACAGCTAAAATATATCATTTCACAGACAACTTCACAATATTAGGATAAATCAGCATAGTGGTGTTTGACTACAACCTTTACTAAGTGACTTACTACATTATTTTTAAGAGTACCAATAGTTAAAGTGACATTATAATTCATAGAGATAAAGTGACACTAATGTATCCCGAGTCAAACTGACAGTATGATGAGCACAGCTAAACTGTCATTATAGTATCCATCGTTAAATTGACATTATATTATATGAAGTTAAACTGACATTATCGGACCCGGATTTAAACTGACATTATAGTACATAGAGTTAAACTGTCATTATAGTAGAAAGATTTAAACGACATTATAGTACTTGGAGTTAAACTGTCATTATAGTACATATAATTAAAATGCCATCATAGTACTTGGAGTTAAACTGTCATTATAGTACATAGAATTAACCTGTCATTATAGTACCTAGAGTTAAATTGACATGATAGTATCCGGACTTGAACTTACGTAATACGGAAATGTTACAGTGGCAATATAGTAAGATGGCAGAACTACAGAGGAAAGATATGGTTATATTGTAAACGTCGAGAGTATGTTGAAATTGGTACAAAAAATGGAGATTTACATGTTTGGCTTAAATAAGTGTTTGCACTATTGATAAAGGGACGAGTATTCATTTCGCTTATTTGCCTCTATGGCTTGTTCTGTCTATAATCACATCAAACACGACACGGAATGCTTACACCGTTCATATTCTTGTCTAGTTACCTACAACCGTCTGATGTAAATACGAACATATTTTCTCAAGATTGACAATTAAAAAAGAAACTTCGTTTATCTTGTGTGTGGTTTTTCAACATCCCGACTCAGATTACGTTATTGAAATGCATGCAGTTGTATAATGTTGCATCCTTATGTCCCAAACGCATTAGTTTCTTATCGTCAGCTTCGCCAGGTAATATGTTTATTCCTAAAATAGGACCCATATCGCATTTTCAGTAAAGACCTGGATAATTGCATGACATAGCTGTTATGTTGCGGTGTCTATTCTCATCAAAGTAGCCATGCATTTTGCAGAGCGGCATGTCCTGGTGCTGAGTTTTCTTTCTTATTTTGTTGTGAATCGCACTCTAGTATGAAACGAAAATGCATATTTCAGTTTTATGAGTTTTATATTTGCACATTTTTTTCTAAACCCTTTTAATAATGTCATTATCCTTAAGATGAATCAGTTTAAAGCTAAGCTAATTCATGCTATAACAAGAACGCCTGCCTATTTTACATTGGGTCAAGTTCATAATCAATGAAACATTCTCGCTAACCTCTTTGAATTTTGGGTCACTAAACAGTCACAAATTTCTTCAATTAAGTTTTTGCTTGAATGGTTTAAATTTCCTAATGTTGTTATCCCATTTGCAAAATGCCCATTTATGATTAAACTGCAAACGGACAAGTGAATAAAGTGACGATCTTGGTGCTAGTGAACATTATAGTGATACAATTAAGGATTTGTGAGAGAATACCTGAATAAAACGAAAATGGATTTTGAATGGTTTGAACTGTGATTTACCGAAAATGACACACATCAAGCCACTTGACAAAATTTAGTTCGCGGGCTATGATTGTCATATTAACCCATTTTCACGAGCCATTTCTTCAGATTATTAGCTAGCCCACGTGTTTCTCTGAATTGCCTGACATCAGTCTTTTTTGACCATCTGCTCTTCATCGTGTTTCTATAAATGACTTGGCAAAAATCTTTTCCGATTATGAGCTAGGCTCATCTGTCTATGAATTACGTAATCACACATTTTTCGATTATCAGCTAGCCGTCATGTTTCCATGAATTACATAACAACTTTTTTCCAGTTATTAACTAGCCCTCGTGCTTGTATCAGTTACATAGAAGTCATCTTTATATGACTATCATCTTTTTCGACTATCATCTATCTCTCGTTTTTCTATGAATTATCAAACCGCAATCTTTTCTGATTATCAGCTAGCATCGTTTTTATCAATTAAATAACCGCCATCTGTTCTGATTGTCAGTTAGCCCTCTTGTTTCGATTAATTTCATAACCATATTTTCCGGTTATCAGCTTACCCTCGCATTTTGATGAATTGCATAACATCCATCTTTTCCTATCATTAGCTTATCTTCGTGTTTCTATGAATTACAAAACAGCGTTTACCGAACACCACAAATTGATTTCATGATCTGACAAGTTTATATAATTAGTTACTGATTAGAGGTAATCGCTGCAGATATACATGAAATATGAAATACAACACAATGCAGGTGAATAAGGAGACAACACATTCTTATAACTGTTCTTATTTAAAGACATAGCTCTCAGTTTGTATGCTACTTATGTAGCATCATACATACATATATATATATATATATATATATATATATATATATATGCAATTTACGCTACAGTTAGTTTTCTTGGACCCGTTATGACTATACAAGTTACGTTACATTATGTTTCTTGGGCCTGACTTGACTATGCAAGTTACAAAACAGTTTGTTTTCTTTCGTCTGCCCTTACTATGTTAGTTACGTTACAGTTCGTTTTCTTGGACCTGACCTGACTATGCTAGTTACGCTATTTAGTTACGCTACAGTTCGTTTTCTTGGACCTGACCTGACTCTGCTAGTTACGCGACAATTTGTTTTCTTTGCCCTGACCTGATATGCTAGTTACGCTATAATTTGTTTTCTTGGGCCTGGCCTGACTATGCTAGTTATGCTAGTTTGTTTTCTTGGACCTGATCTGACTATGCTAGGTACAATGGTTTGTTTTTCTTGGATCTGACCTGAATATTCTACCTATATTGCGGTTGTTTTCTTGGGCCTGACCTGGCTATGCCAGTTATGATACGGTCTGTTTTCCTGTGCCTGATATTGGCCACATGGCAACTGACACGTGCAAACTGGTGAAAGCATGTATATAGATGTAGTGAAGCTGTATATAGAAAATAAAAATAAGTTTGGAAATTGGCTGTCACATTGTTTGCCAGTCCTAACAATAACAATAAAAAGTATCGTTTTACATAATTTAAAAACAAAACGGTTTGGTCAGTCAGACTAAGATGTATGAATACTCATTTTCCCCAAGAGGAGGAAGCGGTTCAGCATTTAGCATATCAGACTTTTGATCGAAAGGATGACGGTTTGATACCATTGGGTCAGTCCGGGCTATATTTAGTTCTATCCCATGATCACACGCCATAAGACTGTGATTTTAAGACTGTGATTTTAATAACAGCTGGTGAAACGTATACAAGCTAACATACAATAATTTACGAATGGAGAATAACTGGTAAAGTCATGCTTTGTATATACACAGATGACATTTAAAATGCGTGACTGCAGTTTTACGTTGCTTGACGTTCTAAATAAGCAGCTCAGGGTGCAAATTTTGACATCTAAAAAGTGGGGGCCTGTGGGTGTGGAGTGGAATGGAGTTCTTGCTGTTGTTTTTTATGGTATACGTTGTTGATATAGACAATGGTTCACCTAAAGTTCACTGGAAACTGATCGGGAACCGAAGGGGTTATCTATGATTTACCGATGTATCAGACATCCAGATCAGTATCACGTGACCGTTTAAATAAAACCAAATTGCAAGATACTCAGTCAACTCATAATTATTGGAGTTATACTAAATTAATAATTAAGGATAACCTGTACAATATGTTTACTGAAAAGATCTTTAAAATACTACATTTTAACATTGTGACCAGTAATATTTTAGATAACGAAGAATTATTATAGTTCACTTGCCCATCATATGTTAAGCAATCTTATAATATAATCTGTACTTGATTTTTGAAAAATTCTACTGCCGGTTATTCAAAAGCAGCAGTACGGAATAGTAATTATTAAATGCTCATTTATTTTCTCCGTTAACTTTACATTGTCAGAATCGTGCAAAATTTTACGATACTGAACTCGCGCGCAAATACACATATTACATTCACGTGCATAAAGGTACTACTTTCTATTGCAAACAAACAATGGACGCAGACGCCAGCACTTTTGATTTATTTTATTTGTCTGTGGATGAAGTAAACCAACTGTTTGAGCCATTTGAAAGTAAAGACGCTAAAGCTGACAACGTGAACGTGATATCAGAAATTTGCAGCGATGGATGTATGATAACAAACGTGAGGCACGCTGCATTGAAAATATCATTCCGGATCATTTAAACACGTATTTAGCCGAGATGTTTATAACGATTCGCAAAGCCAATGGTTCTGAATATGAGCCATGCTCTTTAGATTCAATAAGAAACAGCATAGGACGGCATCTTAAAGCTAAAGGGTATCCCGTCTCTCTTAGAGACCGTCCATTTCAGATATCAATCGAAGCACTAAATTCTAAAAAATGCAACTGAAGAAGGCTGGGTTTGGAAGACAAGCAAGAGAATCAGAGCCGATAAGCCAAAATAACGAAGAACCATTATTTTCAGCCAGCGAAATGCTCTGTCAAACGCCAGCTGCTTTGCCAGACTAACTGTTCTACTTTTTTGGAAAAATGTTTGGATTTAGAGGCCGAGACGAGCACAGAAAATTAAAGTTTGGAGATGTATTAGTTTTCACAGATTCAACAGGTACAAAATATCTTCAATATACTGAGAGGGATAGCAAAACCTTTGACGGTACTGGAAAGGATGACTACAGATCAACAATATCTCGCATTTTTTCTACTGGAACAACACCGGAGTGAGACCCTGTTCATCTTTACCTGCAATATTTGAAACGAAGGCCCTTGGAAATGATGGATCCTGACAGCCCCTTTTATTTGACACCAATTCCCATGCAGAAACTGACAGAAACTTCCCAGATCTGGTAATTATATTTCTAAAGATTTAATTAATGTCTTTATTTAAAATAAAAATATAAATAAAGAAAAATATATTCGTACAATTCTTTTCCGACAATAAAAAGAATAAATGAAAATATAATTATATCAAAGTAAACTAAAAATATGGAAATATCTGGAATAAATTGGTCTCGGATAATACCTGCAATTTTTATATTTTGTCAAGTAAAATATATTTTACACTTTTTATATGCACACGTTCATATAAATCTGTCTTTGTATATTTTGCAAGGTTGGTTGATGCATTTCACTGTGACAATTGTTTGGTATTTGCAGAGTACACAATTTATTCCATATTTTTCCATATTTTTAGTTTACTTTGATATAATTATATTAACTACTGTGACAATCCTGTTGAATGCTGGTATCCCTCCAACAAAGATCATGCAAATAACTGGGCATACAAATATGTAATACATAACTGGTAATAATAATGAGAATAAATACTTGCCTTTTTGCATCTTTAATCTCCTCAAAATGTACTTTGTGGGCTCTTTCTGCTAATAAGAATTACGTGGTTTCCAAATACTGATCCGCATCGCGGAAAAGTACGGTAATTTGTAGGCCTATAATCCAGACTACTTTTCTGAAACCGAAATCACACTACAAAGTAGACTATACTGCACTCCAAGAAATTGTTGTTCTCCAAAAACAATGTTGAATCCAGCATCTTCTTGAGAATTTAGATTTAAAACCTTTAATATTTTTCCAGCTTACGATTAAAAGTTATCCATGGTAGAGCAGAAACAGTTATGCAGCTTATTGTCAACGCCAGTCCCTCAAGTCACATGTACATCGTGCGGAAAACACCCCGAAGGAGATAATCAGAATTTAGCTGGCTTGACAGAACAGCTAAATCCCTTCAGTAATGACCAGCTGGGAACTTTGTTCAATGGCTCAGTCATTCATAATATGACTTTGAATTTCACTTTTAGATAGAGCAAAATGGGATTTCTTTTTCAAATGAGTGACTGAGCACAAGGTACGCTATGAAGAGTTAAAAGGTCGATTGGCGGAGCTATGTGCGCATGAATACTGTTATTGTGTATTGAAGAATCTACGGTTGTGAATTTATTTTGGAATAAAGCATATATCAAATACACCTTTTTCTTGTAATGTACTTTATTATTAAGCCTTAGGTAGTTAAACAAAAATGAGCATATATTAAAAAGGTTACTGCATTTGTATGGGAAAATATGAACTCGTTTTGTCGGATGGATATACTGTACTCCCAAAGTCGTGAAGTATTTCCATCCGAAAAACTAATATTTTCCCATACAAATGCAGTAACCTATAATTATTGATAATATTTGAATTAACAAAGTCATTGATATTTTTAATCAATACATACATAAATTACATAACTTAAGAGAAATGAGTAAACCGCTATCATCTATTATATTTTCACAGACATGATCTCACTAATATGCATTTGCCATGTCCCATAGTAAACATTTATACCAAAACGTAAGACAACTTATTGTTAGAAAACGATATCGGACATAATTACACGTTTTTGCTTTAAAAACAACTTTTTTTCAATCACTCATTTTCTGACCCTGCAATATTATATTTTGACCCATCTGTCCTTAAGCTTACAGTATAACAAACTTTAATCGAAATACTATATTCAATATAATAAACTCTAATGGAAATGCTATGTACAGTATAATGCTTTGTACTGTATAACAAACTCTAATGGAAATGATGTGTACAATATAACAAGCTCTAACGGAAATGTTATTCACAGAATAACATACTCTAGTACAAATGCCCTTTCAGAGAACGTTTTGGTGCTGACACACAATATTCTTGAGTGTCGCGCAGACTTAGTTGATGAGCATCTGCTAGGGCCTGATCATTTTTTTAATTGCTCATCTTTCTTCCGACACTTTTCTTCAATTTCACCTACCGAATCCGCAACTCCTAGGATGAAACATGGAAATAAGTCCCTTTGAACACGTCCAAAATCTTTACATAGGTTATAAGCCAAATGAGGTCTCCTCAATTCATTCATCTTTCATGATATTTAAATTAATTGCTTTCTGACAAGAAAGTGTGATGGATCTTTACTACCTCAATGGTCACCCGATTAAAATCAGCATTTGTTTATGTGCAGACTACATTTTGTTTTATTCTTGCATGCTTTTAAACTAAAATTTAAAACTGGTGGCTGCCCGAAGAATTTAAATGTATTCGTTTGTCTTCGACTAAATATATTTGTTGAATGTATTATCTTTTCGCAAATACTTCAAGACACACGGTTGTGCATTTCATAATCTAGATGACGATCTACTAATATTTGATAGAACTCCATTTTTTTTTTATACAAGAAATGAGCAGATGACTTATTTGATATGAGTAATTTCTTTGAATAACAAGCTACCAGCAGTCATGGAAACGTACATGATTTTTGATCATTTAAATGACTCATACATTATTATTAACAGTATAGAACAAGGACAATGAATGTGAAATAGAAAAACGTTATATTTAAATTTCATTGGACATACTCTTTCTTACAAGTTCGTCTATTTGTGAACTTTGATGGCATCGTTTATGGATACTGTGTATACAGTGTTGATACATGTATTGCGGAAATATATATATCTTGAGATAACAATAAATGAACAAAATAATCATGTAATAGTGCATATATTTCAAAAAGCTGTAGTTGCAAATTATTTGTTTGTTTTCAAGCATAGAGCGTGAATGTTACAATGTCATGTAAAGAAGATTCACTAACTATCCCTGAGAATGAGCTTTGTACTAGGATTGTGTGAATTCTAAATGCATGGTTTGTGGACACTGTACACAGTGTAGATGCCTGCATTGTTGACGTTAATGCATTATAGGAACAAAATAATCAAGTAACAGTACATTGGTTTCTAAAATCTGAAGTTACATATTATTGCTTAGATTTAAAGCAAAAAACCCGAATATTAAATTGTAATATAAAGACGATTCATTAACGATCTCTGAGAGCAATCTTTATACAAGGTTTGTGTGAAATCTAAATACATGGATGTGGAAACTTTGTCTAAAGTGTTGATACTTGCATTGTTGAAGTTATATGTTGGGGAAAACCGCAAATGAAGGAAATACACGGATGAATGATATTTTGATCACTGCAGTTTGAAGTTTGACATCAATGATTTGATTTAAAGTATACAGAGATTATATTCAAAATGTAATCTTTAATCAAAATAATCTTTCTTACAAGTTCGTGTGATTTTCATAGGCATGGTTTGTTGACACAGTGTCCACAATGATGCTTCACTCATTGTGGAGTCACCATGTATTTAGAAAGCACAATAGATACATCATGAATAATGTTAACTGTAAAAAACCGTAACACCGTTCTCCACTGTATATCCTCAGGATACATTCCTATACTTTTATTAAATTTTGCCTCCCAAATTTGGTAATCCCTATCATGGCAGATAATCTCTTTGAACACGTTGCCTAAAATCTTTACAGACGTTGTAAGTCAAATGAGCTCACCTCATTTCATGCAACGTTCATGATAATGACTTCATTTGCCTTAGGAGAAAATGAAACTACTTCAATGGTTCCTCAATTTTCAGCATTTGTGTATATTCCGACGACATCATACATGATTTTCTGTTTGACATTAAAACTACTTGACTGCCAATGCAATTCATATCGATGGTTTGGCTGCTCATAAATATATTCCTTGAAGTTATTATCTTTTTACAAATACATCAAGGCACTCGGTTGTGCATTTCATTCATCTGAAATGCAATCAAAAAATTACTGACAGAATTATGTTTGTTACAAGAACTGAGCAGATGGCTTAATAGATAGGAGCTATTTATCTGAATAACATGCTACCAGTAGTCGTGAATAGGTGCACGATTTCTGATCATGTCAATGACTCAATACATTTGCATTAAAAGTGTAGAAGATGGATCGTGAAAATGTAATAGAAACATTGGACATACTCTTTCTTATGCGTTTGGCTATGTGTTAATTCTGAAGGCATGATTTGTGGACACTGTCCACAGTGTTGATACATACATTGTTGAAATGTATCTATCTTGAGAAAGCATTAAATTAGTAAAATAATCATATAACATAGGTTATAAATGAAACAAAGTTCTCCACATTTCATCTTTCATGATATTTAAATAGCATGTCTTAGGACAGGAAACTGTGATAAATCTTTGCTGCTTCAATGGTCCCTCGATTAGTATCCACAATTGTTTATATTTAGAATACATTTAGGTTACGCTTGCAAATAAATCAGTGATGGCTGCTACAACTTTACAAATGGATTCTTTTTGTCTGATCCTAAATATATTTGCTGAAGGTATTAGTATCTTTTGATAATACATAAAGAAACGGTTGTGCATTTTTAAAATCTGACAGATCATCTACTAATATTTGACAGAACTGATATTGTCACAAGAACTAAGCAGATGGCTTAATTGATACGAATTTGTTTACATGAATAACAATCAGTAGTTGTAAAAAACGTGCAGAATTTCTAATAATTTGAATGACTCAATAGTGTTTGATTGAAAGTAAAGACGAACAAGGACAGTGAAAATGTAATTGAAATAGGCTATATTTTCATTAATTAGACATACTCTTTTTTACAAATTTGTCTGTGTGAATTCTGAAAGCTTGCTTGGTGGACACTGTGTTCACCATGTTGATACATTGTTTAAATATATCTTGAGAAAGCACTAAATGAACAAAATAGTCATATGAACGGTTTGTTGAATTCTGTAGCCTGCAGTTTCTCTGTACCGGTTTGATTAATGGTGTAGCGCAGAAATATAGAAATATAATATAATGAAGATCTATGAAACGTTTCAGTAAATAATCTTTGTAGCAAGTCTATGTGAATTATAAAAGCATAATTTGTGTCCGTAGTTTTCAGACATACACTGTTGAAAGTTATATATGGGGAAAGCAACAAATGAATAGAATAGTCGTATCAACGGTATATTGATTTCTAAAGTTTGAAGTTACACAGGACTGATTTTATTTGAAGTGTACAGAAAGAATAGAAAAAAAGTTAATTTTCGCTCCAAGTGGTGATGATAGTGATATGGTTGAACATGAAGATCTTCAGCGTGCACATGTATTTTTATTGCAATTCATTTTCAGACATCTTATATGAGACTTACATTTACAGTCGATGGCATGAACGTTACTATAATTATTCGCGTTCAATACATTTCAGAACAAAGAAAGCTGGGTGACAAAAAGGAGTTATCTGGACAAATCATGAAAATGCTGTAAATACAGAGTCAGTTTGAAACGTTTTTCAGACTTCTGAAAATTACTAGGGACAAAGAACTGCTCAAAGGCTTTGGGGACAGAACAAGTCATTAGAAATAGAGACTGGGCAACAATTAAATACTCTGTTTACAACACCATGCAAAGACCGAAAACAAGAAACAAATAATGGTAAAAAAATCGTTATATCATACCTGGTTTGCAAACATTTGGATAGGCTGAAATGCAAAAAATAATTATGCCTTTCACATACAAGGAACATTTTCTACATATAAAAAGCTTAATATGGTTGGCATTTATATACAATTAATTTTGAACATAATACAATTACAATATTTAAAGGAGATAATGAGAGAAAAGGAGAAAACGTAGAAATGAAAGGATCTAGAATCTATACTATTTATACCGGAAATGATACAATAATTATTGTGATCAAGCTGTTTGGTGGTTTAAAATAGTTTCTAGTTGATGGTTACCTTAATATTTACTCTTCTTAATAAATCCAAAATTGAATTCACTTTGATTAGTTGAAGTAGTAATTTGTCTTTTTGATGATATAATCTGCAACATTTAAGAAATAATAATCATATTATATTTAACGATTCTAACATGAAATGAAATATTTTGAAATACATGTTTTCAATACAAGGTATTGGCATGTTTTAATTACAGTTTAAGGTTTATCTGTCATCTGTATTCTGATTGTACTGCACAGTTGTAAGTGATGGTATTTTTGCAGGCGTAATAGTAAAGTTCAGTCCTATGTCGTGTCACATTTGGTACATGGTGTGCTGATAAACATGAGAAAATAATAACTTTGTAAATCTTTAGAGTGAGAAATGGACAGTTTCGTCTTAAATGTATGGCTGAAATACGATGCAACCACATGATAAAAAACTGATTTTAGAAAACATTGGTTTATTTACGAATGTAAAAACGTGTACAAATTATCTGTAATATGTTGCTGAAACTTTCTGTTACATAATATTTCAGCTACCAGTGAGATGCTAATGCCGGCAAAATCTAGGCCTGGCACTTCAGTATGCGACCAGTTTCGCCCGCCAATTATGTTTGAATGTTATATCATAAATGATGTAATTACAATTGGCAAATACATATTGTGGTAAAAGAAACGAGTTTCGTTCATAATATGTGTAACCATGGGCTCCCGCACATAGCGGCCTTTTTTGTCTATTTTCATACACTTATCCAATAAATATTATTAGAGAAATTCTGCTTTGTTTCAAAGTGTTTATTCTAAAAATATTGTTTTCAAATATGCATATTTATGTTTATCTGGCTCATTTGTGTAGTGTATGAACTGGTACGAGTTGCCCTCGTAAAGAGCGAGAACCAGTGAATCATGCGACTATACAAGCAATACAACAAAACTATATTCAATATGCAGTTGTTGTGGGACGAAAACTATGAGGGGTAACTAAATAAAGGACATAGTAGTGTCATTATGGAGGTTTTAAATATTCGTGACTTTTCTGGGTCAATGCTTCTATTCCCACAACTATTACTCATTTTAGCACACTGTGGACTATTATTGTCAGTAATCCATGATTGTGAAGTGGTTCAACCAGGAGTCATACAGTGACCATCAAAACTGCTATTTTACTGTACTAATATTCTGGACTGTAATCCACGTGCCATTGCCAGATCTGTGATTAATAAATCAGTCATTGTTGAGCGGCCTCATTAATGATTTTACCAACCGCAGCCTGCATTATTTATGTTGATTGTATCACAACTGCTTTTAATATTTATTGAGACACTGATCGCCACAATCGATCTAGAAGTGATTGAACCACTTGTAATCCAATTTTGTTTCCATCGGATCCAGCATATGTTTGATACAATCAACGAATTGCACTGCAATATGTTTTGCGACTGGTGCAGCGCACGGTGACAATTCCGAAAGTAATACTGGCGTGGCTGAGAACATTCTGATCATAAACGGGTTTGCTCGCTTAGGTTATTCACGTCAATGTACAACTGTCATTATATTAAATATCAGGTTGATCTCTAATGTTTAGTTGTATCGTCAGTGTTTCTTTCACCACGAAGATGTACAACGTGATCGTCTTGATCCACAAGGGTACAAGTGTCAAGTTCTTATCATGAAATGGAAGAAACACATGTACTGTTGGGTTAATTGACAATAAATTAATCTGATTCATTGAGGTAATTCTGAAAATGTCATATACGATATGACATGCAGTCCTTATATAGTCTATTCATTTTCTGGAATAGCATTCGGCTAATCACAAACTGTTCTCAAAGGCTAGAGTATTAACATATTAGCTACTTTAACTGATTATTGGACATCATGTGTTAATTTGAGTATGTCCCCTTTGTGAAAGTTCAGTATCCAGTTATTTTAATATTTAAGATTTTTTAAGACTGATTGAACTTACGTCATTACATTTCAGTTGTATGTCATAATTTCAATCAACATTATGTAGGAGAGGAAGAAATAAATTTGTTGTATGATTTACAGAGCATATCTCAATTAACATATTCTTTAAACAGATTAATATATCATAGTTGTTTCCCATTCCGCAGATTTATATAGCAGAGTTATTTCCCATTCCGCCTCTCAGTAGTATCGATGATACAATTTAAAAACATTAATTTCTGTTTTACTGTATAGAATTCATAATACTTAGCCTGAAGAGCACTTTGAGGTATGACCAAGAGAGCATGAATTTTATCACCAGTTAAATTATTTTCTCTAAAGTTTTGGCATACCTCAATTTCATTGGTTTTGCCATGTCACAAGATTTCGATAGTTTGTATTTAAAATCAGAGACATCGTCAACTAAATTAATCAGAGATTCTTAAGTTAAATGAAGTTTCTGTTTCAACAACTTCAACGACTTCAATGGTCCACGTGATGTGTCCTAAAACAATTTCAAAAGGACTAAATCCAAAGGATTCTTGAACCGTCTCTCTGATAGCAAGCAACAATCAGTAAACACCGTTGTCCCAATCGTTTTTGGTACCAAATAAATATGACCATATCATATTCTTTAAAATCTGATGACATCTTTCCCATGCTCCCTGGCTTTCGGGGCGATACGCGGGATTTGAACTGTTGAATACCTAATTCATGCATAGCTTACTGACATACAAATATAACCGTGATCAAATTCGATGGACGTAGGAAGACCAAAAGGTGTAAAGAACTTTATTAAGGGTTTGACTATAGTTTAGTCTTAATATTCCGTAAAGGAAACGTTTCTGGAAACCATGTTGACGCACACATAATGGTCAACAAGTATTGGTTCCCTAACTTGATACCTATCCGATCTCACCCATGTGTACACACAGCAAGATACTTACGCTCCTCTTCTGATAATCGTATACTCATTATTCCCAGTATGAAAACAAAGTCATATGGACAGCGTTCTTTTGCATACCAGGGCCCAGCAACGTGGAATAATTGCCCACTGATCTTAGATACAAAGACACAGTGATCACATTCAAGAGGGCTCTCAAAACTCACTTATTTCGACTGCAAGAACAAACGTAAAAATCTAATAATGTTTCCCACCTGAAATATTCTCAGCATGTTTTTTAATTTTAATGTTTTTTTCTAATTTCATGGTGTTTGTTTTTGTAATAATATTATTATATGTTTCTTTTGATCTTATAGGTGTTGTCTAATGTTGCAAAGCGCTTAGAGCTTCTAAAGATTAGGCGCTATACAAAGTCCTCATTATTATTATTATTATTATTATTATTATTAGGTAAAGAATCTATACAATCCAGTATTCTAATAAATGGTTCATTAAATGCAGGAACTGGTTATAAATTAGCTTTATATATCTTTTGGTTAGTTTTGCCTACCATTTGACAAGTGTCATAAGATCTTCAGTAATTTGAAACAACACTCCTAATACTAGACCGACAAAAATGATGTAATATCTTGTGATAGGTTTTATGGACTCACAGATGACCAGCAAAGGGAGTTTCATAGGCTAAACTTAGAATTTCCTGACTTATTATTACAGTTTGATAGCTAACTGACCACTGGTCATCAGCTGGTAATCGGGTGGTCTAAATATTATCATAAGAATCCAATTTAGAAACAGGATAGCAAGTTGTTACCTGTACGGAGTAAAATTAGATAATAGCCTTCTGAATCAATCAAGATATCTCAGGATCTCTTTCCTGTTCGATGACAAGTGATTGTCGGTTGTCTCCCTGCTTAGACATAAGAGAATGAGTGGTTAAAAGTGGATCACAATGAACAATACATTTGGATTCATCAATAATAGGAGAAAATGTGACACCATCAAAAACCTTAGCACTACAAATGGCAGGGAAATGAATAGTTTCCAGATCAACTTCATTATCAAGCTCTCTTTCTGCTATACCTGTAGCAACTACACAGCTTGGGTTCTAATCAGATTTCATTTTTAACAGGATCAAATATTTTTTTATCCAAATAAGACTTGTCAGTTACAATTCGATTAGCCACAACCTTATGATCATTTAGGACATTGCCTAGCAATAAATGAACACCTTCAGTGGGTAACGAATTTACAGCGCCAGAAGTCACAGGCCTGGAAACTAAGTGTAGTGTTAAACTAACATAATGGTGAGGAATCGAAAGTAAACCGCACTCTCCTCCCTGAACAGGAACACTTTCAGATAAAAAAGACTTCTCAGACAAAGTACCTAACAATAAAATACCAAGAAGCTCCTATGTCCCTTGAAATTTTAACAGGTATAGGATTGACCGAAACCCCAATAAGTGATATGGAACCCTCGATATGAATGGTTTATAATTCTTCATTAAAAATCAAAACATGGAGCTTGTTTGACCCAACAAATACACTGTTTCCAATACTTGAACATGACCTTGATCTATGAAAAAAATTATAATTTGTTACTTCTCTGTCTTTATTATGTTGCTTTTTTATTAACTTAAAGCAATCAGAAATAACCTGCCCCATTCTTTTGCAATAAATACACATAGGAAGAGATAAGGATTTCTGGTCAGTTTTTGTTAACCGGATTTTATATTCTTATTAGTTGTGGCAGATAGAAATTTGTAAGTACTAGCTTGAGACTGATTTGGTCTCTTGCCAACAATCGGCTGAGCGAAAAACTTGTTGACAAATGAAGCTTTGTGAGCCAAGGAATATTCGTCTGCTGTATGAGCAATATTTTCTCAAGTATCTATATTTCGTTCATCAAGGTAAATTTAGACATCACTGTCAGTTGCCGACTCACACGGCAAATAACGCCCGAAGGGCGTTATGTAAGCTGTGTGAGTCGGCAACTGACAGTTTATACCACGACGAACTCAGAAAAAACAACGTTAAACTCTTATAATTGAAATTTTAATTATTTGTTATATTATTTTATTTGCATCATTAAAAAACAGAAATCGTAAGACATGTTTGTGGTTTTTCTGTTACGTAGCTATTTATAGCACTTGGGATGTCCAGCTTGATCGCAATAAGGTCATCATAATACCAGTCCTTCAACCAATGGAAGTCAAATTTTTTCAATTATTTTTTGTTTGTTTGTTAGAATGTTGTTTTTCTTTAATGCTTACTTCATGTCTGCCTTAACTGGCGGTGTTTATCTTATGCTGTACACGTGACTCTATTTATAGAAGTGGAAAAGTAGTTCTCCTTACAGTTCATACAGAAATGAACGGAATTCGTCTTGATCACGTGGTTTCATTCTGACCAATGGAAATGTTACTTTCCTGTACCAGCTACTGGCATTGCAATTATGTAAGAGTTTAATGTTGTTTTTTCTGAGTTCATTGTTAGTTTATGTTCCTTCCTGTTACTTGGTTTAAAACCATAGATTCGTAACAGAAAATTGGAGGTGCGTGTATGGAATACGAGTTTCTGTAAAATAATCAGAAAAACGTTCTTGAATTTTCTTTATTCCTTGATTTTATTATGTCATATATTTAAGAAATCTTTAGTGAAACCAGCAAACTTTTGCGAAGTCATCTCAAGTGGATAATTTTACTTTAAATTCTACCCTGGAACGGTTAGAGTCCTTGCGAAAAGGATGAAAATGCTACAGCTTGCCAGGCAATATGATCTTTCTGAGGCGAAGGCTTCTTTAACGAAGCAGGAAATCAAAAACATAATTTGGTCCAATATTTGTTGGAAAAGAATTTGTCGGATAAAGAGATTTGGGTTTGATTAGAAAGTCAAGTTCTAGAATGAAAATCCAGAATTCAAATTAAAACACAAGATAAAAATAGACTTAGGAAAACTTCAACTTCAAAAAGATAAAGAAGAGAGACAAATGGAATTTGAGAGGAGAAGGGATAGAGACGAATTCTCTCTTGATCAAAATGGCTCTGACTGATCCAAAAGTCACATCTTAATGGTGCGTGAGTCTGGGTCATACTTGTTTATCATAACTTGGCCGTTGGAGGACACACGGTACTAATTATACGGAAGAACTGTGAACCAGTCTAGAAATGGGTGAAGAAATAATAGAGTATTTACGGGTTTGGTGGTCCATAATTGGTTAATAATGAAAATTAAAATTTTAGGAAAAATATCTTTTGAGAGCTTATCCAATATGTAATGTAAAACAAAAATTGACAAATTTCTACTGATGCAATTTTAGCATTTTTACAGGCTTGACTCAGGAGTACTCAATACTGAAAGTAGCACCTGATTCATTTGGTGCAGAATCAATAACACGTGATTCATGCATATGTATGTAAACAAAGTGCCGCGGGTCATATGGTGTTCTCCACACATAAGCTTGCCCCAAGGTTAGATGTGCATGAAGAATTACAGGCGTCATTATCAGCACCCAGAAATTTTAAGTTCTTGAATTTTGAATATGATAGTGTTTCCATATGTTTACCATTGGAGTTGATTTAGTACCGTGAGTTCTGGATCTACCTTGATGTACCACAATCAATTCGAAGCCAACTTAGAAATTTTGCACAGGCAAATGCCTAAAATGTGACCACTCAACAAGATGTCAGAACACACAGGGATTTTTTCTATAACAGAGAAGTGGTTACGTGCATCAGTGAATAATTTACACCAAAACTGAGTCATGCGAGACAAATTTATATCGATTGTTAATACAAAAGGACATACTTGTTCGGGTAACAGTTATCGGGCAAAAACAATCTTTGGACGCATATGGTAGAGGCGTAATTGATGTGTTTTCAAATGAAAAGTGTGCTAGACCATCAGAGCTCAAAATCGTCGGCCATTTAAATATGTCCGTGGCTAATATTTCTATAGATAATTGTATGATATTGATACAAAAGTGAAAAAGGGCGATTGGCTAGGCGTGCGTGTGCGTTTTGTACCTGCACATGATGAGTTCGGACAAGGTTTATCAGTCGTGCAATTGTACTATGCGATTGTATCATTAATAGATGAATTACGATAGACCCGTAATGCTACTGATGTAAAGAAAAAAAAAAGGCAGAGGTGAAGCAACATATGCTAGAAGATAGCACCAAGAAAATCATGTTGATATTCTAAACGAAAACGAAAAAGTCGCGTCTTTGTAGGTGCCATTTCTAGATTTGCTGTAGCAGCAACTGTTGGTCGTGGAGTGAAGGGAAGTGCTTCCACGACAACAATCACAAGTGCACTGATCGAATTATTGCCTGTTCTATATAGATAGCAACCGTTTTCTGGTGGTGCTAGCAAATTAATGTTAATATGTATACATTCATGTGCCCGTGTGAATTCAGAACTGCTTGTAACGACACAGAGCAGCCCCAACACAGTGAGTAAATGTCTATTCGGAGGCAAAATAATTAGTACCGCTGAGTTTGAGACCATTTTGGCGGACAAGGAAAATCACCGACAAACCCGATCACAGAGAAGAAACGGCGTAGCAGATATACAGACAATAAAAAGATTTAAAACAAAAACAATTTGTCATTGGCGGTATTTTGCCCGTCACTACTCTGCGTCACTATATGAATATTGCTTGGGCCACTTTACATTCATGGATTATTAATGGTAATGATCCATGGGTTGCGAAAAGTGTGTGGATTTTTTGCTAAACTGGGCAAATGTCATGGGGAATAGGTCGTGACCTAGAAAACAAATCAAAATCCTAAACCACCATAATGATGCAACTAAGATTGCTCAAATTGAATAATCCGCTTGCTCAAATTGTCAAACCGTTATGGATTTTGTGTAAAACATACCTACATAACCTTCAGAATATATTTATAGTTCTAAATATCGAATAAAAAATTGCTCTTATTACACTGGCGAATATTTCTGCAAATATTCAAAGTAACAGCTCTGACATTTCTGTAAATTTTAAAAATGAACTTCAGAAGGCAGTCGCTCCTCTGTAATCCGTTATTTTTTTTATAATTCATTTACCTTAAGCATTAGGCACATTTGTTTCTAAAACCTCTGGTGATGTTTTCGTCTATATTTACAAGCTAAATAAATTAGCTTCCGATTATTTGATTTCTTATACTTTAGAAATTCTGCTCAGGTTATCGAGTGATATTAGGTGTTGCTACATTAAACTGAACAAAAGGCAGTTTTAATCAGTGATCTAAGAAAAATACATACTAACTCATAAAGCTAAGATCAGAAAACTCGAGAAATATTTCATAATCTATCGTCTTCTAATGATTTATCGTAGATCGGCACGGACGCATCATTGTGCTTTAAAACAAGATCACGCAGAATATATTCTAGCTAAAGGAAATTAAATATTTCGTGCCACTTTATAAATCCGTACAGACGACCATTCCCGCAAACTTTCGTGAAAGACATGAAATATCTATCGGCATAGATATGGTGGTCCATGATGTTCAAATACGAAGAAAATTATTTCTAAATCTTTTGTCCATGTTCATGCCTGAATGGTGATATCCATTTCATATTACCTATCATCAAACTACATAGACAAAAATAAATCATTATTTATTAATGACATTTTGTTTCCCTTTTCAGATTAATATTTAAGTTTTTATTTATTGATGTGGTTTAACTGAACATGGTGGGTAGATTTTACCGTAGAGATCCGTGCTAGCCTATGAGCGTAGGTTCGCTTTGTTCTACTTTGTCATTTAATAGCCATGATGAAATTCATAGCAAATAGTTATCCAGATCTAGTATTTTCCAGCTTTTATTAAACTACCTTTCCGTAATCGTAATAAACTGTTAATATGCAGAAAGGTGGTGTGTTTGCGAAGGAAATAATGGGGCTTTTTAATTTAAACTAGTTGCAGTTTAGTGATTACATGTATGAAGAGGATGCATTGAGAAAGATAATATATTTTGACCCTCTCTCTCTCTCTCTCAAAACGCTACAACTTCACCACTAATATATTATCCGCTAGACAAGACAATGTTTACTTACTCCATACGTCTGACAATATATTTACGTTAATAATAAAATTATGATGGAATTGCTTACTTTCATCACAAAAAAACTTTGTTGTTTTTTATCTTTTACACTCGCTGGCCCTAATTATAAGTTGACTATTCTTCGCAAATTAACTATCTTTCCTCGTGAAACAATAATATCTTTATAGCAGAAGAATATGTTCGACGCGAAAGCTGACGTTTTCATGAAGAATTTTCGCCGCTAAGGATCACGCGACGAAGATGACATGAATGAACATTTATTATAATACACTGATATGTCATCAGATTTGTGGACACATGGTTCACAACTAGCTACACGATAATATTAACACAGCATTATGGACATGGTGTCCAGAAATACAATTTAGGAGCATAATGTCAAGATTTCGAAACTCAATAACCCTTTAAGTTTACTATGTCTAGAACATATTTGGATATAAAAAGCAGCTTTAGAGTACATTTTAACCTGGTAAAGCGTGTATTTGCAATTTCGGTGATTATTTAAGTACGTGTCCATAACCCGGTCCCAGTTCATATGGTTCATAAGTATAACAATCTCTCTCTCTCTCTCTCTCTCTCTCTCTCTGTGTGTGTGTGTGTGTGTGTGTGTGTAATTTGGATTCTTAACGCAGCTTTAACAACATATAGCACCGGGGCATCATGCCGCAGACATCTAACATCATGTCCGACCAAATTACATTATCCAAACACCAGGCCGACATGTCCCATTATTAACCTCTTAATGCGGAGCGCCTAGCTAGGCTGCTGCAAGTATAATTTTATTCAGCCGTGGTTGGAACCCATGACATCCCGCGTCCGAGGCGGACGATCTAAATAATCACTTTGGTTACTGTAGTAAAAGCATAATTTCCGTCATAACAAACCTACATTCAATATTAAGAAAGATCTGAGACTGTATATATTGTTGAACTTTTGATTTAGTTCTAGCACACTTCGAAATGAAATTGATGTAATATTCTTGAAATTTTCAGATATTGTGATGATTGAAACGAATACAAATAATAATAATAATAATAATAATAATAATAATAATAATAATAATAATAATATTAATAATAGTGATATTAATATGACTATATCAATATGATGAAAATATTTATAATGAATTTTTAAGTTAAAGATTTATAGCTTTACTTGATATTTAGATAACGTGTTAAAGGTAACACTTGCATGACGAGAACAGCATTATCATATAACTATATGGAAGCTTTACCTCACATGCTTCGGTATATACCCTATCATGTGTTGATGTGCTGTTTAACACAGATACTCAACCAATCATTTCAGTTCAAAATAATTATTCACATCCGACAACATTTTCCAATTAGAACTCATTTAATATCTGCCAAATTCCCTAAAAGATTAATTCAAGGGAGATATGTTTGTCACATTGACTTCCACGACAATGCATAACAAATGCGCTGAATTAAAGCCGCATCCGTAATAAAATTGTAAATGTTCCTCTAGGTGATGAAACAAATCTGCAATTAATCACAGGCCAAGCACATGCCAGTGATGAGATATGTGCCTGTGCCCCCTCCACCCACTCCGGAAAATCTACATCATTTATCAAACGATCAGTGTTTAACGGCATACCAAAATTTGAAACATTATATAAATGTATACATTACACTTTAAAGAGATATTGTGTGCCATATTCTCAACGATTCATTGGATTTAGCATCTTTATGTATGTTGTCATTATACTTTGTCTTAGTACAGTATAAATGTTTCATTATTTTAAACAATTCTTAAAGCATTAACTATAAACTATCCCAAATATGTCACAATTAAAATATGGCTTCTGTTAAATAAATTCCACGGATCAATTATACTAATATCATCTCCCCTTATAGTTGTATTTACATAACCTTGCCCACCTAAGAAACACCAGAACTTTATAGGTTTTTCCTCCTCCAACCCACATTGCTTTAACCCTTATAAATTCTGTTAAATACTATTTGATGTCATTGTCTAAATAATTAATAAACATTATAAGTTCCTTTCGCTATAAAAAAAATACCAGTAAATCTTGGATACTATTTGTACTGATTAATTTATTGTGGCATATCGTATGCTTGTACTATTTGTATCTCTCAGTATTTTATTCAAAAATATAATTGCCATTCATAGCAGGATGAAATTATGCATCTTAAATATTCCTCTGTAATATCGTTCGTTTAGTAGTTTGATGTTAATGTTCATTTTTAAGTACATAATCCATGTCTAACAACACATTATTAAGAAACCTCCAGAGCCTACTCGTCTATTAAAGTTATTGAATTGAAATGTAAAGAATCTACTGGATGAAATAACTATATCCGGGTGCAACCAAAACTTTCTCTACCTCAGTCAGAATTCATACAAGCATCCACGCCCATTCCCCTTGTAACTTGCATGTTTTTTGAAGGTACCCAGCAATCTTATGAAATATTGCGTCTATATATATATATATATATATATATATATATATATATATATATATATATATATATATATATATATATATATATATATATATATATATATATATATATATATATATATATATATATATATATATATATATATATATATATATATATATATTACTGCATTTGAATGGGAAAATATGAACGAGTTTTCGTATGGAAATACTGCATGACCTTGGGAGCGAATTATATCCATCCGACAAAACGAGTTCATATTTTCCCATACAAATGCAATAACTTTTTATTATTATATGCTTATTTTTTCCCCCGTTAACTTTACATTGTCAGAATCGTTCAGTATTCCCCGATACTGAACGTGCGCGACAATACACATATAGCATTCACGTGAATACAGGAACTACTTTCTATTGTAAACAAACAATGACGCAGGCGCCACCACTTTTGATTTGTAAACAAATCATATACACTCGGGTAAGAGGTCCTTTACGTTGTGGTTGTTTAATTTGTTTCTGAATGAATTAAAACATGTTTCGTGGACTGCAAAAAAAACCCAGCTGTTTCGGCACATTTCGCATTGATACAGTGTTACGGATTTAGGCTAGCTACATTATATAAAAGACGGAAGATTAGGTCCTTACAAATAACATACAAGTGACAAGTCATATATTCTCTTCTTTATCTGGTGATAAGAATGGCAAAATAAAATATACTTACAGTTTTACATCCTGAATTTCCTCAAAATGTTTTTTCTTAATTCTGCAAATCCGAATTACATGAGCCATGTCATAGGTTTTCAATCTGGATTACACATTTCGAAATTGTGCTGTAATTTCGATGATAAGTGCAATTGCATCCTCCTTACTGCACTCAAAATGAAATAAACATTACATTCCATAGCGTCTTTTTGATAATTGCAATTGAAAGACTTCATATGTTTCTCACGTTATGATTTCAAACATTCAATGACAGAAACAGAAACACATTTGCAGACGTTAACACGCTTCTCCCGCGCCACTTCAATCCGATGTATTTCATGTATAATTTGCACAGATGAATCCAGTTCAAAATCACAAACTTTTGTCGAATCGAAACAAAATACCAAAATATATTCATTCAGAATCAAATGGAAAAGTTGTTGCAGTGCGCATTCATTCACAATATGACTGCAAATTTCAATTTTAACTAGACACGTCATTTTCTTTCGAAAGTTATGTCGAGCGCGCGACTTAGTTCAAATTTATCTTGGCGGAGTTATGTGAGCATTAATAATGATGCCATTGTGTAATGACAAATCTGCGCTTGTGTATTTAGTTTGGAATACGGCATTCATTCATTTACGTTGTTTCTTGTAGTGCATTTTGTTTATACAATTAAACCTTAGGTAGAATAACAAAATGATATGATAAAAAGGTTACCCCATTTATATGTGAAAATATGAACATTTGCCATTTATTGTTGAAACATACATAAAACTTAAAGTATGCCACCTTATCTATTGCAAAGGTGTTCACTAGAATTTGATAAGCACATTTATCATGTATTGCTTTTGCTTCAGGGACTTGACACCATCATGCAATATTGCTGTTGAATGTCAGACTGACGAGATACTGAAGAGATCCAAGAGAATTCAAGCATTAGTGAGTTTTTGTTGTAGGGTTTAACGCCATTTTTCAGCACACGATAGGCTATACATGGCGGCTAGTACTAATGGTGGAGGAAGAACCCGGGAAAACCCCAGAAAGAACCAGCGACCCACGAGAAGCTACTGTTAAGCTTTCTCACATACCCACATTGGCTGAATCCGAGACTCGAACCAACGCAGACAGAGGTGAGATGGCAGTGATCCGTAACGGATAGCGCTTTAGACCACTCGGGACCCCAAGCGGTAGTGAGAGGAAAACAAATTGATTTTGGTGTGATGTGATGTGATGTGATTTTGATTTTTAACGTAGCTTTTAACAATTTTTCAGTCATATCGCTACGATGTCTGCAATATTTCTGTTTATAGTGATGTCTAGCACTGGGGCATCATGCCGCAGACATGTAGCATGATGTCCCACCCAGTCACATTATCCTGACACCGGGCCGACCAGTCCTAACACTAAAAGCTGCAAGTACCATTTTTGTAAGTCTTTGGTATCACTCGGCCAGGGATCGAACCAACGACCTCCCGCATCCGAGGCGGACGCTCTAACCACTAGGCCACCGGAGCGGTTTAATTGAATTTCGTAATCATAATACATAAATAACTAGTTCCATGAATGAATGCACACTCTACTACGAGATACTTCAACTCATGTACTATAGTGATATCATTCATTCATGCTGTGGATGTGTACTGTTGTAATTCAATGATGTAAAGTGACTAAATGTTATAATCTCACCATTAAAATTAACAAGCCAACGATACAGGTACAAGTATGATCATGTAAGCACTTGTCCACTTTTAGTTACTGAACAATAATACACTGTTATTGATAATTATATTCATGAGAAGTACTCATCTAACCATGATAATCAGCATACACAAGTATGATATTTTACATTTCACAGGTTGTCAGGTCAATGTCTGGCCCATACAGAGAATAGCAAAGGCATTCAGTGTTCTTAGTCATCCCAATAGATAATGAAATGGAGAACAAAACAGACAGTTTTGATGAACCTTACACGGACCCTGTTACTGATGTTCATGATATTCATGATGAGTTTGATGATGAGTGTTCTATGATAAGGGAGTCCGATGATTCAAGCTATAAACCAGATGAGAGTGACCACAGTGGATTCCAGCTTCAACTCCAATACCTCTGGAAAAAGGTTACGTAAATTGCTTGACGTCAGCATGTATGAAATCATTACTGATTTGATGGTGCTATCAAATTTTTAATATTACTATTCAATCAAAACAAAGTCCTGGATTTTAATCAAAATAAAATTGGTGCAGATTTATATTTGTTACACATATTCAAAGTCATATAATGTAACAAAATAATTATACATTCAAATAATATTTATGTTTTTTAAAATGAATACGATTTCATTTTTTATTCCTATATTTCAATTTAAAATGTTTGTTTAAAATGTTTTGGCGTGTATATAGGCAGTGGATAAGACTCTTCTTTATTAAATTATGGTGAGAAACATTTCTTCTTTCAGAATTTGTTATGAGTTGATGGCGGCACTAGAGGAAACGGTCAGGAAACCAGTCAAGTGATAGTTAGCACCATCTCTATGCAGCCACTACCTGAGGCAAGACAATTCGACGGCTGTCCAGGTTCTCACATCACGATTTCCGTGATAACTACAAGTGCTTGAAACCCATGTAGTTTCCACCTTTACTTGGAAACTTCTGCGTGACTGCATATACTGCAAATGGTAGCAAAGCAACTCGGATTTCATGACCAAGATATCCCCAACACAATGTTACCATCTGCCTGTATGCAGTGTATATATGACAACTGAAAATAGAATATTCAACATAGTTTAGACGTAAATAAAGTTCTATTATTCCACCTTTTCTGGTTTTAACGTATTTATTTAAAGTTTTCAGAGTCAAGACATTTAGAACAAAATTAGACTTTGCAATGGTCAATGGTAGGAAGCTAAATGAATATAAAGTGAATAGGAATAGACAACAACATGTTTTAAATGTCAAAGTGCAGAGTCTGTTCAAGAAACGAAATTAGTGTTCGATTGAAGTTACAGTTTTTCATGATAATTTCCAGTATAACAGACAAATGATGCTAGCAAGGTTTAATTCTTCAAAGGTTTGGGTGAAAACTCCACATTAGAAAAAAGTTACATTTTCTCAATGAAGGAGGGATTTCATGAATTTATGAGTGACTTTCTTTTATATTTATGTGCATACAGCAATCACTTTTCCCAAAGGCTACCTGATATTGGCGCGTTAACTTTTGTGAGAACAATTTGCCTCTAATTGTTTCCGTACTCTGACAGAATTTCCTCGCGATTTCCCTACTGCGGTCTGTAGGCATAGTATGCTACTTTCAGGACATATTCATCCAATCAAACTGTCTGAAATTCAGGATAATCGAAGATACAGTCCACAATGAGTTCCTCGGTGTTATCAAAAATCACATTGATCTCTTTACATCATCTACACTGTTTCTTTACTACTGCAATTTTCATACGTACATCTGGATAAATCAACATACGTGGTAAATACTCTCTATCATACTTATTGTATTAGACAGCAGACTTCTGGATATTGCATTATCAAGTGCAAAACATGAATATATGTAATACCTGGTGAGCCCTTTTGTACCACTATACTGAAATGCACATTTCATTAGAAATTTATTATTTTATTCTCATCATTAGTTTCTTCATAAACCTTTATGCATTATTTGCCACTAGTACTGTGCACCTTAACCGACATGGAAAAATATGCTGGTTAACCATCTATCCATGGGGGAGAGAAAAATGTATACCCATTAGCTGAATTAAAAGATACATTCAGGGTCTGCATTTCATCGTGGTTTAAAACAAAAAACCTGAGTCATAAAACTAGTAAAGCATTTTTTTACACCTCTCACAGTCCGAGTTTTAAGTGTTAAAATGTAACACATCTAGTTACTGATGAACCAAACTAAACGAAAATCTCTGAAGACATCCAACAAGCTTTTTGCTCAAATTCGCTTAGTTCTCTTTTCATTATGAAATTTAAATAACATTAACGAAAGAATACTAAGATTAGTAATAATTATTAATAATTACAAAAATGATAATAGTAATTACGAGAATGTAGCGCCCAAGCACTGCTCAGCTTGATCATGGACTATGTTCTCTTCAGGGTATTGACCCTCGTCTCTTTCAGGCTGAAACTGATACGGCCTCACTTCATAGCAAGCAGAATCTTCTTCAGATTCATTAAGTTGACCATCTTCAAGGGATTGACCTTCCTCAAACGACGAAGGTGAGCGTGATACATTTGCCATAAATTCTCTGGTGTCGTCACTATCAGCCATTATCATCACATACACTAAACTTGAGGGACTTCCCGACTGTGCGTCACTTCCGGAAATCCGATTTTTCCCCTGAAATGTTAAACTATTTCCGGAGAGTTTTTAGTAAAACATCGGTATATGCTCAGATAATATTAATTTCTCCTCTGTGAGCTAAACCCTATACAAAAAATGCACATTTCTGAGTTATTTAGCAACAAAATGAATATTATGATATATAATGTGTATTTGACTCTATCCCCCCAAAAAAGGCAGCCAAACTTTAACAAGTGTGCACTTAGCTTAGCCGAGGTGGCAGTTACGCATATTAATTATAATGGGTGTTTGTTTTAGTGCAACACGTGTTATGAACACTTTACTCATCTTTCCTTGATGATTTTGTTTCCTTCTCGTTTGAAACATCTGAAATATAACGGATTACATATTTTATTTTCTGCAATTAAATATATTCCTGTGGAATATTCAAAGGGAAGGACGTCAAAATCTCTCAGATAGAATATCATTCCATCTAAATACATTATGTGTATAATAGATTAATTTTCATTTATTTATTTTGTAAAGTATATTTGATTTAATTATACCTGATCTAATATATATTTATTTCAATGTAATTGTTTGTTTGTCAGTTTTAAATTTGTCGTATTTTTCATTACTTGATATTGTAATGTAAATGTATTCACTAGAGATAATACTTTTTCCAGAAAACAGGTTGAATGTGACTGCGTGATTTCGTAAACACCAGGTCTTGACCTAAATCCTGATCTTGATTCAAAATTAGCAGCAGCATCGTAAATAAGTTCTATTTTTATTTTTAAATGATAGGTTGTTGTCGAGGTCATGACGGGACTACGTGTTTAAGATGTAAGCATTTTTTAAAAAGAATTTATTTCTTAGAGTAAACAAGTAAATAATTTCGACGAGGTTCTGGAAAATGATCACGAGACCCCCTTTTTGCGTTTTAGAATACGACATAACCTTTGGTTTGGAGAGATTTTCTCAGTAGTAGTTGGCTTTTTCTTTGTTGTGCTGTTTGGAGTCATTTGATATTACTTGGATTCAAAAGGATCAATTCTTTTCTTCTTTTCCTGTGAAATACGTGTGCTCATGTGAAATTGTTGAACAGGGACAGCTTTTATTAAAATGTATTCAGGTTTCCAAAATCGGAGTGATATTTCTTGTTTCTACAAGGAACTGTAGACTTCAACACTACATGTTACAGCATACGGCATCGTCTCCCATTTTGGATTCTTCGTCAGGAATCGAACTTGAAATCATTAGAACATTTTGTTATTAGGACTTCTAAAATTTTATTTTTCGATTATTCTTGGATTATTTTTGGATTTGATTTTATAAAATTGTAACCTCTGTCTGTGCCGGTTCGAATCTCGGATTCAGCCAATGTGGGTATGTGAGAAAGCTTGCCAGTAGCTTCTCGTGGGTCGGTGGTTCTTTCGGGTTTTTTTCAGAGTTATTCCTCCAACATTATTACTGGCCGCCATGTATAGCCTATCGTGTGCTGAAAAATGGCGTTAAACCCCACAACAACAACAACAACAACTATAAACCGTAAGTTCATATAGTTTTATTTACATAATTTTTCCAGTGAAATAAAAAAAATCTTCAAAGATTTTTGTTTTCACTCTTTCTTGTGTTACTGATTATTCCAGCCTAAACACGTAACATAATAATTTGTTTATTTGTTTAGCTCTAAAATAAATCCATAAATAAAAAAAATAACGCTTTCTGTGTATGTAATTATTTTCTTATATATGTATTTACGTATTCCGGTATGATTAGGTGCATGTAGTAAGAAAGTTGTTATTAATTAATTGATACGGTACCACACCTACCGTGATCGCATTAATTGTATAAGCGGCATCACCATTATTGCACACCTACAGGAAAATAGTTTCATACTTTTGCATGATTAGGATAAACTTGGAACCATTCGTCTTCGTTAAGGTATGCAAGGCTTTGTCTTTAACATGTAGCAGATATTACACATTTCAGAACATCAATAAGACATGATCTAAAACTGGAAAAGTAATACGTTTTTGAGGCGTGTAAACTCTATTGTTAAATATCCGGCAAAACAAATGGAGGCTCTAGTTCGATGACACCTCTTTTATGAAATCTTATAAACCAGACTGTTGGACTTTTCGTTTAATTTTAGCAGACTTTTAAAATACAATTAGTCTCGGTTTCTTGAAATTTGCCAGAAATTGCTTGGTTTAAAGTCTTGACACTAATACTAGTACTACTACTACTAGTACTGCTACTAATAATAATAATGATGATAATAATAATAATAATCATAATCATACTAGGAAGAAGAAAAAGAAAAAGTAGACGAATCGAAAGAAGAAGACGAATGACATTAAGATAATTACATCACTCTGTTGATCATACAGAGAATTAAATTGTAAGTGGAAGTTTTCGCAGCTTCACGTGGTATATATATATATATATATATATATATATATATATATATATATATATATATATATATATATATATATATATATATATATATATATATTAAGGGTAAAACTGATATAAGCAGAGTTGCATTATCATATAATTGTATGGACAATTTACTCCGCACGCCTTTACATTTAACATCTCGTGTGTTGATGTGCTATTTAATACAAATAAAAGATGAATCATTTCCAATAAAATAATTATACACAATTGCTGATATTTTCCACCGAGTACTTTCGTAATGTCTGCGCAATCTCGAGAAAGATCCATTCAAGAGACATCCAGTTGTCACATATTTATTTATATGTTAATGCATAACAAATGAACTGAATGACAGCCTTATCCGTAATAAAAATAGCAATTGTCTTTAAGGTGATGAATTTATTCTCAGTTAATCACAAGACATGAACATGTATGTGGCAAAATATGTGCTCGTGCCTCTCCTCACCCATAACAAGATGATTTGTCAATCGATTGGTGTCTAATGCCATGGGTGGACGTGAAATATTATTTTAAGATATCATCTACATTTTAGAGATATTGTTTTGATTTATATCTTTACGTATGCGCGTTATTATACATTGTCTTAATACATTGGAACACGTTTCATTAACATAAAAAAAAAACATTTACACCACTGAGTATAAGCTATCTCAAATATGTGAAACTAATGGATGGTTTCTGCTAATAATTCCCACTGAATAAATTATACGTGGATAATAATCCCTTATTGTCGTTTGAATCGTTGTGTTTACAACCTAATTTTGCCTTTCTTATAAACATAGGAAGGTTTGTTACTCGTTATATATTTGTTTTCTCTAACCCATTTTACTTTAACCCTAAGGATTCTTCCCGTTAGGTATAATATTCTATCCTTGTCTAAATAACTTAGACATATTATAATCTCCTTTCGCTATAGCGGTTTTCAAAGTAAGCCAGTTTTACCGTTTTAATGATTAAATTTACGTTGAATATAGTATACTTTTACCACGTATTTCCATCAGTATTTTATTGCCCCCACAAATGAAATATATTTGCCAATAATAGTAGGATGTAATTCCAAATTGGAGATATCATTTTAATTTCTCGGATCTATAATATCGGGCGTGTGCTATATTGAAGATGATCCTCATTGTTA
Source organism: Sinohyriopsis cumingii (assembly GCA_028554795.2). Taxonomy (NCBI): domain Eukaryota; kingdom Metazoa; phylum Mollusca; class Bivalvia; order Unionida; family Unionidae; genus Sinohyriopsis; species Sinohyriopsis cumingii. The sequence continues at coordinate 123,889,558 of CM068824.1, read as the reverse complement.
TTTACATAAGCTGCATAACACAAATAGTAATGATCTTTCAGAACCTCTTGTCTCTATTAAAGGTGTGTGAACTGAAATCCAGAATCTACTGAAAGATTAGAACTATATGTTGGTGCACTCAAAACGTTCCTGCTGCAGTTTTATTTCTACCTCTGTAAGTTCTAACTTTCAAATATTGACCATTGAGTTAGTAAAGCAAGCATAGTAAGCACTCTACAGCAAAATCTAATTCAACTGTTACCAACCCAGTGCTCAATATTTCAAAGTTAGAACTTAAAGAGACAGAAATAAAACTTTTATGAAAGGGTTTGAATTTATGTGCCCGTCCAAGGAAATGTGACAGAGGGAAGCTGAAAAAGGACACCAAAGAGTTTAACACTCAAGGTCCGGTTCGCCTTGAAGCCAACAAATAAATCAGAGGGAAATATAAGCTGCGACCAACTCATATTCAGAAAAAGAACTAAGTAGACCCCACCAAAACATTCAATTCCAAATCTGGAAGCCTTTATCAACTCAGCTGAATACGATACTTCCAGACACACCCATCATACTAACATATACTCCAATTTGACAAACGAAGAAACAGGTGTCCTACACTCACTGAAAAGCAGAACAGAGTTCATAAGTAAGTCTGCAGATGAGGGTTCCGCTGTGGTCGTTATGAATAAGGATGACTACATCAGTGAAGAAAGTAGACAACTAAGTGACGGTTGGTTCTACCAAAAACTAGACCATGATCCAAAACTGGAATAACCATCACCAATAATTTTGAGGAGGCGTGCTAAATCGGGCATATACAGCAGCAAGCACGGGCAGACCAATAATATCGGGTATACCACGGAAAGGATATCAGAATATTTAGATCATTTTATGAAACCACATGTCCAAATATTACCATCATATCTTCAGGACACGACAGATTTCCTCATAAAAAGCAAGGCAAGCACACCATTACTGCCAGATACGTTGCTTGTTTCCTTAGACGTCACATCTTTGTATATAAACATACCACACAACGAAGGAATAAAGACGCGTAAGGAAGCATGGGAAACTAGAACTGTACAAAATCCATCCACACACTTCCATGTGCAACTCCTGGAGCTTGTCCTACAACTCAGTAACTTCTAATGTAATGAATAAAACTACATCCAAGTCAATGGAACCATAATGAGATCAAAAATGACCCCTTCGTACGCTAATCTTTTAATGGGAAAACTGGAGGGTTAACGTTTAGCATCGGTTGAACTTACACTATACCAGTGGGTACGCTTTATAGATGATAAAGAAATGTAGTGGCAACATGGAAGAGCTAGTATGGATAATTTCATATCAAAGGCAAACAACTTCCATACTTCAATAAATTTCGCGGCAGAAGTCTCCAACTCAATCCACGCTTTCCTGGACAGAACAACCAGCCGGTAGAAAACATACTCCATACAGACTTCTACTCGAAACCGACCGAAAAACACCAGTATCTCTTCCCAAGCAGGTGTCATCCAAAACACTGCATTAGGAATATCCCCATATAGCCAGGCACTGAATATACCGAGGCTACGCCAAAAAACTTAATTACGGAGGAAGCCCAAACCGATAAACAAACAAATCACGATGACCTACTAAAATATGGAAAGTAGGAAGTAGGTAAAATCATTGGGAAACACTATCCATCGTAGAATCGTCGGACGGACTAAAGTTAATCCTCTGAGACAAACATGTAGTAGCCTACCGGAGACCAAAATAAACCCAAGGACTTCCTAGTCAGGTCGAAGTTAACGCCAAACACTAGTTAGTCTGGTTCCTGTGGCGATAAACGGTGCAAAACCTGTCAACATATGATATAGACCAGGACATTTTCTAGCACAGCGACTAGAGAAAAACTAAACATACATGGTCCAATGTTCTGTATATCTGATTTAATTTATATCTGATTCAATTGTTTGTAAGTTTTAAAATCATTTTAAGTTTTTCATTTCATTATATGTCAAAATAATGTAGTTCTGTTTACTAGGAACTCATACTTTTTCCAGAAAATAGTTTGACCTTGACTGTTTATTTCTGTAAACATAAGACTGACCTGGTTCCAGACCTTAATTCAAATTTAGTAACAGTCACGTCAACAAGTTCGTTTTTTTAAAAAATGTATCATTATTGTGGGAGTAATAACGATGAGATCGACGCTGTATACGTGATCCTTGGCTTGCAAATAATTTTAGTGAAGTAAACAACTTTTTTTATACATTTTATTCTTAGTGTAACATGATTGATTTTTATCAAGGTCATACTGGGGCTACGTGATTTTATATATGTAAACATGATCTCGTGATCCTCTATTTCGTAATGCAGGCATTTCCGAAATTGCACATTAGTTAGTGTTAACAAGCGATGCTTAGAAAGAATTTAGTCAGTCTGGGCTTAAAAACGCTTGATGTCTGTTAAAGCCAGTTTTCCAGTTATATGTTGATTTTTCTTCAGATTAATTGGATTCAAAATATTTAATTCTTTTTTCCTGGAAATAAACTTGTGCTCATATAAAATTCTTGAACAAAGACATTTCTTAAAAATTTTCTTTGGATTTACAAAACCGGAGGATTTTTTATTGTGTTTTACGAGGAACTGTAGACAACCACACTGTACAGGATACAGCATATACGGCATCGCCTTCCATCTTGGATTCCTCGTCGGGACTAAAACTTGAATTCATCAGAACATTTCAGTATTAGAGCTTCTACAATATTCATTCGTAGATTATACTTGGATTTTTTTTTATTTGACTCTTACAACCGTAAGTTCTAATTTTTTCGTTTTTACTGTATTTCTCCAGGGGAAATTAATTAGTTGTTAAATTGTTGAACGCTTGTTGTTTTACCTCTTTCTTATGTCACTGTTTATTTGCGCCTAAACACGTAACATAAGACTAAACAAAACGTGCGAAACAGAGAATATAATTTATCCCATCAGATGTGAGATCTGTAGCCTTCAGTATGTCGGAAAAACTGAAAAGCTACACAAAAGGATCAACCTTCATAGATCTGACTGGATGACAAAGAAGCTGTACAGAAACCCAGACACAGAACACTTTTCCTCCCCTGGCCACACTTTCAGTGATATAACACTTTTTGCAATTGCTCACAACCCCAAATGGAGTTCCCAAACCAGGAAAGAAAAGGAATCTTTCTGGATACCAGCCTTAGAATATTGACGCCAACCGGCTTAAACCAAGATGATCAGAAAAAGACAGCCTTGCACAAATATAATTATTGTTTGCAGCCGACACATTTTCTTTTAAATAATTCTCTTAATTTGCTTAATAGTCTACAATGACTACTATAACAATGAAATATCCGGTGATAGTATTTGCGCTTACAGAAATTTACATACAATAACAGCTGTCGTCATGGATCATCGATTTCGAGGTAAAGAAAAATATTTTCCAGTATCAATAACAAGCTGAAATAAACTAGTTGAAACACAATGAAGTTAAAGGATTAATTCCTGTAGAAACAGCCATCTAAAGTCATCTAAAGTATTGCAAACATAACCATGTTTCTGTTTTACTTGTTTGTTTTGTCTATATTTTGAATTTGCCTTTGAAAAAAATCATTAAAGTTATATACTAATTTCGCCATGTTCGTTGTCAGCTTATCATTCATATATGTATACCTGCCTGGCTGAAGACTTTTGCAGATATTTCTTCGGGGAAGCAAAACACATGGAAAAGAAAATGTACAGCAGTATATATCAGCTTATCATTCATTAGACAACCCATACATACTTACATACATATATACATACATACATACATACATACATACATACCTACATGCATGCATGCATACATACATACATACATACATACATGTAAAAAATCTACATACAAACATACATACGTGTGTGTGTGTGTGTGTGTGTGTGTAAGTTCATTGGCATGATATTAATCATTTTCCTGGCTGATTTTTATTCTTCCTGAATGGTGAAATGTCTGTACTTAGATTTTCAAAGGCGTCAGTTGTGCAGATTAATACTAGTTAGATTTTTGTCTCTCAATTAATCCCAATTATAACCTCCCCATACTGATGCTTGCAATATTGTTTTTACATATTCTTGCCTTTCAAAGAATCATGGGAACGTAGTTTTCTGTTGTTTTTTTTTTGTCTGCTCCAACCGACTTTTCTTTAGCCCTAGAATACGTCTAATTAGATAATATTTTCTGCCATTGTCTAAACAACCTAGAAATAGCATAGTCTCCTTTTGATAAATATTTTCCCATTAATAATTTGTTAATTTTGTACTGAATCGTTTTATGTGGCATGAGGTATATATAATCTAAATTGGGGTTTGGAACCAGACAAGGAAATTCCAGTCAATGAGTTACATTACTTGTTTCCCCAAGAGGCTTGCCGAGGGGGTGGGTGGGACATATAATGTAACCCCGCGACTGGTATTTCCTTGTCTCGATCCAAACCCCAACGTAGATTCTTTTTCTCACCCAATCATTTTCTTTGAAGGAAAATAGAACTTCTCTCTTCTGCAATATAGTTCAAGCGCTAATGTTTACATGCGGTGCATTAATACAAATAAATTAATTAAGACTGTGGCGTGACCGTACCACCTGAAGTACACATTTGTATACGTGAGCCAAACGAAATAGCAACATTAAACGTTACATATTTTTTTAGGTATTATCACATTTAATATATGGATATTATATTAAATTAGCAATAAATAGTCAATATTTATTATAAGAAAATGTTTCATTTTCAACAGTTTCAATTTAGAAAATTAAATTGTAAATAATGAAACGATACTGGGCCAACACCTATTTTGTAGTGTATAGGCTATTATTATAACGAAACTTTACATGTAGCATGAGTGTCCGTGCTTGTGTTATTCACGGGTAATTAGTCATTTGTGTCACTATCGTATATAACTCCTTTTGTTTTTAGGGGGTGAAACTGTTTGTGACATACCTTTGTTGTCCTTATTATTGATTGTAAAATTACCCTCGTGTATAAAAGACCCTCCAAATACGAACCCTGGCGGATAGCCATATGCTAAACTTTCAAGTTCACAGATTCTGTGAAGAAAAAAAATCTGTCTTTGAAATATGGCAAGCGCTACCATGAAATTTGTTTATGGATTAATGTATTGAAGGATAAATAATTCTTTCTGTCTGGTAAGTGCATTATTTGTCATTAAGTATTATAGGTATATACATATTTTATTCAACTGGTCAAAATGGAGATACTTAACAATATTAGATTAAAACATGTTTGACATAACACATTTTCTGGCTGTTACTAAGTTTGAGTTTGAGCGAGTTGTTAAGAGAGTTGAGAGGCTATGAAATGTATAGGTATTTAACTTATTTACTTGGATCAGTGTTTTCTGCCATATAGTATTGAGAATATCTGTAGCATGTTTGAGGCCAGCGTCATTAAATATAGCTAACAGTAAATCATTTTTTCACACGAAGTATTTAAAACTAGTTATGTAGTTTTAGCTACATTTAATGACGCTGACCTGAAAATGTATTGAGTTAGGCCTGCATATTGGATAAAATTGACCATGCTGTGTGCAACGAACTAGCATACTACCAAAAAGCTCGACATTGTATGCGTGTGTGTCTTTGCCTCTCTCGAAATGTTTTGTATGGTGTGTTCTAAAGGATAGATTTACCTTAAGTTGCTTTGTTTTCGTTATATATTTGTCGTTGTTTTTGTTTGATTTTAGAACAACTACGTCAGGCACAGCAGAAAACAACAAGGACTTCTTTTTTTAAAAGTAGTTTTGAGCGCGTGGAAACCTTGACTGAGACGACTAGTCAAAAATTATTAGACTGAGATAAGAAAAATAAGAATAGCAAAACAGTTATATTTCTCTGTCGCATGGGTGAGAAAAAAGGAATATACAAGGCAAAGTAATATAGTAAAAACAATGCATTATTTATGTACAGTTAGTATATAGATGATCCATTCTATTGGTGTGTACTAATTACTTAGCAAAGGAGACATTTACTCAGATTAATTTAAACGCTTATTTGTTTCAAGGAAGCACGAAAAAAGTTTGCAGATTTTACTGCACTGTTCTAAAGGAAAGTTATTGCCCTTGTCATAGAGATCATTGATAACATTTTGAAGTGCTCTCAAGAAATAAGATCCTTAGGAAACGTTTTGCTAACACTGTTCTTGCGGAAGCACGTAAGACTTGATATTTCTGCTTTTAATCGAAAATCATTTAATTTATTAATAAATCATAGAGCACGCAAGAATATGAGGATGTTGTGCACTTAAATCATAGTACATACATAAATACTATTCAACACTTTTTAAGGGCAATTTCTTAACTTTTTCCTGTAATCGATGACGTATCTCTGCACATAATGACATATTTATAAACTCATAATTTGCTTAACATCAATTCAACATACCTGTCATGTTCTTTAGACAACTCCGGTTCTAATATATGATATACAGGTGAAATTTTGATAATTGTTAAAACTTGTGCAATGTAATTGGATATAGTTTGATTTCATACGAAATATATGCTTATTAACGCTAACTGGAAATATCTCGATACAGTTTTGAAATTTACAGATACGGAATCATGTATAGCTGCTATTACACTGTAGTGATATACAAAATAATCTTGGAATAAGTCGCACAAAACCGGCTTTCCAAAAACTGATACTATATGAATATAGTTTAATATCAGTGTTCTGTGAGTTTCTTAACTTTTCAAAAATAAACAGAATATAGGTATGTGATTTGTGTGTATGCGTGTGTGTGATAATTATTTTACGTAGCTTTAACAATTTTCTAGTCATATCGCTACGATGTCTGCAATATGGCAATTTATAGATCTGTCTAGCTGTGCTACATTTGGATGTATCCATCGATCGTCACTGTTGGCAGAGTACCCTAGAAACTCGTAGGTACGAAACTAATTTAGATTTATTGTATCTCTCCATACTGCCGCTGACCAGCCTTATCGATTTATTGGTAAATAATACCTCTTTCCTACTACCAGCAAGAGTATGTCACAGTGATCAAGTTTTCAACATTATCCTCGCATTTCTACATAGTCACGGAATTTCAGAGATTCAAATATGCAATCACAACAACAACAACAAAAAAATGTAGGTAGAGATAATGTACATACACCTTCTTGTATTCCATTGACTATAATCACTCTTTTTGTTTTCACGTAGCCCATTTTGCGAAACAGTATTATATGTGAATCCAAATTTGTGACATATTAAGACACATAACAAGTTAGCTGTGGATTTATAATTGTTTGATTTATTGCATTAAAGGAATACATCAAAATCTATTAACCAATGTTCCATGCTGAATGCAATATTTTGCACGCATCCTATATGAATAATGTTTTTAAGTTCTTCTTGTCTTCGAAAAAATGTTCCTCAAAGTCTTGATACAGTAAAACCATATAGGGAAATCACTAAATTTTCTCAGCCATTCAGGAACTCAGCCACATAATTTGTATCCAGATCATAATCTAGTTTAGGCTCATTCTTTAATGTCGGCTATAGGGTGGATTTAAAACTACTAGCATTAATCCTACTAAATTTGCTACTACTACTACCACTATCTCTACTACTACTATCAATACTAAGCATTAGCTCTTCCGATTCTTATCATGATAAAAAAACATCTAATTAATTCTTTCAGCAGTTTAAATCATGCGCGGATGTTACTTTTTACATTATTAGTTGAATCTTGTTTTATTGTTTTCTGACATTTATAATAAAGAATATTTCTGCAGCAATTATGATCTTCGCTAATGTCTAACATTCAAACAATACCTTACAGTATATGTACGCATTTTCAGAAAATTAAAGCAGGTTTCAAATATTGCATCACTTTTATTATTTGTCTGTTTCTGTCTAGCCAAAGAAAGGTTTATTTGTCACAGGTTATACAATACAGGAACAAGTCACATCGACATAAGTTTAATCCGATCTCTCATTCAAAGTTCATCCATTTCATCCCTTGATATGATCTAAGTATTGACATGCATCGTTTGGTGAATCACCACTGAATGCATTAGATGTTGAAGACTGCATATTTCATTAGCGAAATAGTAAGTTTTAATTATACAGCACTGCCAAGTGCCAGTGTACATTTTAAATTCTGCGCTCACTATATCCTCGTGAATGAACTATAATATGTTGCAATTTCATGACCATTGCTTTCAACAATCCACTGTCTTAGAACGAAAAAAGAATGGGAATTGATACGTTCATTGACTTATAATTCAGGTTCATATTAAGGTCACCTCTGTCAGTCTGTCTGTCTGTGTGACTGTCTCTGTCTGTCTATCTCTCTCTGCATAAACCCTCTACACAGAAAAAATTTCTCCAGGATATAGCATAGCTCCCCTTTCTGATGGGAAAAATGTGGAACTTTGCTTTTGACCGGGCAAGGAACATAAGTATTGAGAGGGTGTCATTTCTTAAATGAAAAAAAAAGAGATACTGGAAAATCAAACCTTGTCGGGATTCCACTATTGTCTATATTACATTGTGCTAAGTACCGTATATTTACCATTAGTGCATAATGGAGACGACTAAAAATCATACGGCAACACGAACTGGTCCTTATAAATCCATTATTTAAGGACCGCATCTAGGAAACATTGCCCTAATTACCTTTATAATAAAAAAACAACAGATTCGTTGCTAAACTAAATTGCGAGACCGCCTCTTTGTAACACATTTGTTGTTTTTATTTAGCATAGATGAAGATTAAATATAAATGATCGATGAATGCACAATCAAATTCTCTTGGTCTTCATCTCTCCATTAAAGTGTGCCCCTGTTACCTTATATGTTATGCATATTTGATTTAATTTATATCTGATTTAATTGTTTGTAAATTTTAAAATCTTTTTATTTTTTAAATTTCCTTATATGTCAAAATAATGTAGTTAATTTACTAGGAACTCAATGCTTTTTCCATAAAATAGTTTGACCTATACTGTTCATTGTTGTAAACACATAATGCTGACCTGGTTCCCGACCTTAATTCAAAATTAGTAACAGTCACGCGAACAAGTTTTTTAAATGTATTATTATTGTGGAAATAATAAGAGCGAGGTCGAGGCTGTATTGAATACGTGACCCTATGCTTGCAAATAGCTTTACTGAAGTAAACAACTTTTAATTATTTGAGTAAAATGATTGGTTCTCGTCAGGCTCATGCTGAGAGTACCTATGTAAACATGACCACGTGACCTTTATCCGGGCATCTGTATTGCGCGATATTCAATTTTCAAACCATTGTTTAGAGAAATAATCTCAGTCGGGCTTCTAAATACTGAGACGTAAAGGTGTTTCCTTTGTTGTGTCATCTTGGGAATTACATTTTAATGTTTATTCGAATGATTTTGATTCTAAAGGATTCGTTCTTTTTTTCTCTGGAAATATTTTGAGTGCTCATACATAATTCTTGAACAAAGGCATTTCTTTAAACTTTTATTCGGATTTCCGAAAGCGTAGTGATATTTCTTGTGTTTTTACAAGAAACTGTAGACAACCACTCTACACAGGATACAACATACGGGATTGCCTTCCATCTTGGATTCAATGTATGACTTGAACATAAAGAACTTAGAATATTTAAATATTAGGACTTCCAAAGTTTGATTCAAGGAATAGTCTTCGATTATTTTTGGATTTGATTCTTAAAATTGTAAGTTCTTAGTTTCACATTTACAGTATTTTTCCAGGGAAATAAATAATTTGTTAAGTTTCCAAAGTTTGTTGTTTTCACTCTTTCTAGGGTTACTGTGTTTTCGAGCCTAAACACCTAACATAAGATATAGAACAATGAGATATAATTATAATCTGACATGAAAGTACAGCTGTTCGTAATCCATTCATCGCGACAGTCTGAAGTCCCCAGTTTGGATTGAGTTTAGCAGCTCAGCAGAATTGACACTTTCCAAAGTCATCGACACGATTCAACACGTTTCAACGATGGAAAAGCGACACAGTTCATGACCGGATAACGCAGAAAAGTGTTAATGGTGCACGACATTCGTAGCACCAAGCGTAACCTCGTCCAGATTGACAAGCCTCAAGACCAGATGTGTTTAGCCCGTGCCATCGTGGTGTGACAAACGTTTGCCGACAAGAACGACACGGCAAAATGGAAAAGAGCCTGAGAGAACATTCAAATGTCGAACCAAACCAAACAAGAATGAGAAGGAGAACTGTTACAGAAAGCAGGGCTATCCTAAGACACACCCTGTTGCATTCCTAATATGAAAAATGTACAAGAAGTCCCACCTCCACGCTACACCTTGAAAGTACACCCTCAAGAAGTGCGCAAACCTTTATTGTTTCCAGGCGAAGATTTCAAAGACGCAAAATACATTCACGTCTATTACCACGATGAACATTTCGATGCCATCACCAGTATCTCTGAATTCCTGGGATACAGCTATTACTGTGAGAAATGTGACTATGGCTATAATAATCGAGAGCAACAAAAGTTTTGTGGATCGAAATGTTAAAGATGTTTGGTCTCTCAACCCTGTCAGGACAACAGGCAAGAATGTGTGCATTGCCATGCTTGTCAGCACACTTTTGTCAGACCTGCTTTTTGCCAGCAACATTTGAAGACGCAAAAAAATGTTTATAAACTCCTGAGTTTGTACCCTACTTGTGGATAAGGCATACATACCAAAAGTGCCATTTACACGTATGTCGAAGAAAGAAACGATGTAAAATTGGTCACCAAATCGTAGACTTGGAACATGAATCCTACATTACGAATACCATTCCAAACACGAGGAGAAGGAAGATGATCAGATGTAAGGCAATTTCATCTTTTTCGATTTCAAATGCATGCAAAAGATTGGCATTCACATTCCTAATTTCTGATCGAGCGTGCAAGAAGTGCATCCAAGAGCATTAGTCATTGCCCTCACTGCAGCAACATTCCTGGAGGACGTGAAGAAATCTTTCAGGGACCGAACGCGCTAACCGATTTCGCCCAATGAATATTACACCCCATCGACGAGACATGGAATCAAGAGGACATCAAAAGTTACGGAGAGATTGTCATCGCCATGCCACGGTGATGGCTCACAGTTTCTCGGGATACGATTGACAGTTTCTTTTGAGATACTATACGGAAAAATGTTCCGAACTTCCCAACATGACTTTGAACGGAGCCAGAACCATTTCCATGCAAGTTGGACAAGTGCAGTTAAAATATTCGATGAGTTACTTGACCATGCCTGTGGGTCAAACAACTAATTGCTAAAGGTTATTTTCCGCACTTTTTCAATACCGAAGCCAATTAAAACGCCGTTCTACCCCATTTGCCTGAGGATCACGACAACGACCCCGATAACATGCGCAGCGAACAATGAGAAGCTTTCTGCGCTTGGTACCAGGCTCACGAGTCGACCCCTTCTACTTTCAGGAAGAAATGTTAAAGTACTGTCGTTCCGACGTGGACATTGTATGGTGTTGCTGTGGACCATTTCGAGAACTGTTCATGTAACACGGTGATCCTTTCAAAGAATCCTGCGCTATTGCCAAAGTGTGTTCCTTAGTGTACCGCCAACGATTTATGATTGAAAACGCCATAGCTGTCACCAGCCCTCAAACGACGAACTTTGTCAAACGTCAATACTCAGTCAAAGCCCTACGCTAGGTACATTACTTGTGCAAAAAGGAAGAAAAATGGATCCAACAGGCGCACAACGAAGGAGGCAAAAACACAATCGGAACGTATCCACTGGATGGTTGGGACTTAGAAAATCCCAAGATCGTGTACAAGTTTAACCGTTGCTTATTTGACCGATGTCCCCTTTGCTACCCTGAACGTGACACTAAAAATCAGGTTTTGCAACGGACCATGGAAGACTTGTCCACTTATCAGCGGTGCTTGAAGTTAGAACAGCAAGGATACCAAGTGGTGGAAATATGTTACCACGAGTACAATCACTGTTTGAAAACCGATCCCGAATTTAAACGCATCGTGGAAAATTACAAGTTGGTGGACCTACTAAAATCGTGAGACAGTTTGTAAGGAGGACGGACGAATGCCAGATGTTTGTTGGACCAAAAATAGAGGAGAAATGAGAAAAAATCAAATACTTAGACCTGTGTTCGCTGTATCCTACGTGTGCAAATATTGCCGCATTCCTGCAGGACATTTGCAATTGATGACGGAACACATCGACCTGGACAGCATTTGACAATACAAAGGAATCAAATGCAAAGTCTTGCCTCCCACCGACTTGTACCATCCCGTTTTACATCACCATTGCAAAGGAAAACAGATGTTTCCCTTGTGCCGTATTTGTGCCGAAACGTGCAAACAAGTCCTACCTTGACGCCACACCCAGGAAAAACGCGCCTTGACTGGAACGTGGGTCAGCGTGGAATTGTTTAAAGCTCTGACCCTGTGATACCAACTGTTAGAAGTATACGAAATTTACCACTTTCCCAAGACAGAACTGTACCACAAGGGCGACGAGACTAAAAAGGAATTTTCGCAGACTACGTGGAAGCCATTTTGAAACTGAAACAAGAAGCCAGTGGCTATCATTCCTGGTGACAGACTCACAAAGACCGAAAGCAATTCAGTGAGAAATAATGGGATCAGGACGGCATCACTTTAGACCACATCGAAAACAAAGAAAACATTCGATCGTTTGCCAAAGTGATGTTAAATTGCTTGTGGCGAAATGGCATAACGAAAATGTTTACCTAAGACGCAGTATTTGACAGAACTTTCTGGTTACTTCTAGATGATTCACGACAAAACCAAATACATGAAATATGTGGACGTCGTTCGTGAGGATTCGATCTTAGTTAATTATGAAGAAGAACTGGACTTTGTAGAAGCCGACGAATTTGGAAAATTCATCGTTGTGGCTTACCTGACATCCCATGCTCGTTTAAAATTGTACGACGCTTTAGAACTGTTAGGTGATCGCATCCTGTATTTTGACACCGACAGTTGCATTTACATCGTCACCCTGACATTGAAGGATACCGTTGAGCAGCCTGGACAGACGAGCACCCGACGACAAGATTCTATGTTTTGCTAGTGGCGGTCCTAGACTTACGGCTACGAATATTGGGACCTACAAGGAGAAGTGGACATCGAGTGTAAAGTGAAACGATTGACTCTCAATTATATCAGTAGTCGAGTGGTGAACTTTGTGATATTGAAAGAAGCCTTACAGTCTGAACAAGACGGAAATTTTTTAGTTGCAACCTACCAACCGCACAAGAATTTACGTTTACTCACACACCAATTTGTCAGTCGGCCTTTTGAATGTCTATCAAATCGTGTACCGGAAGCGAGTGCGGCTTTCAAATCACTTTACCGTTCGGTCACGTCGATATTGGTCAGCATATAAAACGGTACTCTGTCCAAGACCGATAATTCATTGTAATTACCAAGACCTAGCGAGAAAGATGAATCCTTTTAAACAGATATCATTCAAGTTTGGGAATTCTCAAGTGGAGTGCGATTCTGTGCAATGCGATAAGAGCGATGCCGTACGCTGTGACCTCAGTGATGCAGTAAAGCATCAAGAGAACTTTGCTATAACTACTATTACCACGACACCTGCCATGGAAATGGATGCTGTGCGTGTGAAACCTGACAGAGGCGAAAGCGATGCCACTCGTTATCGTAGACTCTTAGTGGGACCGAGTTAATGAAGTGGCATACCATGTCGTTTAAGAAACCAGCTTGGCTAGGAGTCAAACCTTGGACAACACCTAGACTAGTATACCTTGGACAACACCTAGACTAGTATTTAAGCCCAATTTATAAAATAATATTTGAACGTTTGGCATGGACTTGCAAGAGCAACTCTCAATTGGTGAAATTCACAAGAGGAAAGTGATAAAGCTCAACAAGTTCATCGGATTGCTCTGGATGCAGTGTGCGTTCTTCTGATTATTCCGGTTAGACCGTTTACATCAGAAGATTTTATTGACATTCTTGACCGTTACCCTGAATGGCAGTGGTCAGAACCTACTAATTATGTCCATTACTTTAGCTCTAGGAGACGATTTGAATAAAATAATACTGACTGACGTGATCATGGATACTTTACAAGAGAGCATTCGTCGATTTCCTGTGGAGTTGAGAGAACGCATTTACCGACAACTGGTCAAAATAAAAGTGAAACGAAAAGAACAATTGCATCTGTTACATCATCGGTGTTTAAACCACTGGTATCTGAATGCTATAAGAGGACTGAATCAGTTGAAAGTGTTTCAGCGGTCAGACATTGATCAACTACGCATTGGCACTAAGGATTGCTTTGTAACTGCTGATTATATTTGCTACAAGGTAGACTTACTGCAAGGAATTTCAGAAGAAGAGTTAGAGGGTTACCAAAATCTTTCACACAACATATATTTAGTTCAAGGGAAAACTTCTGAACGAAGTGTGACGTGTAAGTTAGTGACTGAATCATTTATATTCGTCACTGGATCATCTCTGAGCAAACGATCATCTCTATGCAGAAAGTACACGTATTACCTCCGACAAAAGAGGGTATAAAAACGGGCTACCATGCCACAACATTTATCACAAGAGATACAACAGATTCCATGGTAGGAAATCAATGAGAGTATTAAAACAGTGGACGATTACCAACACTTATTACGAGAACTGTCTCCATTGATATAGATTCAACGTGTGGTGTGTGTCGTAGTGACTTGTTTTCTGGGATTTCGTTTATCAGCCGAATCCTTGTGGACTCTTTACGAACAGTACTTGCCACCAAAAAAAGGTGGTCCCTTTAATAGTCTACTAGAAACTTGCGTTTTTATTTTGATACTTCTCGAAATCTACAGGAGAACAAAATTCGTCATCTTTAAGGTACTGAAGATGTGTACGACGATGTGTGTGTAGCTTGTGACATACACCCTCATTGGACAGATGAACTTGACTGGACATATTGGGGTTTTTAGACTTTGACCAAAGAAGTGGACAATTGTGCCCAAGAGTTGTGATCCTGAATTAGAACGTCCAAGGAAAAAGTTACTTTTAAACCTGTGTTAGTGACAGTTCTAGAAGAACCCTTCACAGAGGACAACCAATCCCTTCAGGAAAGGACTGTCATGGACATTCCCCAAAGACCATTTTGGGAGGACAACTGTGTGACTGTAGTCAATGTAGATACTGTAAGACCATTACACACTGTCCCAAGGACACCTTGGTTACCAAAAAACGTATTGTACAGAGACTTGTTTATATTCCACTATGTATTTATATATTCATGGCTTTAAACCTATAGTTAATGTATCAATACAGCACCAATTCTATTCATTTATTTATTTTATTAAGATCCAATCCGATATCGTGTCAGGTATCTAATTTCTTTTTAATTAGGCCTCCTCTATTCCCATCGAAGTAATTATATAAGCCGCATCGCATCCTTTGCATGTTTGGAAAATGAGATGCTGATAAAGTCATGAAAATTTGTCTCCACTAAGGTATGTAAGGCTTTAACTTAACAAAAGTAGCCTCATATATTAGACATTTCAGCACATTATTTGTGTATCATCAAAATATGGAATAAAAATTAACTTTCTGAGGTGCATTAACACACCGTATCCTGCATGTCTGTCAAATAAATGGATGTTCTAGTTAATGACACATTTTCTGTGACCCAGATAAAGCAGATAGATGACCTTTTTGGTAAGTTTTGTCTTTACCTTTAAATTGTTGCAAAATTCAATTCATTTACTTAAATAATAATAATAATAATAATAACAATAATAATAATAATAACAACAACAACAACAATAGTTATTATTATTAGTAAAGTATTGGTACTAGTAGTATTATAAATATTGTCGTATTTATAATGGTCATTTCACAATGAATGTTATTTTATTCCTGATTGTTCGCGATATTGATAATAATAATAATAATAATCATTAATAATAATAATACTAAAAATAATAATTAGCATTAATAATAATAATAATAATAATAATAATAATATTATTATTATTATTATTATTATTATTATTATTACAATCTTTGTCTGTATGATAGTCAGATTTAAAATGAATTCCTAAACTAAGCCCATTATAGCTTCTGCGACATTTAAGGAACTTATTAGGAGTAACACTTGTATATTTGCACCGTATGAATCATGTAGTATTATTTTTATTATTTTGATGATTATGTTATTCTTATTCTTGTAATGACACAATAAAGTATTTTGTTATGATTTCCTGTTCGTGTTCCTTTTCCTCTTCTTTATCTTTCGCACGATTTTGTTCTTTGTCATAGTATTTGTTCAACAATCGAAACATAACATCAATTATTTTGTTAGGATCTAAAAAAATGGATAAATATATCAATATATCAATTGCAGATAGGACTATTTATACCTAAATTTGCGAATGGTTCACTTTAGCTAGTGAATCAGGTATATCAGGTATATATATATATATATATATATATATATATATATATATATATATATATATATATATATATATATATATATATATATATATATATATATATATATATATATATAATATATATATATATATATATATATATATATATATATATATATATATATATATATATATATATATATATATATATATATACAAGAAATACTATAATACGTTGACTCTAATGCGTACACTTCTAACATATATTTCATTCCCTAATTACGCCGCACATGCTGTTTGGTTAGAATTCATTTAACTTAGACTGAGCGCATCCGGTACGCATTCTACAATTCAGGACGTAAATGATGAAAACACGTCTAAACACGTGTTTAAGACTATTTAGTCAGAGATATTAAGATATTTGAACGTATCCACTAGAAGGCGAGATTACACGGATAGAAAGACGACGTTTCTATATGTATTGGGAAGATAATTGACTTGTCAAAGATATATATATATATATATATATATATATATATATATATATATATATATATATATATATATATATATATATATATATATATATATATATATATATATATATATACATACATATATATATATATATATATATATATATATATATATATATATATATATATATATATATATATATATATATATATATATATATATATATATATATATATATATATATATATATATATATATATATATATAATTGATAGGAGACATGAAAAGTGGTACATGCACTGCAGTGCGAAAACCACTTTAATTCAACATTAGTAAGGATACATAATCAGTATGCTTACAGCGGATGACTTGCAAATCAGGGATAAGAGACGAGGATATGACAATATTTGCAATGAAGAAATATTGCCATACATCTAATGGTCATATCAACAATGAATTTTATTTTATTCCTGATTGCTCGCGAGAATAATAATAATAATAATAATAATAATAGGTTTATTATTATTATTATTTCAAAATTTTTAAATTGATTAAAATTACCGATAACTACAACAACAAAAAATCTGTTCATGTAAAGCTGGTCAAAATTCATTCTAAACTACAACTCTTTGTTTTATTGGAATTCTCAGAGAATACGCCATTGCACTAAAACTATCTTTTTTCCGGACACTTACACATCGCACAGTGTTCTTCCTTGAAGAGTTGCAGCAAAGCGAGTTGGATAAAATATAATATCTGAGGTTAATTTGTAAAGGACAATGTCATACGTACAGACGAATAATCTTTCTTTTGTCAAGGTAGCGTTTTCAAATCATGCAAAACGAACTACAAATGTCCGGTAATGGAGAGAAATCTTCATAAAAGGTGCGTCTTCTCAAGTGTGTTAAAATGATGTAGTTAAATGTATTTATGTAGCGTGACTGGTTTTGTTATGCCGTCACTGTGATAGGATGGTAGCTGTGGGGTGGGGTGCTTCCAATATTTTATTTAAATTATTAAAGAAGTTCCACCCAGGCTCGATTTTGGTTGAAAGTTAAATTAGTGAAAAATAGATGTAAAGATCCGAGCCCCCAGTCAGCAATGTCGACGTTTAAATGATTGAATAAACAAAAAAGTGAAATTCAACGAATAACAATTTAATGACAATTCAACAGTCTAATGATTAAAATTTCCCAAGTACTCTCCTTTCACTCAACCCTGTTATAGCCTATTGCATCATTTGATTAGTAGTATGATATATATTTCCGCCTGTCCCTGTATTATACTCATCTGTGTATTCTTCTTTCCTATTCCGCCAATTCCTTATCCTCATCCTCCTGACTGTCTCCAGATTCCTTCTCCTCTTCGACTCTTTTTCATCCTTCTCCTCCTCGACTCTCTTACCCGACTAGACTTTTCAATTAACTGAACCGGAAGTTCTGTCCACCAAAAAACATCCTTTCCGAAGCTTTGTCTCTTCTTAGAATCTCCTCTCTAAGTTTTATCGCCAAATTACTAGTAGCTTCCTCGGAGAAACCCTATATTGCTCAGCAACCTTCCTAGACCAGACTAAATTTTCGCTTGCTGTTAGAAGTTTTAATTCGGGTCGAAATTGTTATCACAATTACGATTGAATGTCGCTTTGATTCAATCGAATCAAACTTAGCAGACAATGTCCTTCTCGTTGTAAGACATAGGTGGGAAGTGGCTGGATGTAACGCCTGTGCCGATCTAAGATGTCAGTTCTTCTCCCTGGTGACGGTAACCTTGCGTAAGAGATTAACTCTAGTCTGCGGCAATGTTCAGACATCAAATCATGGCTTGTAATAATACATTAGTTTAATCACGACTTACGAACTAGGGTTGAGCAAATTTGACACACACACACACACACACACACACACACACACACACACATATATACATATACTAATTTAATAGATCATTTTTTTCATAATCCTTGTCTTTCACGATTTTTCATTGATATGGCAAACTGTTAGCTGAGACAGCGTACCTTATGAAAATTAATTAGGATATAAATTATCTGACTATATGAACGATTTGATCGCTGTTGTCAAGGTGAAGTACCACTCAATAATAAAAGATGAGTTGTTCGTAAGGTACACTGTTAGATCTAAATTAATAAATTCAAAATTAAAAACAATTCACTTGCAGGATATAAAGATTTATGATTGCTTTTAATCAGAAAATAAATAAAGAAAAGCTTCAGACGTATTAATTCATTTTTGTGTCTAAGCAGCACATCTGATTTTCTTGTGGCACTATTCGAAAACCTTTCAGAAAGGCTTTGGCTGACAAGCTCAATTAAACAATGCTTTATAAGAGGACCATTTGATCGGTGCACGGCCTGAAACTAAGGAGACGTCTTCGCAGAATGTAAACCATCAAAATACTCCTCGGCGATGCCTTTTTTCATAGCAACAAAACATTTCGGATGTTCAGCCCCCTCCTCCGAAAGGATAATGATCTTTGCCTGAGAGGCGGATTAGTTTGATTTTCTCCACTTATAAATGAGTAAAAGATGGGTTTAACATTTCAAGATGGGTCAATATGTCAAACGGTTCCTTTATTTCCGAAAAAGGATATCATGCCATAACAGTTAATGTAATATACATAATTACATGGTTCCACATATATCCCATGATCAATATTACAACCGGTACAAATTGGAAACTCTTAGACCTATTAATTGGAAGAAGAATATAAAAATTGGCAACAAGCGCAAGAACAATTACAACAACAAATACTACTATCACAACTACTAACAACCACAGCAATAATAATAATAATAATAATAATAATAATAACAATAATGAACCTATTATTATTATTATTATTATTATAATCACGAGTAATCGGGAATAAAATAAAATTCATTGTTGGTATGCCCTGATCAATATTACAACCTGTACAAATTAGAAACTCTTAGACCAATTAATGGGAAGAAGAATATAAAAATTACAATTATTATTGCAATGAGATTGAGACAAATATCATTGTCTGCAAAAAATGTATTCAAATTTAAATATACAAGATGTTAATATTTATAAATTAGGTTTAAAAGAGTTGATTCGACGCCTTATTGATATTAACTTAAAAGAACAGATACATTTCATTATTTATTCTCCCAAAATATACAATTTTAATATTTATTAAGTAATTTTTGTATATGATAACATAATCTTTAAACCACATGAAGAAATTTATTGTGATAACCACTCTTACTGATATAAATTAAAATAAGTAGGTAAATATAATAATACTAACTTGCACATATGAATACTCATATCACTTAATGTTGTGAGACATATGATAATAATAATATACGTTTACTACAAAGCATGAACATTGCTTGTTCAATATGGAACATACCGTTTTTAAAGAAATATAGACGCAGAAAGGTTGGTGGAGTACGTACATTTTTTTATCGGGGTCAATTAACACATCGTTAAAATATGTGCCGACATGGATTGGCCGCTGTGGGAAACTAAATGGCAGACTCCTAGAATGTAAGGAGTAGGTGTGTGAGGCAATCGCTTTCCTCATTTCTTTTACATATGCATTACTAACACAATAGCAAGAAGACAATTAAACACACTCTGACATGTCATAAGAAGTGTATTATAGATTGTTAAATTCCGTTTTCTAGAACAGAAACGTCGATTGACTGATTTAAAGAGCGTGAATGGACACGATGGATCAACTTTCCGAGAATACTTTACCCAGCTTAGAAAAAGTGCATAAGCAAGTTAATACGTATTAATTTGCAAGAAGGAAATTGTATCATTGTCAGCCGCGCATGTTGTGATCATAGCTATTCCATCACATTTGAAGACTTTGATTCATTGATTTTAACGAATATATTTTACTTATAAAATATGGCTCAAGTGAAAACAGAGACATGGTTGAAGTTGTTTAATGCAAGTATTGAAATAAATTACCATTTGCATTAAATCGGCCGATTTATTGACGCGTATTGTTACCTCTGATATTGTCTTATTTTTCTAAATAAGAGAAGGATGATCTGCGTAACTGTTTAAATATGTTTATTGGATAATCATTAAGGTGTATATCTTTTCTACTGTTATCATCATTAATATTAACCTTCCATAAACGTATGTATAGGTTGTTGATAAATCCGACGGGATAATTTTTCATGTATACAATTTACTTGTCGAAACGACCTTATAAATAATTACATCTGTAGCTTTTAATTTTTAAAAACGTAATGAGATACGGGATAATATTTCATGTATAAAATTTATTTGTCGACACGACCTTACAAACAACGGTTATTCATATGTAGCCTTTACTTTGTAAAAACGCAATGATATATTTTCGTCCATGATTCTTTTCATCATGACCTTTCGTTTGCGTAATATTTCGCTACCTTGTTTATATATAATGTATCATATCATGTTCCATGTACGGTAGGAGCGAAGTAGCTTGGGATACCACATATGCTCTACTAGGCAAACTACACCTGATTTATTCAAATTTTAAAATGTATTTTACTTTCATGATTTAACTATATGTTTCATTTGCATGACACTTGGTACGAGTTATAAGATATTGGACAACACTGTGAACACATGTTTAGCTTTTTATTTAATGTTATTTCGTTTTAACAAGGGTTCTTTGCCGATTTTGAAGTGTATATTTCCAGATTCATAAGAAGTTATGAAACATATACTACATTTTAGGGGCTTAAGTTATGTGACAGGACAAAGCAATCTAAATAAACATACACTATTCATAAATATAAATTTATTCCATAAAATATACATCAAAGGGAAATAATTCAAACTTACAGCAAAATATGAATTACTAGAATTTATGCATGTGCTATCAATTCCTCTACCTCCAAATCGGTATTCTTTCGATAGCAGCCTTATCTGATATATTTTGGGACACATTGACCAAGGTCTATGGCCTTGACCAAGATTACTTTCATAGTTCACCAGGAATGTGTCTGGACACAACTTGAAGAAGAATGGCCTTACGCTCTAACTGTTAAACACGTTGACACATACCTGTTTGGCGAGAAAGGCGTTCGTGTTGGTATTTCAATTGTCAACCAACTTCAGACAATAACGAATAACCCATCGTGTCGAAATTAAAGCACACTCGATTATATTGTAGCGGATGCACCAATTGGCTGCATTACTCATAGAGATCTTGATCAATTTAAGTAGATTAATGACTTTGAGCCCCAGAGATCTAGAAAATTAAACTTCTAAAAGGAGTAGTTTAGTAAGTTCATTGAAAGTACTCTTCTGGTCAAGCCTGTAAACACAGAAGATTCGTGGCCCATTACCAACCCTTCAGTTGCATTACATTGGGATCAGAGTAAAGAAAGTTCACAGGAGCAAATAGTCAGTGGCAACCCTGTTGCTATTTATTTAACAAGGTTCAACTGTAAGCAATACCGCCCGATATATATTGGAATGTCATTCGCAGACCTGCGAATACGCGAGATATATGAATTTTATTACAATCATGATACAGACAGTTCTGGACCTCGGTCTGAAGTTGTGCAGTATCAAAGTGACACATTAAAAGGATATCCGTACTGTCCAATATATTTCAAAAGGATGTTGGACAGAGTAGCCTGCCTCATAGACTATACCTGAATGAATTCACCAACCGGAAGGGAATTCAATGTCAGATGGTTGCCATCTGCATTCACTGCCACGTAATAAAGGCATACCGCATAGCCATGTCTATCCTCCACAAATGGAGAAGAAACAAGAAACAGTGGATCGCACATGACAGACTTCCAATACCATCATACGGTCAATAAAGAGACGAGGCTCAGGAGAAGACCAATGCTTTGGACCAGCAAGCTCAAAGCCGTCGCTTGCCTCAGGGAGAACTTTGGCCTGTGATTAAATTCACTTGACCTTTGCAGATGTACTCCAGAAGGTCAATATAGTTTTAGACAATAACTTACTAATAATGCGGTAATATATGAAACTGATATTTATCAAGGTCGCAACGAACGCAATTATACAATTTCTCAAATGTTTGTGATTTTTCAGTCACCTCTCATGGTACGTAATAGCTATGCAGCCAATTTTTCTCAGCAGTAATTTCACCTTTATGGTAATGACATCAAATGAAATCTCGGTGCGCATTCCACACATTCGAATCCGATTCCCATGGCTTGCTGATCTATCTACATCAGATATGTTTTGCATTTAAATGTTTTGCTATCAATATTTATATGGTGTCACTGATATTGTTGGCATACCAATTTCCGCCACGAATCAGCCCTCAGCAGCTGTCGTGACTTGCCGATTTAAAAAAGGAGTGCCTCAATGGGCTATACCGACTCATCTGGGGTCAAGTATGTCTTAAGTGGTAGCCGAATACATTCAGAAACATGCGGGAAAACACTGTACGAAAGATCTCATATATATATATATATATATATATATATATATATATATATATATATATATATATATATATGACGGCACTGCTTTGTTCACCTTCCCCAGATAAATATATATATCCCGCACCATGGAATATGAGGGCAGGTGTTGCAGTGTCAGGTCAACTTACCGCGTTGAGTACGCTACAGATATATATGACGGCATATAAGTTATACAAATGCAATAAATAAACTTCGTATGTCTTAGTCATATTACTTCGCCAGTCTAAAGTTACATCAATGTCAGTAACTGCCAAAACCACTCAATGTTACATGCTGCAGTCTGATTCTCAATACATACCATATCCTAAGTGTGCCGATGCCCAACAGCCGCTCGGTTAGGTTACAAATAACGTTATCTTGACCTGCATGTTGTGCTTGTGCAATAGGTGAGACACGGCAGCCATAAACTCCCGGCCTGGGTCAGTCTGCTACAGGTTTCGCTGCTATATAGACCCAATTTGTACAAACGCGCCAATGCAACTGCGACGTTGGAAGCATCCGTTGTGGTAAGATGGTGTGCCTCCTGGTAGTTACTGGCAACACGATGCACGGTCGTTGCCTTACTTGTACTTGTATCAGCCAAACATTTTCGTGCGGCAGCGACAAGTGTTCGGCTTGGTAGACTTCCGTAGGGGATGAATAACAAACCGCGGCTACGAGAATAGGCAAAGTTTCTACATGTCATACTTCTGGAACCATTTATTAGCATCTCTTTTTAAACTTTGGCTGCTTGTACCAGCTATTATATCGCTGTGAATCCCGTTTAGTAACCGGCGGGCAGTTGTATATGTCGGCGAGGCTATTATATATCAGTATTCAACCTGGTCACTTTAGCGGAATAGGTCAGAATATCATATCACTATGATCACTTTCTTTTCACTTAGTCCTCACTAACGTTAGTTTGAAGTATATACTACTACTACTAATAATAATCTTAATAATAATGAGGACTTTGTATAGCGCTTAAACTTTAGAAGCTCTAAGCGCGTTACAATATTAAACAAACATCATGAAATTAGAAAACATAAATAACACGCTGAAAATATTTAAGGTAGGAACATTATTAGGTCTTTATGTTTGTTCTTGCAGTCGAAATAGGTGAGTTTTAAGAACACTCTTGAATGCGATCACTGAGTCTTTGTGTCTAAGTTCAGTGGGCAATTCATTGCACGTTGCTGGGCCCTGGTATGCAAGAGAACGTTGCTTATATGACTTCATTTGCATAGTGGGAATAATGAGTATTCGGTTGTCAGAAGAGGAGCGTAAGTATCTTGCTGGTGTGTACACATGGGTGAGTTCGGATAGGTATGTTGGACTGGAGTCCGTCAGTGAAAAGTAGTACAGAGAAGAAATTTTTGTTTGATTCTGAATCGAGTGGATAGCCAGTGTAGGGTACATAGTTGCGGGGAGGTGTGCTCTGATCGTGGTAGTCTAATGATGATCCGAGCAGCTGTGTTTTGAACGTTTTGAAATTTCTGGAGTAGATATCGAGATGAATCAGACATAATTGGACTACAGTAGTCCAGTCTTGAAAGTACTAATGAACACACAAGTGTTTTAGTGGCATCAACTGAAAGATATTTGCGAATGGAGCTTATGTGTCTCAGAACTGACTGGGTGAATTTAATGCTGGTGATGCTGATATTTACTGTTTGAGGTAAAGGATGTGAATGAGAAAGTGTTTTTTTTTATCAGAATAGCTTCAGTTTTTATCAACATTCATATGTAGCTTGTTACATGTCATCCATGATTTTATATCAGAAATGCACCTCTCTACGCATCAACTTCAGTTGGGTGGCTAGATTTGTATATTTGGGTGTCACCAGCGTACAATTGGTGAGACACTGGATGATGATCTACGGCACTTGAGATCGGCTGAGTGTATAGAATGAAAATAACAAGGCCAAGAATATACCCCTGTGGAACACCAAATCATAGATCAACTGGGCTGGAGTGTATTCCATTTGCGGATACAATTTGTGTCCTCTTGACCAAGTAGGACTTGAACCACAGTAAGGCTATATCATGAATGCCAAATACATACTGGAGTCGCTGAAATAATATATCATGGTCTGTTGCGTCAAATGATGCAGACAAATCAAGGAGAGTGAGGACTGTAACCTTTCCACTATCCAAAGCAGAGAGAATGTCCTTAACTACTTTTAGAAGAGTAGTTTCAGTACTGTGGCAGGGTCGACATGCAGATTGTACATTGCTAAAAAGACTGTTTGAATTCAGATGAGATACAAGTTTGGATAGAAAAAGTTTTTCTAAGATTTTGTTTTTATATGAATGGGATATTAGAAAATGGGAGGTAGTTCATTAAATCGTTATGGTCGAGTGCTGGTTTCTTCAGCAGAGGCTTTACAATGTCAGTTTTGAAACATGATGGTAATTCCCCAGACGAGAGAGGTATTAATAACATGAGTTAGTGAAGGCAATACTGAATCTAAGCACTCAAGCAGCAGTGATGTTCGAATTAGATCAAGTTCACATGACTTTGGTGCACTCTTCATCACGATTGTAAGTACTAAATCCATAGAGACAGGTTCAAATGCTGCTAATGGCTGCCGCGGAAATTCTGTATCCGAACTGTATGGTGACGACGAGTCAGTTGAAATTGTGTTGTATATCTTATCAGTAGTTAAGGGGGATACTATACGTACAATGGGAATTAGCATTACAGACCCCCCTTGGGAACACATACGTACAAGGGAAATTTAACATGGCGAAAAATCGTGGGTCAATATACGTACAAGGGAATTTAACATGGGAATAAATCGTGGGTTAATATACGTACAAAGGGAATTTAACATGGGAATAAATCGTGGGTCAATATACGTACAAGGGGAATTTAACATGGGATTTTTTTTTTTTTTAAATTTAAAAAAAAAGGGGTAGGCAATTGAAAGGCTATCTCTTTTCGAGAAATATGGCTGGCCCTGAAAAGGGCCTTTGGGTTTTCTTCTTCTTCTGCTTCTAATTTCTTCTTTTTCTCCACCAAGTTCTTATTTTATCTCCTACACTCTTTCTCTTCTTCTCTTTCTTTTTTTTCTCCTGCTCTTCTTTCTTCTTCTCTTCCTCCTCTTCTTTCTTCCTCTTCTCATTTTCTTCTTCTTTTTCAATTTTTTCGTTCCATTTGCTTATTCTTATTCTTTCCACTTCATCCTCCTTCTCCTCCTTTATCTCTTTCATGACACCACTAATCTTGTCCTTTACCTTTTTTAAGTTATTAATTTCCATCTTTACACGATGGGGACTATAGGAATAATGGTCTTCAACGAGTCTTATTAACATCTGTTCCATCATTCCTAAGTTGTCTAAAACGTCTTGCAATGTTTGTATTTTGTCCATTTGGTTAGAAGCCATCTTCTTTGTAGAATGGTTTGAACGACGAATACTGTGGGTTCTTATAGTGAAAGCGCGGACGTGATGGAAAACATCCCCCTAAAACATAAAATTGATCTTACCTAGATCATGACCAAAGAAACAGTTACGCGCGCACGTGAGTTTCTAAGAATGCGATGTCCTTTGAGGATAGACTTTCTGGCGATAGGTCTGCTTTTTCGGAAAGAGAAGAAGAACTCTTTGGTGTCGATACGACAATCGACAAAGCCTCTGTTAGCTTCAGGTTGCTGCTGCTGTTGTTGTTGTTGCTGCTGTTGCTGCTGTCTCTAAAGTCTGTACTTCTCTGTCCATTCTTCTTTTTCCCTGTTCATTTCTTCTCTGAAGAGCACTTCTATCAGGTCTTCAGTGATTTTTAACATTCTCACATTCTCTATTTCTTCTGGCTTCGGTATTAGACTGTGTCTGACCCTATGCAAATTCACGTAGGCTTCGTTGAGCTTAGCTAGTTTGGAGCACATCTTCGTAGGAGGAAGAGTCGACAATGGATGGTTAGACTGGAAACAAACCCGGTTCTTAAAGTCAAAGCGCGGACGTGAAGGAAAACATCCCCCACTAGGTTTTCGAGCCGCAACGTTCAGTGAGTGTCATGAGTGGGATAGTAAGAAATGAAAGAGCATCAATCCAACATTCTTATAGCTAAACAAACCACAAAGGCATTTTTTTCAAAACACAACATTTTTTATTCAAAAATCACTTAACACTTAACAACAAATCTAACATTTTTAACAATAATCCAACAGTATAACATCAAACAATTTTTTTCAAATCACAAACATTTTTTCTCAATTGACAATCTACTTTAAACAGGGCTGACAACGTTGTGAATGAAATTGTGATTTCCACTGTTGGAAATCATTAGGCCATTGATGGACACTACGTTTCCTAGCTTGAGACAAAAGATAAGCATAATGGTCACAAAACCATCGATCTACTTTCACATCGTTTCTTGAAGAAGAACGAGGATCAAAATGAGTCACTAAATGTTCTAAGGAATAGCCCAGGCTGCGATGATGCAGAAAGTACACACAGTATTGTCCACACACCAAGGAATCTGTGCCTTGTAATTTCACATTATTGAATCGGGTGGTCTGAGCATTTCTTCTCATAAAGTCAATGATATCGTCTTCCAAAGGGGGCAATCCGTATGAATCGAAATATTCCACACATCCTTCCTGAGGAAAGTAGACGGCTACCCAGTGGGTTCCTGGGAGATGACTGTCGTCCGTGTTGATCACGTAAGCTTGATGGTCTTTAGGTTTGCGATGAGGGAGTTCATCTTTAGCACAGACGACAGGATTCCAAGAAGCCTTATACGAACTGTGGTTCAAAAGGTAATAAAGTTCCCAGGTATCCATTGTTTTGCGTGTGTTTTTTTTTCTTCTTCTTCACAGGTAATAGTAAGTCGCCAATTCGATCCTGACTTTCTGCTTGAAAATGTCTGACGAATAAACGGTTATTCGTTCTGTTTCCTCACTCTGATTCAGGAGAGCTTCGATACGATGGATCTCTTGAGTGGTTAATGGTGGACAAGAATGTTCACGCAAGTCTTTATACCACTGATGCAACACGTCTTTGTCCGAGATGAGACTCCAAGCTTCGTCCAGATACTCGTCCAATTTTTCTTCTTGGCTCAACATTAGGCATTTATCGTGTTGAATTTGACTGGGATGATCGTTTTGACATCCATAACAATTTTTCTTTATCAATTCCGTCATTTTTTCCACCAAGTGTTTGGCAAAACATGAGACTAAATGGGCTTCTTGTTCTGGCCATCTCGACTTCATCATGATCACTTCTTCTTCTTCTTTTTCCACGGTCTCCTCACATTCCATGTCCAAAGTTTATCCACTAGGTAAAGAGGGAGAACAGTCTTCCATGGCTTCTAGTAATCTAGAATGACTTCTCTCAAACTGTTGATTTCTATGGTATTATTGAATTCGGCATACAGGATGACGTTCACTGTTGCTGGTAGTTCTTTTGCAAACTGAAGTTCCACACGAATCTGGCCGGATTTTATAGGGTGGAAATGTCCCTCGTCGCTGCCTTGGTCTGGAGTAAAATCGAAAGCACACAAAGCGTAGCCTCCTGCGTAATCGTCGTACGTAATGCCGTGACTGGTGTTGGTTCCTAACTGTCCGGTAGCTTCGTACAGGGACAAGTACGATCTCAAGTAATTCATCTTCTCGTCAGTAAAATCAGGTTCGAAAGGTCGGGTACACAAGGTCTTGCCATCGCGACTGACTTCGATTTTCTTCACGTTGAAGTGTTGAAAGTTGAAAGGATTTTTCTCGATACCTCCGTTGAAGGCTTCATTCGAGACCATACCAAGGATCAAACGTATGGGTAACTGTCCTTGAAACAGATGATCTTCGATCATGGAATGCTGTCCCTTGGGAATGGTGAACGTTTTCACTTCCACACGTCGTATGGGATACTTGGCGGTCGTTCTGCTCAACGTTTGACTGATGTCGTTACTTACTTTAGGTAACACTTCTACGCGTCGTACGTAGAGTTTGGCCTCCTCGATTTTGCTTTTAGGATTGCCAGCAGTTTTATTAGCCATCAAATGGAAAACGGTACTGCTGCGATTCAGTCTCAAGCGGACATTGATTCCGTTCAGCAAATATTTCTCTTGCAACCACATGTCCAAATGCAAACGATCCATCAGTTCTAAACTCTTTTCACCTACGATTTTGCTTTCTCTTTGCTCAAAGCCGCTATTGCTTTCATCTATTTTGTCGAACTTGCCCGCTTCGTCAGGTTTCCACAGCACGCAGGCATTGAGATGAGTATCCTTGGCATCTATTCCGTACGTCAAGAGATTTTCCAGGTAGGCACGGTAAGGGTATGTATCCATGCTGCTGCTGACTAGTTTGTTATTCAAGTACAAGTCCACTGAGCTGAACAAGGAATGCATGAAATTGTTGACGGGAGCTATATTGTCAGCGTCATCTACTGCTTTATTATCATTATCTAGAACTTTGACTTTCAAGTACAAGTAACTGCTATTCAGATCGATGTAATCTTCGGGCTGTCCCTTGATTTCAAACTCGATGGGAGCGGAATCGGTCAGTGAGGAGACGGGATGAAATTCCACCCACTGAGATTCTTGCATCGTCATCATTGTGGGGGGCATGGCAAACAGATCCAGTTCCGTCTTGGAACAAGCGCAAGACTCTCGGTGCATCATTTTTTTTGTTCTTTCTCAATAATCGAAAACGTCTAAGCCTCGAACGGTTCATCTTTTCTTGGCCTTTCTCGCTTGAAGTCTGGTGAAAGAGTGTTTTCTTCGTCGTCTCTTTCTGCCTTGTCCTTGCTGAATGCCTGACTCGGTAGCGTGCAGGGCATTTATAGGTGTGTCTCGTCGGCCCAAAAGGTCTTTGCCCGTTTGCAGCAAGACATTTTTGCCAGCCCTCATGAAGGCTTCTTAAGGGTTTTGTTTGTCGATGATGACATTTTGGAGAAATTCTTTGCCTTGCGTCAGTGCCGCATCTTTCAAGGCGTGCAATCCGCGTGTCACCATCGGTTTCAACACCGGGGCCACCGAACGAAAGGCCGATTTTAACATGTCTCCTAAACCGTGTCCTCGCTGTCGAGCAACCCCTCGGTACACTGGATACATGACTTACTTACGAATCGTGAGAGAACCGTTTTCGAAAATGGAGTTTCACCGTGACTTTTCCTTTGGTGAATGGAATATTTTGTCCCAAATCTCCTTTTATAGTAATGTTGACCGTGTCCAAATACGACTTGCTGACCGGCAAATAGTGAGGATGGACAAATTCGCGGTGGACGTGGTAAGTGTTTCCACCTTCCTCGTCAGCGTTCGTGGCAGAATCCACTTTGAAAGGAATGACACGCAGTAACGGCACGGAGGTGTGTCCCACCACGTTGTACTCCACCACATCGGAGTACACAAACATCAAATTCAGTCTTTGGTTCAGTTCTACCGGGGAACGAAAAAACTTGGCAAAAGAATCGTTGTCAGAAATGACTGATAATTCTGGTTTTGTTTTTTGTTCTAATTTCTTCTTCAGCTCCATGTCACCGCCCAACATGTCAAACAATTCAGGACAAAATAAGAAAGACATGATTTTATTCCCCTCAGGAAATTTCATCAATAAGCGACGAGCTGCTTTGTGGTACTCTATGGTGACTTTTTTTGAGGTAAGCTCCATAACTTTCCCAAACACGCCATTGAACTTGGAGCTAATGGTGCTGACCAAATGATGACCACTAAAATAATAGCCTGGGGGAATGAACAAGTCGTAGGTCCACTTTTTAGTGCTTTCATTATAGGTTTTCTTGTCAGATATGGTTCTCTTATCCAACTCCAGTTGCAATGGCGCGTTATGAACTTCCACATCAAAAAATTTTGATTGGGAAGGACATTGAGGACTTGGGTCGGGTGAATCATTTCTACTAAAGCCACTTCCCAATGGGCTTCGTGATCTAAGGGGATGGCTTGAGATATTTTGGCCGTGTAACAGCACAAGGTGTTGTTGGGAAACACTTCCATGGAACTGTCACTGGGTAAGGTTAAGTAAAATTGGTTTTGGTGACTCATAATTCCAGAGTTCTGTGGCTGTCCGAGGGGTTAGTGGATGTCAGAGGCGTGTCTCCGCCCAAAATGGGGTTGTGATTGTTGTTGGAGTGGTGACTGACACTGGCACTGGACACAAGGTTCCCGTTCGAGGAGAATTTCAGGGAGGGATTAGGAAGCAGGTAACCGATGCAACTGCTCAATAAAATGGTCCACAATTGTTTGTCTCCTTGTTGCATACTCAAATTGGCAATGGCTGCCCCGATGACACAATACACCACGAAGATTTGGCAGAAAAAGACGATTTGTGTTTTAGGCACACGTTCTCCACACCACACCCACAAGGGTTGTTTTTGTAAATCTTGCACAGAAGAACTAGGTGAAGAAGGAGTGGTCGACGTAGCTGCGTCTGATGTGTGAAAGGGCATGATGGTCACTTCTTTTTATAGTCGATGACTTGCGAAGCGTCGATCCAAGAATCGAAACTGGGCGGATATCCTTTCCAACGTACTTTGACTTCTTTGACACGTCGTTTGCCCACTTTACGGGTTCTGCATTCGAGAATGCTTTCGATGTCGTTGACGTCGTCTTCTTTTTTGGTGACACGTTGTAACTCGGGCAAATAAAACGTTCCTTTGAGCACTTCTCCGTTCATGTCTTCCAATTTATAGACGGCAGGATGACGGCCATGCACTCGTCCAGTGACGCGAAACAATTCGGTCGTCCAGTTAGGTAAGTAACCTTTGTCGAAAGTGCGTTTGGTTTTGCCAATGCACACCCAATCTCCTACGGCCAACTCTCCACTTTTCTTGAGGACAGCCCTCGTCGGGGACGTACCAAACAGACGCTCAAACACCAGCACTTCGTTGTCGGGAGTCACGTCTTGCGGGGCACGTCCGATGCTTCGATGGTAAGATTGGTTGTACGCTTGCACCAGGTGCGGTAAGATGTCGATGTACTTTAGAGTGTGGTGATGCGTAAAATATTTCCACATGCGTTCTTTCAAAGTGCGTTGAAAACGTTCCACGATGCTGGCTTTGGTTTCGGGATTCTCGGTGGTAAAAAAATGAACGTCACGTTTCTTTAATTCTTTTTGGAAAGCTTGGTTCAGAAATTCGGTGCCTTTGTCCGTTTGCCATCGAAGAGGGTGACGACCGCTTTGTTTCAACACTCGTTGCAGGGCTCGCACTAACTCGCTGCTGGATTTGGAAGTCAAGGGCACGACCCAGGCAAATTTGGAAAAGACGTCGATGACACAAAACAAATATTTGTAGCCACGATTGTAGCTGGCCAAATGAGAGACATCGCCTAAATCGGCTTGCCATTGATGATCGATGCATTCCACTCGGGTGCGACTTCTGGCAAACTTGCGTCGAATGGGTTTGTGTAAAGTGTAGGTAGCTTGTTCTTGTAACCATCGTTGCACTTGAGGTAAACGGAGACTTTTCAGTCGCCTTTTGGCAGCACGATACAATTTTTGAACTCCTGCGTAACCTGCAGGGTGCGAGGGATCGTAGTAAATGCTGGCTAAGACTTTTTCCATTTTTTATTTTTTTGTGTTTGTTTGTGTGTTAATAAGGCACCCACTCTTGGATGATGCTACTCTTTTTCTCTTGGGGTATTTTCTTGGATTGCAATGCTTTGCGTGTGCGACCGGCAATAGGTGTTGAAGAGGAGGATGTCTGAGCGGGGGATATCGGTTCTTGTTTCACTTCTGTCTTCACTTCTGTCTTCACTTTCTTTTTCTCTTGTGATGAAGAAGGGGTGGCCATCATCTTTTTAATCCATCCAATTCTGGAGGTAGGTGGTGTTGTTAACTTGCGTACTTTTTCTGGTGGAGTTTGAAACCCTTCGTCTTCTTCTCCTTTTTCTGTCTTGGTCACTGGTAGTGGTGGTACTGGTACTGGTGATGGTTTTGGACTTTTCATCAAGGTCTTAAAATCTTTCAGAGTGGGTAGAGCTGTTTCGTCTAAAGCTTTCTGGTGAAAGAGTTGCAATCGTTGCAAGAGTTGACCGTACTTTTGCGATTTTTCTGTTTCGGACAAATCTTGGCGATCCATCAAGGACTGCAGTTCGTGTTGTAACTGGGACATCTCGCTCAAATTGGGATTGGGAGGTAAATGTGGGGTGCGTGGTTCTTGCCACCTATGGTATTCCATCCATCGTTTGTAAGGCACTAAAGCTAGTTTTCGTCCTTCCATGGGGTTGTCAGGGGTTAATTCTGAGATCTTGTGACTTCCGAAGGCCTTTTTATCTTGCTCCCACCAGTCCTCCCAACATGGTTCCCAAGACTCCTTTCAGTATGGGGCCTAACAACAGAGGCAAAATGCCTCCACGTTGGACCAACATCTTCTTTTTTTGACGAATGGGAATTTTCTTTTGAACCATTTTCCGAAGAACGTGACGATGTTTGCCTAAGCATTGTTTCTGGTGTTTGGACAAAGGGATCGTGCCTTTCAAAACGTTCAAACAACATTCGCACACGGTATCGATGACCTCTTTGGAGGCTGATTGAATGAGTTTTTTTCGTGGAGGTGGAGAAGCTTTGGACAGGACAGATAACATGTCCCCATGTTTGGCTAAACGTGGTGGCAGTCCTTTCCTTTTCTTTCCTTGGGGTTTTCTGGAGGGTGACATCTTTGAGTCTTCAGGAACACCAGAAAACACTGATACCCTACTTGGTCACAGGCCTTTTTTATACTGGAACGCGTCGCCACTGATTATCTTTACGTCGTATCAGTTTGAGGACAGGCATGACACGTCGTGCAGGGGTACGTAACGGACTAATTCGAGCCAGTTCTTGCTTGGACAAATCCAGTAAACTTTGTAACATGCCCGATCTTTCATGGACTTTGATTTTGGGAGAAGGTACTTTGTGAGCAGCAGCCACTGCCGCTAAATTGGAGGGTCCTGCTACAGGGGAAGTTCTTTTGGGGGTCATCAACGGAGAAGTTCTTGGTGTGATCAACGTCTCCAAGTACTCTTCAGTTCCTGGTGACATCAACGGAGAAGTGGATAAACGTGAGGCTGCCGGAGACTCAGTCACCGCTGTGGCAGGTCGTGGTTTGCGAGTGTAAGGTTGCGTCCTGGCCGAAGTGCCTCTCTTGCGACTAGTTTTCTTCTGTGGACTTTTCTTTTTCTGGGGACTTTTTTCTGTTTCTTTTTCTGGGGGCTTCTTTTCTTTTTCCGGGGCGTTGTCTGGTAAGAGGAGGGTCCTGCCACTGGAGAAGTTCTCCTTGGGGACCTGGTCTTTTTCTTTTTCTTCTTGGGGCTTCGTTGGACTTTTGTCTTGGGGATAACTTTGGGGGCATTAGGATCCCATCTTAAGAGAGAGCGAATGATGACCCCTCCTAGAGTTCCGCTCCCTCCAGGTTTCAAAATGATTTGTTTTTTGGTTTGAGTGTCCATGCGGGGATCGGCCAGTTGGACGAAAGCGACTTTGTTTCGATCGAAAAAGCGTTTGGTTTGATGAGGAATCTGAATGATTCCTTGGAGTATTTGACGTGCCGTCACCGTGAACCATCGTAAGACTTCTTTGAGACTAGCTTCTAAGACACAAGCTCGTGTTTGTGGATCTTTTTCTCGACTGATGCCATACAAGGCACGAATTAATTTGACGGGAAGATGCGACTGAAGGGACGTCATGTTCACACTGTGTGAGACAGACGAAAAAGGGTCTGAGGTTTTTATAGATTTTTTTTTATGTGGAGTGAAATGAAGTCGAGGACGGAGACGTGTACAGGACAGGCCCTCCGTCTTGGCACCAGTGGTGAAACAAGTGGGTACGAAATCGCAAATCCTCCGGGGTTGTTGATTTCAAATCGACGAGTAAATAGGCGTGTGGAGTCTGAGTGGCATCGTCGTACGCCTGAGTCAGCCAAGGCGTTCCTAACTGTTTGGCTAAGACTTGCACTTGCGATTTATCTCGAGGGCTTTTAAACAAGACCACGTAATGCGCATTGAGACTGATGGTACGATGGGCTTTACTTTGTTGAAACAAATTTTGGGTGATGTAAACGACACTGGCATTACGGTGATGCCCTTTGCGCGTGAACCACAATTTAATTTCTTCTTCGTCTTCTCCTAACATGTCGTCAAAAATGACCAAATGGGTTTGACGGGAACGAGAGACGATGCCGTCGTCTTCTTTAGGAATGCCTTCCACAAACACGATGGAATCGCCTTGACTTTCTCGCAAGAGGTTGTACGCCGATTGCCACTCTTTGTAACACCACACGATCCGTTGAGGTGGCCGATCGATCAAATGATGTTTATGTTCGATCAAACGTTTGACGAATTCGGTTTTGCCTGAACCGCTAGGTCCAGCAATGAGCATGTTAAAGGGATGGCGAAGATACAAAGCCTCCCAACTGGCACGATCTAAGTGTTCGTCGATGACTTTGACAGTAGAGGAAGAGGGAGCAGAGACAGCAGAGGTAGCCATTGTGTGAGAAATGTCACTTGTGACACGAAAAAACAAACAAGACAAGAGTTTATATACTTTTTCAGAACACGTTTATTGAATGTTTTTTATCAAACATGAATACGAAAGACAAAAATACATAAAAGCCAAAGGCTTAAGTACAAGGATAAAAGGCACATGATAACTATGAACGTGGAATAAAAACAAGTGTCTGTACAACATGTTTTGGGTAATGTTCTAACCAGTTCTATAGTAGGGGGTAAGGTCACACAAGTGTCCTCCCGAAAGGGTCTTTCAGGTCTGTCCACGACAGTCCTGTCACTAACACGGGTTGAAAAGTAACTTTTTTCCTTGAACAACTCTCGTGCATACTGGGCCACTTCTTGGGTCCAAGCCTCAAAACCCCATTCTTTCCAGGCACGGACATCTGTCCAATGGGGATGTAAGTCACAAGCTACACACACATCGTCATACACGTCTTGGGTAGCTAAAAGTTGACGAATCTTTTTTTCCTGTTGAGGTCGAGATGTATCCAGATGAAAACGCAAGGCTTTGAGCAAAAGGAGTTTTTCGTGACCATTTAAGGCCATTGGGGTGGTAAGTACTGATCGTAAAGAGTCCACAAAGAATCGGCTGGTAAACGAAATCCCAGAAAACAAGTCACTAAGACACACACCATTTGTCGTCCCAAATTGAATGGATAAAATTCTTGTAATAATTGATGGTAATGATCCACGGTTTGAATATGGTCATTGAGTACCTTCCACGGAATCTGTTGAATGATATGTGACATAATCCGTGGCATGGCAACTTGATTTTATAGTCTCTTTGTTTCGGAAGCAATAAAGGTAATTTCTAACCAAACACGTTCGTTCTCTAGTAGGGAATTTAAATGTTACATACTGTAACTGAAACGTCAGAGTTTGTCTAGATGTTTCGTCTTTTTCTAAGCAGATTCCATATAACAAATGTTGGTAATCCTTTAACTCGTCTTCCTCAATACGTTGCAGTAAGTGAATCTCGAAGTAACCAAAATTACGAACGTCTAGTCCATCATCATCATCATCATTCATACACTGAAAGTGTTCAAGAAGGTCTGACCACTGAAAAAATTTCTGACGAATCAGTCCTCTTATACCATTCAGGTACCAGTGGTTAAAGATCCGGTGACGTAACGGATGCAATTGTTCTTTACGTTTCACTTGTATTTTCACCAGCTCTCGGTAAATCCTTTCTCTCAACTCCTCAGGCAAGCCCAAAATGTTCTCTGTAAAGTATCCATAAGTATATACACTGTTTTTGGAATCGTTGGGTGGTGGCCAATAGCCTCGTTTAACTTTGTGCCTAATGTAATATCCACTCATAATCAGTCTTCTTGTACTTTGTAACATAGCATAATTTAAAAACGGACGAATCACTTTGAGTTTGCGTTTCACTTGTATTTTCATCAGTTCTCGGTAAATGCGTTCTCTCAACTCCACAGGCAAAGCACGAATGTTCTCTAGCAAAGTATCCATGAATAGGTCATACTAAATCCTCTTTGGTCTGACACAAGAAATGTACTGTTTGCACAGACATGGTTTTACTTCAGTGTCGAATTTAAATCGTTCAGTCACTAATTTGCACATTACAATTCGTTCAGAAGTTTCCTCTTTCACCAAGTTGACATTGTGTTCAAGATGTTGGTAATTCGTTAACTCTTCCTCTGGAATTCGATGCAGTACGTTTACAATGATGTAGGTAGAATCGCCCATACCAAACCAATCCTTTTTAAAACTAGAGGATCGTTGATCAATGTCTGTCCGATGGAACACTTTCAATTGAATCAATCCTTGTATAGCCTTCAGGTACCAGTGGTTCAAACACCGGTGACGTAACGGATGCAATTGTTCTTTACGTTTCACTTGTATTTTAACTAGTTCTCGATAAACGCGTTCTCTCAACTCCACAGGCAAAGCACGAATGTTCTCTTGTAAAGTATCCATGAACAGATGATGGTAAGAAGTTACTTCAATGTCTCGGTCCCACTAAGGGTAAGTAATGACAATTCGGTGACCATCGAGCATGTTCTACGTAGGCCGAATCTTGCGGTTCCCAGTGGTGAAGTGACACACCGCAACTGAAGCACTTGACTTTATGTCCTTCGCCCAAGTAGAAAAATCCGGCTCTGGCTAATTCTTCGGGGGTCGGTCCTCCCAGATACTTAGGCCATTTTCCTTTGAACGATTGAAGCCGATTTTCAAAGTCGCAGTATTCCGACAAACGCACAGGGAACGAATATTCGTCTTTCACAGGTTCGTTTCGATGAGGGTTGAGTGACATGGGTAGGAGTTTGCTCAGGGCTGGATGACATCCGTAGGGGGGTAGACGTGAAGGTGAACATTCCCCTTTAAAACGAAACCCAGTAAAATGTCCAAGAGGACGAGCGGCATCACTTTCGCATCCCTCAGGTTTGACACGCACAGCATCACTTTCCATGATAGGGGTAGGGACACTAAAGTTCCCATGATGCTTTACGGCATCGCTAAGGTCACAACGTACAGCATCGTACCCATCGCAAGGCTCACAATCGCATTCCACTTCCGAAGCCTCACACTTGAATTGTGCCTTTCTAAACAACTTGTTCTGTGTTTCTCTGAAAGTATTCATCTTGTTCGCTCGGTCTTGGTAGTCACAATGAACTATCGATCTTGACCATAGCCCCCTTTTTATACTAGTCGCAATGCAGTCTCCAGCTTGTACATCTTTCCTTTTTTACATTTTTTATGTCCTGTTCTGGAAGGTACCGTCTCTAAGGTACCGTCAACATTGTACCGTAGTGTGATGGGTGGAAAGGCCATAGAAAGGTAAGGGCAGTGCGGAGACCATCGAGTATGTTCCAGAATAGCTGAATCTTTATAGATACATAGATCCATTCGTAACTTCGGTCCGCAAGCGAAACACTGTACCTCGTATCCCAATCCTGACTCAGGTCCCAAGTAGACAAATCCTGTTCTAGCTAAAACATGCGAAGAAGATAATCCTTCCCTATCCGTAGGCCATTTCTGAAACGTGTCCAATCGACGGGCACAATCACAATAGTCAGGTAAGAAGACTGGAAAATGGTAGGGTTTGAACTTGGAGTTCTCATCGGGTTTCTCACTCGATTCTTGCTGTGGCGAAGTCATCTTTCTGGTAGGGTAACTATCCTCTTACAACCAGTGTTTTATACCAACGTGTCCATACGGTAAGGTGAAATGATTGGGAAGTCTCACTTGCTTCTGGTACACGATTTGATAGACTTTTTCTAGGGGTCGACTGACGATGTGGTGAGTGGGTAAACGTACAATCTTGTTAGGTTGATAGGTGGTCACTTTAAAGTTTCCATCCTCTCCCGGTTGCAAGGCTTCTTTCAATACCCCAATGTTGACCACTCGACTGGTACGATGATTCAGAGTCAGTCCTTTCACTTTGCACGTCGTGTGCACTTCTCCTTGTTTGTCCCGGTATTCGTAGCCGTAATTTTTGGGACCGCCACTGACGAAACTTAGAATCTTGTCGTCGGGATGCTCGTCTGTCCAGGCTCCTAAACGGTCTCCTTCGATGTCAGGGTGATGTTGAATCGGGTGATGGATGTAAATGCAACTGTCCGTGTCAAAGTACAGGACGCGTTCCCCTAACAGTTCTAAAGCTTCGTACAATTTTAAGCGAGCATGGGCTGTCACGTAAGCCGCAATGATGACATTTCCAAAGGGGTCGTCTTGTACAAAGTCCAGATCTTCTTCGTAATTGACCAAGATCAAATCCTCGCGAACGACGTCCACGTGTTTCATGTATTTGGTTTTGTCGTGAATCATCTGAAAGTAGCGGGAAGGTTCTGTCAAATATTCCGTCTTGGGAAACACGGTCGTTGTGCCATTTTACCCCACAAGCAATTTAACATCACTTTGGCAAACGATCGCCTGCCTTCGTTTTTCTCGATATGGTCTAAAGAGATGCCTTCTTGTTCATAGTATTTCTCTTTGAATTGTATTTGGTCTTCGGGAGTGTGACACCAGGAAGGATAGCCGCTGGCTTCTTGTTTCAGTTTCAAAAAGGCATCCACGTAGTCGGCGAAAATGCCTTTCTGACTGGGATCACCCTTGTGGTTTTGTTGTGTCTTGGGAAAGTGGCAAATTTCGTACACTTCTAACAGTTGGTATCCCATGTCCAAAGCTTTGAACAATTCTACGCTGACCCAGGTTCCCGTCAAGGCACGTTCTTCCTGGGTGTGCTGACAAGGCTGATCTTGGTTGCACGTTTCGGCACAAGTACGGCACAATAGAAACATCAGTTTGCCTTGACAATGGTGAGGTAAGACGGGATGGTATAGGTTCGTGGGAGGCAAAACTTTACACTTAATCAAGCCTTCGTATTGTCGAATGTTTTTCAGGTCGATGTGTTCCGTCAGCAATTGCGGGTGCCCTACAGGAAAGCGACAATATTTGCACACGTAGGGATACAGCGAACACACGTCCAAGTATTTGATTTCTTCTCCTTTCTCTTCGTCGGCTTGGTACAGCAAACAGGTGGCATTGGTCCTTCCTCCGTACAAACTATCCCTCGGGTTCAGCGGGTCCATGAACTGGTAACTTTCCACGAGGCGTTTAAACTCGGGATCGGTTTTCATACGGTGATCGTACTCGTGTTCCCACATTTCCACCACTTGGTATCCTTCCTGTTCTAACTTTAGGCGCCGCTGACAAGTGGCCTGGTACAAGTCTTCCATGGTTCGTTGTAAAAACTGATTTTTAGTGCTACGATCAGGGTAACAGACGGGACATCCGTGAAATAAGCAGCCGTTAAACTCGTACACGATCTTGGGGTTTTCTAAGTCCCAGCCATCGACCGAATGCGTTCCGATGGTCTTTTCGCCCCCTCCGTTGCGGGCATGCTGAATCCACTTGTCTTCCTTGTCGCACAAGTAATGTAACCAGCGTAGGGTTTTGACCGAGTATTGACGGTTGACATAGTGGGTCGTTTGAGGACTGATGACAGCTACGGTGTTTTCAGGCATGAATCATTGCCGGTACACTAAGGAACACGCTTTGGCAATGGTGCAAGCTTCTTTCAAAGGATCGACCCCTCCGTGTTCCATGAACAGTTCTCGAATTTTCCACAGCAACGTCGTAAAATGTCCACGTCGGAACGACAATACTTTAACATTTCTTCCTGAAAGTCGAAAGGGTCCGAGGCGTGAGCCTGGTACCAAGTGTAGAAAGCTTCTCGTTGTTCGGTACGCATGTTGTCGGCGTCGTAATAGTGAGCCTCAGGCAAATGGGGTAGAACGGCATGTTGATTGGCTTCCGTATTGAAAAAGTGTGGAAAGTACCCTTTAGCCATTTCTGTCATTCCAAACGTTTTAGGCATTCGACTCAAAGGCATGGCCAAATAGCTCATCGAATCTTTAAACTGTACTTGTCCCACTTGCATGAAAATGATTTTGGCTCCGTTCAAAGTCACTTTAGGACGTTCGGTGCCTTGTTCCGTATAGTACCTCAAAAGAAACTGTCCATCGTATCCGGAAAAATTGTGAGCCATCACCGTAGCATGACGATGACAATCTCCGTAAAGTTCGATGTCCTCTTGGCTCCACGTCTTGTCGATGGGGTCTAAGACCCATTGGGCAAAATCGGCTAACGTGTTCGGTCCCCGAAAGATTTTTTCACGTCCTCCAGGAATCTTGCTGCAGTGAGGGCAATGACTGAAAATAGGTTCTTGAATGCACTTCTCGCACGCTCGATGAGCCACGCAGAAATTAGGAATGTGAATGCCAGTCTCTTGCATGCATTCGAAATCGAAAAAGATGAAATTGCCTTTCTTCTTGTGACCATCCTCTTTCTCTGGTGGGGGTTGGTATTTTTGCACGTAGCATTGGTGTTCCAAGTCCACGATGTGGTGACAAATGTGACATTTTTTCTTTCCTCGACATACGTGTGCCTTGGCATTGTTGGTACGTATGACTTGTTCACACGTAGAGCACAATCTCAGGAGTTGACAAGCGCATTTCTTCTGTGAACCTTGCGTTTTCAGATGTTGTTGGTAACAGGTAGGGCTGACAAACGTGCGCAGACAAGTTGAACAAGGCACTGGTTCTTCGCTCAGACAGGGTGAAGAGGCCAAAAATCCTGAGCATTTCAATCCACAATGCTTGTGTTGCTCTCGATTATTATAACCATGGTCACATTTCTCACAGTAATAACCGTATCCCAGGAATCCGGTGATACTGGTAATGGTATCGAAATGGTCATCGTGATAATAAACGTGAATGTATTTTCCGTCCTTAAAATCTTGCCCTCGAAACAACAGAGGCCCGCGCATTTCTTGAGGGTGCACTTTCAAGGTGTATCGTGGAGCTAGGGCATCTTGCAATTTTTGCATCTCAGGAATGCCACAGGGTGTGTCCTTGGACAGGCCAGCTTGTTGCAACAGGAGTTCTGCTTCGTTTCGTTGTTTGGCTCGATAGGAACGTTGAATAGTGTTCCAGGTTCTTTTCCATTCTACCGTGTCGTTCTTGTTGGCATAGGTTCGTCCCACCACGATGGCACGGGCTAAACAGATCTGGTCATGAGGATTGTGAATTTGGACAAGGCTACGCTTAATGCTGCGAAGCTCGTTCACCAATAACATCTTTTGCGTCCGGTCCCTTGAGGAGGAGAGACGTGGGTCATGTCCAATGTGGCTTTTCCATCGGTGATGTCAAACTGGTCATTAGATTGTTGGACGTGTTGAATCTTGTCCATGACTTTGGAAGCGGTCAATTCTGCAGGGGTGCTAAACTCGATCCAAACAGGGGATTTCAAACCGTCGTGTTGTATGGAAAGTCTCAAGCGATCGTCTTCTTTGGGTTGATATTGTCGTTTGAGTGCGGTGAGCAAAGAATCCCACACCCCAGTGATAAACACTTCTGCTTTCTCTAACGGCACTTCAGCCTTGAAATCTTTAAACTTCACTGTGTATTTGTAAGCCGTGGTTCTAAGTTTTCTAGAGGAGCGCTTTTCCGTCTCTCGAATGGAATAGTATTTTTCAGGGTTGACTAAGGGTGGTGAACTTAGTTTAGAGGGTTTGGATTCAGGTTCACTCATGTCCTCTTCAAAATCACTGGCATGAATTTGTGCCAAGATTTCAGCCCTGGTACGAGGCGATAGATCACGTTTCTGCCTCTTACTTTCTTCTTCTTTCTTCTCGAATGAATGGGATCGTTTCATCTTGAGTGAAAAAGGTCAAATGACTCAAGTTTAAACACCATAGACTAATTTATAGTCATAGCAGACCAGCGTATATAAAAGGGTGTGTGTCTTGTCGTTTCACTATTCATTTCACTCTCAAGCCGAACACAACGATGGAAGAGACTAACCAAATCGAACGTTTCGTCAGAGCTTTGCGAGGGGTCATTAGAAAATTCTCTTCAGACCAGCCCACGGACTACTCTCCTTCCTTTCGAGATAAAAGTCAAGATACTTGCTATATCTGTCAGAAGAAAGGGCATTGGTCTTCAGAGTGTCCAGACCGTCAAAAAAGAACAAAAACAGGGGCTAAAAAAGACAAAAGTCAAGATACCTGTTATTATTGTAAAGAAAAAGGACATTGGT
The DNA here is from genome assembly GCA_028554795.2 of Sinohyriopsis cumingii. Taxonomy (NCBI): domain Eukaryota; kingdom Metazoa; phylum Mollusca; class Bivalvia; order Unionida; family Unionidae; genus Sinohyriopsis; species Sinohyriopsis cumingii. The sequence continues at coordinate 123,846,208 of CM068824.1, read as the reverse complement.
CTCCAGATTGCCCAAAAAAGAAACAAGAGGAATCAGAAGAAAAGAGGAATTCTTCAGAAGAAGAGAGGGATTCTTCAGAGGAAGAGAGGGATTCTTCTGAGGAAGAAAGAAGACAGGTGAAGAAAAAGAAACAGGAGAAAAAAAGAAGAAGGGAAGAAAGCGAGGAGGAAGAAGAAGAAGAGGAAAAGAGTGTGACGGTGAAGAAATTTAAAAAACAGAGAGACTAAACAAGGAGACAGAAGAAATCAATGAACTTTTTTTAAAGTGTTGTGTTATGAATTGTGAATTGGATTGAAAAAAATGGAAAAAAGAATAAATTAATGATATAAGGTAAGTGTCTTTGAGTTATGATTTTAAAATAAGAAGCTACACTCACGCACTCATATACATACACGTACTATAAGGGTAAAATGGATTGGTTAATTATTTTTTTGAGTTATTGGCAAATTGAAATTGTATTTCTTTTCGAGAAATGTGAGTGGCCCTGAAAAGGGCCTTTTTTATTTAGGTGTAGGGGTGAGTTTAAGCAATCAACTTTAACTGCCTTAAGCCTTTGCCACGGCCAAGGCCTACTTCTGGACTGCGTAATGTTGATGATGATGATGATGATTGGGTTGAAATCACTAAGGGTGGTACGGTAGGCTTAGTCACAGGGCTGACGTGTTTAGCTCGGGAAGGTCGTATTCTCTTCGGTCGTGATAAAGAAGTCTGATACATTTGTTTCAGACTTTTTAACTCCGCTAAAATGTCCAACAGTACCGTGACCGTTTGATTTTCACCCTCTTGTTTCTTTGCTGCTACTTCTTCTTGCTGTTGTTGCTGTTGTTTTTTTCTTACCTCTTCTTCTTGCTGCTGTTGCTGTAGGAGAAAAGCTTGTTCCGCTTCCTTTTGTCGTTGTATAAATTTCTCCAATTCTTCTTTCTGTCTCTGTCTAAAATTCTCCACTTGCGGTAATGAAGAAGGTAACGCAGGTTCCGGAACAAATTCTTGCGAGGAGAGAAATTCGACAAAATCCCAATTCACCTCTTCTGAAAGTAAGTCCGGGTTCCCTTGGGCAGTCTCCCCTGTTGGTGCACCCCAATGGATCGTTTTCTGAATTTCCGTCATGTTGAATCACTGTCGTATAGATTGACTGCACACAAGCGCTAGCGAATCTATATAGACCAACTGACGTCACAGACTGCTCTCTTCGGATTGGATGCGAGCTGACTGAATTTTGTAACGCGTGTTCGGATTGGTGAATGAACTCAATCCGTTTCAATCCTTCCTCTACCTATAAATAAGCGCAGTTCACTGCATTGATTCACCTGTTCTCGGCGCCTCAACATGTGGACCGATGAGCAGTCTTCAACGCTTGTGTCAACGATGATGTTCAGGACGGACATGCTCATGTATGTCCGATCGAAGTGGACCATTGTCCACAGGACAAACACCAGCCTGTGGATACGTAGGATCTACGTTGAAAGACAAGGATGCCTGAAAAGAGTGCTAATTTATGGACCAACAGTGAGACGCAGCCTAAGGACAAGAAGAAGACCAATGCGGTGCCATTTATGTTAATGAATACATTAACATAAACCCAAAGGCCCTTTTCAGGGCCAGCCATATTTCTCGAAAAGAGATAGCCTTTCAATTGCCTACCCCTTTTTTTAAAAATTTTTATAAAAAAAAAAAAACCCATGTTAAATTCCCCTTGTACGTATATTGACCCACGATTTATTCCCATGTTAAATTCCCCTTGTACGTATATTAACCCACGATTTATTCCCATGTTAAATTCCCTTGTACGTATATTGACCCACGATTTTTCGCCATGTTAAATTTCCCTTGTACGTATATGTTCCCAAGGGGGGTCTGTAATGCTAATTCCCATTGTACGTATAGTATCCCCCTTAACTACTCTTATCTCCAATAGTTTGTACTTTGTCACAGACGAAATTTGCAAACAAGTCCGGAAGGTCGACTGGAGAGAAATTAGTTGGAAGTGGTTTATATTTGTTCCTTCACATTAGCTTGTTAGTAATCTCGAAGAGCTCTTTGCAGCTGGAAAATACCTTGATCTTAGTACTGTAGTGGGCTGATTTCGCTGCATGGACTTTGTTTGTGACGTTCTTCTTAATGGTCTTCAAAAATGTTTTTGGTCTGTAGAGCTAACGTTTCTCTGCGGAAAACGTGTTTTCTTTACTTTTCTCCTTGTAGAGAAAAAGTAAAAGAAAAAGAAAATATGCTTCATGTCGTTGCTTACAAGTAGTGCATAATTAATAACTGTGCATTATAATATCTCAAATAAAACAATAAACATCTTGCTATTTTGAATTTTAAATTTGTTCAATTTATCATTAAGTTCGTATTTTGGTGATGTTTGTCAGAGTTGAAGATTATTAATTCAATGAGAGATAAAACATAATCTACATAACAAACTGATCGTTATATGCTGCTTAAAATGATTAAGTTAAGGGTAAGATACAAGTAATAGTTATGCCTATACATTTGTATTCACGTTGTGTTTCTACTTATTTCCGCTTTTTAATTGTCTTGAAAGAGTGTCTTCGGCCAAAAAGCAAAATAGGTGCTAGTGTTGTAGAACTTTGACATTGACCATGCACAGATATTGCAAAATATTCGGTTGTTGACAATCAGAAATACATGAAATGTTTAGTTCACAATGTTTTACTATGTGATATGTATAACTGTTCCAGCAGATATATAGTCATTGCTATATAACAGTACAAGAGTTCCTACATTCACTATCATTTGACATTAATGTGGGGCCGACATCGGCTCTTATACAATATTTTCTTTTATACGTTGATATCATAATCTCATATAATGTAGCTACTGTTCTATAAAGTAATCAATAAACGTATCGTTGCAAATACTCGCCCGTCACTAATTATTGATCTAAATCGCTGCATATTTCAAAGTAATTTACATCTTATTTCAGAATCATATGTGCTCATTGGATCAGAAATATCAAGTTAAATGTAAATCACACCTGATGCTTACATAGTTAAATATTTTCCCTTTTATGAATTGTCCACATGCGACAACCAAAAAGATATTATAGTAATATATTTTATATACGTAACATTTAAAAAATATGAAATTGCATGTTACATGTGGACCATGTCAATTGCTTGAAACATAACTTCAAAGATAATCGATATTGAATAGCCAAATGTCATTTCATCAACGCGTGCGCATTACGCCATGTTAAAATAGTTTAAATTAGCAATTCCAATTTTAAGATTTTAAAATATGATGCATTTGTAACGAAGATTTCCTCAGAAGATAACTATTTGAAAATTGTACAACGCTTGTGACAACAAGAGACCTCATAAGGCAGGGGTGGTCAAACTACGGTCCTTGGGCTGCATGCGGCCCGCCAAGGGTTTTCATGCTTTCTAGGAACAAAGTCATCATTCGTACTGACTCTGTTTATGTTACTCTGTTTATCAAATACATGTGCTTCTTTTGAAGTTTAAGTTTAAGTTTTCAAATATTAGCAACGTATTAACAACTGAAAATAAATCATGATGCTATTTGGAAAAAAACTTTTGTTTTTGCCTTTTCAAATATTAATCATTTTGCTTAATGCACTATGCGGTCCGCGACAAGGTGTAAATTTGTGTATGCGGCACTTGCACTGGAAAGTTTGCCCACCTCTGGTATAAGGCTTACCCTTCTTGTCCGGATATAATTATTTGACCCAGAAATGTGTAGGTGTTTTCTCCTTACCACAGGTGCAAGCCATCAACAATGATTAATAACTGTAGATGATGGAGAGCTTGTGGTCTTTGTAGGTAATCGATATAGGCAACAGACGATTGGTCGGAAGGGTATCATAACATAATAATACTTGATGACGCACATTTAAGAAATATCTTGCTTTATAAATACACTAAATTAAGAGCTGTGTATCAGTTTGATAGAACGTCATGTTGTTCACAAGTAATAATTAGATTTGAAGACTCTATGATACTCAGTGCCATATTGTGTAATAACGGACGCAGCGTTTTAATTGACGGATTTTATTTTATCCTTAGGAGAGCTGGATAAATATGATGTCACATATCAAAGGTAAGGATGATAGAAACTATGATATTACTTTCAGGATATTTTGCAGGATTTAAGGAAGTGCATACTAACAATAATATGACATGATTTATTTATTATTCGTTTTTAAAGAAAGTAGTTTACGCATGGATAACTGAGTAAGTATATCTCTGTGCTCAAATTATCTATGCAAGTCGCCACCCTCTCTTACGAAGTGACAAAAGCCATAATATTATTACAATGTCACTGTATGCTTAATTCTTGGTTATCGTCCGAGCATTTTATTCTATTTAACTAAATAATTTATGTAACACTAATTGTTACTATTTTCAAGACGTTCGTCTCTGCATACGCTAACACTACCACTGCAGCTGTTGCTTTATATTGCACCTAACAAATAAGGGAATAATTGAAGACATTAAAATATAATTATATCTGATCATGTTAGTACCAATGTAAAATCAAATGTTTTGGATCTTCACTTCATGAAATAAGATATAATTTTGTAATGTTTTTCTTCCTCGCTTGCAGTTGTATTTCTTTTTCAATGTTGTTTTATTGTGGTTTCATTGTGACTTCATAATTTGGCATTACAACACTAGATTTGAGAGAGAGATGAGAAATCTTCAAATGTTCTGTCCTATTTAGCAGTAAAGTCGAATGTCTCTCCGGCTGCATAAGAAAAGACATGAAGTTCAGTATATTTTCCAGCCTCTGCTACTTTACTTTTTATTTTGAAACAGCCTTGGCTACATTAAACATATATCATGAAAAAGGTACCTCCTACATATGTGCTGCTTTTGCTTCTTTCCTTAGGATTTCATTTCCTTCAATACGGATAAGATGATCTACTGCCTAAGATGTGATGTAACCTTTTATGCAAAGTTTGGTAAACTTTCAATGATTTAGCAAGAGAGAGAGAGAGGTGTTTGTATGTAGAACCTCCTTAATAACAATATTGCAGTAGGGCTAATATACAGCTTTAAGTATCCTGATCATAGATATGTTGTTGTTAAACTTCATGTACGAGCCAATCCCTTCTCCAAAATGTGTCGCACTATATACACACTATAAATATTATGCAATTATTAGTAAAACTAAACAATCTTTGGTGTAATTTTTATTTCAGACAATAAAACACTCTTCTAAGACTGGTTGTGAAAACAATAACAGTATTCCTTCATTCGTAGTGCTACAGTTTCTAAACATATCACCCTGCATAAGAAAAATCAAATTAAATTACACCTCAGACTGCACTGGAAATAATTTTCAAGACATAGGTTGTTCCTGCCTTGATCGTATCAGCATCATAATGGAAAACAACACCTCATCCGCAGGTCTTATACAGGTAACACTTATCAAACAGCCGCTTGATGAACTGGGCTTTTATTTACGCAGCGACAAGAGCAGCTCGAGTCTCGTAATTTCTGGTCTTGTTAGGGGTGGCAGTGCGGATCAAAGTGGTTTGGTGCAGACTGGGGATGTACTGGTCAAGGTTAATGATATCAACCTTCAGGGCAAGTCATTTAAAGAAGCAGTTAAAATTCTCAGATCAATCCCAGTCTTGTCCCAGGTCGTTTTGCTGCTTCGATGTCAAGATGGTTACACTTTTCATCTGGAAACTCATGTTGGTGAAGATGGCAAACAGAAAACTGTGCGAATTACAAAGCCGATCAATCCGCCTGAAACGTTAATGCCAAGAATTAAGAGAACATTTTGTTCGTCAAATAATGTATCAGGCGCAGGGGATGATAATGACGATACGATGGAAGCTAAATATGTCATTGGTCATAGTTCGAGGATCGAGGCACAGAAGAGAAATTTGCATCGCCATAGCAATGATAATCACGGGTACGTTGACGACAATGATGATGGCAAAACCAAACTATTAGAATTATATGGTGGCCATTTCCCAGATTTGCCAAAGGACAGAAGAGGATTATACACCTCTGCGAATGCTCCCCAGAAGGCGGTGAAGTTGATAAATATGGCAAATGAAAGACCTGTGTATATGGATACCCTGCATATGAAGGCATTAGAGGTATCATTTCTCTCTTATTCTCCCTTTTTGTTCTCCTCCATCTCTTTAACTCTTTTTTGTTTCAATGTCACACACTTCGCTTGTGAATTATAATCAAACTAAATAATGGCATACGAAGTTCTACTCGGTGCAGATGCAGAATATGATGGAACGTGATGTGAGCATATAGCAATTTTACGCTTCCGAGCAGACTAACACCATGGTTTCAACATTGGTGTTCTCAATAAATATTTAGACAAATATATACCCGTATCTACATTATATTATAATTATTTTGCAAATTAATCATCTATTGGTTTATCCAAGAACAGGATATTCCAGATGAAGTTCTTATTGTTTATGACATAGAGCGGATGAAGTATTTTAAACAACAGTTTATACTAAACGACAACCGTTAATTTGTAACAGCTCTTTCCAAAGACTGGTAAAATCTTTGAGATGCTTTGTACGAGCATGAATTGTAGCTAAAATCAGGCGTTCAATGATACAACTTGAGCTAAAATCTAAGGCAGCAATGTGAGTTTTATACTATTAAAATATGAACAGATTAAATATCTTTTATCGTAAAAGAATATGTTATGTTTCAACCTTTAGATACAGATTTTGGTGAAGTAGAGTAATGTTTATTTGATGGTGGTTTGATATTCATAAGCTTGAGTCACCCATTTGTGTAACAGAGCCCAACTGAGATGAATTTGGAGCTGTAATATAAACGAGTGGAACTATGACCGAATCACAAATATAACAGTTTGTAACGAGTTAACTCCCATTCAGGAGTCATAAATATTGCGTGTGTTTGATTGACAAATGACGAATGTTGTGAACAGCTTAAGATACACCACCCCTGGCTGGGTATTCCACTATGCGGAATAACAATCGTTAGTTGGCAAAGGGAGTAATCTAATTATAATTATTGTATGTCGTTAGAGAAAACTACAGATTAAGGATTGATTCACTATAAATATTTCGTCTGGTTATTGTAGTGTTCGCTGCGGAGCGTGGAAAAATACGCCAGCAGAAGAAGCTGGCTAACACTGGTTAATACTGATAGTAATGTTCAGATTGTCATGACTTCTATTCCATGTGCGATATTTTTGACACAAAATGACATCCATTCGATGCCAGGTCTAAAGATTCGAGATTTGAGATGTAGAGATTTGTAACAGTGATGATCGGACCACTTCTGAAATTCTCGCTTTTTAAGAGCAAATTCACTCGAGAGTTCCTTCAAAGTCAAGGATAAGAACGAAATACAATTCTTACGATCGATTCCTGAAGGTGGGAGTATGAACATTTAGTTATGTCTTCTCAAGTTCGAATTAAGGAGATTATCGACGCAAATACTTATGTTGCTTTATAACCGTTTCTTGACTAAATGACATATTTTAAATATTCTGCAATGTTCAGCCACTGAAATTAAAAATTGATAGTTGATCCGAATCAATCATACGTAGAATAGATACAAGGAAATAAAAACACGAGCAAAATAAAACAGGTTGGATACTGGAACTCCGTTCAGTAGAAACTCTTTAAGTATAGGATACACAATGTTTTCGCCAATTCTAAAGGGTAAACTTTGAGGCATCAATTAGCCACTTTCAGAACCAATACATAGAAATTTGTATTAAAATCGATATATGGATATGAGTTCGCTGATGCGCCGTTAAGCCCTGTCCATATACATATATATACATATTAATCTGGCTTTCAGGATATATGCTGCACGGCAGAACGGTGTATAGGGTCCATGATGATGGCTCCTTTAAACAGACCCCCAGGAACATCTCGACCCAAAAAGGAACTCATCTACCACGCAAAAGATTTTATAGATCAGTACTATGCCAGCTTTAAAAGGTAAGATGAAGTCCGACATTCCAAGCATATATTTTATAGATCAGTACTATGCCAACTTTAAAAGGTAAAATGACGTCCGACATTCCAAACATAGATCAGTACTATACCAAATTTAAAAGGTAAGATGAAGTCCGACATTCCAAGCATACATCAGTACTATGTCAACTTTAAAGGGTAAGATGAAGTCCGACATTCCAAGCATAGATTTTATAGATCAGTACTATGCCAACTTTAAAAGGTAAAATGACGTCCGACATTCCAAACATAGATCAGTACTATACCAAATTTAAAAGGTAAGATGAAGTCCGACATTCCAAGCATACATCAGTACTATGCCAACTTTAAAAGGTAAGATGAAGTCCGACATTCCAAGCAAAGAAAACTGATTAGTTTTAGTCAGAATCTGGCAGTTTCTCCAGTACGTTTTCTTTTCTACTGATCGCTACTCATCAATTATGAAAAAAGTTATATCAGCGTTGACTATCGAGGATGTGGTAGATATAGAGAAGTCATTAATTTATATAACTAACTGACGTTTTATTTCTAAGTCTGATAAAGACTTTTCCATTAGTTCTTGAGCATATAAATTTGTTAATAATAACAATACAATTAAATTGGTATCATTACATCCATGCAAAGATATGTATGTATGTATGTATGTATGTATGTATGTGTGTGTGTGTGTGTGTGTGCGTGCGTGCGTGCGTGAGTGCGTGCGAGCGTGCGTGCGTGAATGCATGCATGTATGTATGTATACGTGCGTGCGTGCGTGCGTGCGTATGTATGTATGTATGTATGTATGTATGTATGTGTGATTTAGATTTTTAACGTAGCTTTAAACAAAATTCAGGCATATCGCTACGATGCCTGCAGTGTGGCAGTTTATAATCATGTCTAGCACTGGGGGCATCATGCCACAGACATGTAGCTTGATGTCCCTCCCAGTGAATGTATGTATGTATGTACGTACGTGTGTATGTATTTATGGATTGATGGATCGATTTTAATATGTTTATATGTATAATTGTCCTTGTCTATTTTGATGAATTTATATAATTAACTGCTTGTATGTGCATAAGTTTGCTTATTCAAGCTACTTGTTATTTAAATGTAAGCAGCCGGTTTTACAGCTGTAATGAGCTTTGTTTCTCATTATGAAATTGCAAACCCTCTTTAAATAAGTAATTGTGCATAGTTTGCGCATGTCGAAAACGAATAAAATACTTCGTTACAATTTTCTAAATCCGGAACTTCGTTTTGAACCAGAGGAGGGTCAAGACACTATTCAGAAAAAGCTTTCAGACTAAGGCTAAGAGTTGATGTAGTGGTTGGTTTAAAAACAAGTTTAACATATTTAGTGGGTATTGTATGCCTAGGAAATTGCAGCTATAATGCTTTTCGCAGGTATACAACGAAAAGTCCATCCAGACTGCATACGCCTAGTGTCAAGTCCGCGACCATCGGTTAAGAGTCTTTCGTCACAAAATCAACTATTAACAACCATAAAGTTTTAATTACTTACATTTTAGACAGACGACCAACTGGATCGAAAACAAAACAAAACAAAACAGACAAACAAGAACACAAGTAAAGGAAATAAAAATCAGAATAATCTAATCCATTCATGCACGGTTTGACGTTTGTTGCAGTGACTATAAAATCCTAACCATGTAAGTTTCTGTGGAATAGTAGTTAGCCCGTGATAGTGGAAAGTTCCAAGGTTTGAACAATGTTTCATTTCTCATTATTTCATAAACTCAAATTAAACATTTATAAATATCAATAGTGCGACAAATTTGTGAAGCGGTCTTGTTTAAATATTCTCCGCTTATTCATTCGACTGGTCGCTCATATGTTTAGTCTTCGAGTCATGCTGATATGGGCATGACAAGTAACTTTAAGAACATATTTTACTCTTTCTTTGTTTCTATTGATTATATTTTTAAAACCTCATGGTTGACTATCTTAATACTTTGGAAGTATAGTTTTGAAGCTAAATGAATTAATTCTGCAACATGCTGGTTCAACATTTTGACCTACAATTTAGAGAAATATTTTAGTATCCAGATTGTATATTGAACAATTCTGGGATTTACTTGTCGAAGTTTTCTCTGCTGAGGATAGACTTTAGTATAGGCATTTGTTTTTAAAAGGGAGATAACAATTTTCCTAACAGGCAAGATAAAATTGCCCACGAAAAGCGCTGGGCCGATGTCCTCAATTCCATTGAAAACACGGGCACATACGATCTGACAGTAGATGAGCTAACTTTTGGAGCGAAGACTGCGTGGAGAAACGCACCCAGGTGTATCGGCCGGATTCAGTGGTCGAAACTTCAGGTATGTTGAAATTACATATGCCTAGCTACCATACATACCTGCATACATACACAGATGCATGCAGACTTTCGCTATTACTGACAGAAAGACAATAGAGAAGAGACTTATAACTATACTTTTTCAGCTAAGTGTTTCTGAAGCTGTGACCTCCTAATATTCCGGTAGCATGCCCAACAAGTAGACAAATGCATGTATATTACACTATTTCTAATCAACTTTCATACTCAAGGGACAAAGTACACATTAATACGTCAGCTGTATATCCATGTTTGTTTGTTCGCATATGCTGACGCTTGCATAAGCCATTTATGTCTAAGGAAGGGCTTAATTCTTAACATGTCATAACGCTACAATTTTATTATCAAATGACGAAGAAATTATGCTACTCTGATTCAGCTGTCCTTTTGTATATGTTTAAAACTAATAAAATTCAATGTACATGGAAAGAAGAAGATTTCCTCTATATAGAATGGATAACCTACTGTGCTTGGATGTTGAAGGTTAACACGGCAACGAGAGGCAAACAAAATATGTTAAACGTGATTGGAACAAAAGACGTTCGGAATTCGCATGTGCGATCATTTTTGTTACTCAGTATAAAGCCGTTCTAACAAAGCAGATCACTGTTACATAATTTTCTGAACTCATGTTCTTGGTTAAGTTCCAAGTCATATACTTCCGCACCATTTCTGAAATCGCTAAAATCTGCCGACAGTGTTAAAGCCAGTTAATTAGTTAAATATACAACTCAGATTATTTTATTGTTTTACTTTTATTTGCTTGTTTGCTGGAACAAACATCTGCTGAAATGGCAATGTTTAAATGATGTGTATAATGGAGCACAGTTTATAGATAAGAGTAAAACGATAGCAAATATTGCACGAATAATCCATATAAAGGCTACTGCTTTTGTAGATTCCCATTTTATATATCTATTCTGCATTCACTTTTATGTTTCGCTTTTATGTGTATGACGCATGTCCATTAGGATTAAAACTGTTGTGGTGCTTGTAGCGTCCTCGGTAACATCTTTTCCTTGTCCTTCGAGTGTCTTCCATAGATACATTTCAGCATGTAAACATATCTCATCAAGAAACATATTTTCGACTTTTTTAGTTGTTCGATGCTCGTCATGTAACCACTGCGAGAGGAATGTTCGAGGCTATATGCAATCACATCAAATATGGAACAAACGATGGAAATATTAGGTATGATAATATACACTCCTGTTATTGACCAGCTGTCCTTCATCTGACAGTGTGACTTCAATGCACAGTGCTACGATAAACGATACACAATTGTGTTAATATTACACGATATTGATATGGCATGCATCATGATATGCAAGGTAACTGTATTCAGAGATTTACGTCATCATAACGCTTTCAAATTACACACATGATTGTACACACCATATCACAATTAGCTGACAACATTATGAAAACTGATACATAGAGTTTGCATTTTAAATTCATATGGATCCTGCTATTGAATTTACAGTAAGAGATTTCGAAACTAGTAACAGCAATACTCCCCGGTGTATCTGCATTGTTCGGCGTATGTACTAATGTCGTTTCCTCTGTATCTTTTCACTGACACAGTCATGATTAGACAGCTCCTGACACAAATATGTCACATTCAAAAGCTATGCCCTTATGGTCTGCTGGGTTTCAAGGGTTGTTATCGCCGGGGGCGGATGGGGGAGATAAGCACCCACTTCCCTTGGAAATCTCCCAATGGCTTGTGTCCGATAGAGGCTCTGACAACCAAATCCAGCTCCAGGCCTTCACGAGTGGCGGAACCTGTTTAAACTGACTGGAGAAGGGGTGACAGGCGAGCTTATGGCGCCTCAAAACCAGATGCTTCGGGCAGATGGGGCTCGTTAACTGTGACGGTTGCACACATTGGGGTGGGATTCTTCCAATATATATCAATTAAATTATGATCAAAGTTCCAACCAGGCTCGTGGGGTTAGAAAGTTAAATTAGTGACGAGGTAGATTTACAGCTCGAAGCCCCCAGTCAGCAATGCCGACGGCTAAATTACAGAGAACACGAAGATGAAATTCAATTGATAACAACTTAATAAATTCGATAATTTTAAAACGATAAACTCTCAATCACCCGTCTTTCCCTCGACCAAGTGACAGCCTAATTCATCCCGTGATTTACAGTGTGAGTTCGATTTTCCCCCTGTCCTTGCGTCTACTCATCTCTTTCTTTCCGCTAATTCCTTCCTTCCTTCCGTTCCTCCAACACCTCCTTCGACCCCGTTTCCCTCTCGACTATCTCCTCCTCCGATTTCGCTCCCAATTTCCTCTTCCTCCCTTCTCTCCCCTTTTCCTCCTAGACTTCAACTTCTCTTGACTTCTCTCCTTTCTTCTCCTTTCCTCCGTCTCTCTATCTGAGACTACGGGACCAAACTGTAGCTGGTCTGCCCTCAAAGCTTCCTGTGAAAAACCATAAGGCGTTAACATATGCTTTATCGAGTCTCACCTCACACTAGATCAACAATTAATCATCAGATAAGGCTATTACGGTTTCTGTCACGCATGCGTACACATCGAAATTCTCACACACTTCTTGCAGGGTAAACAATGGCGCAATAACACGGTATCAGCGAATTGTCATACAGACATCAATACATTGCGTCACATCAGTATATACACATATATATTTAATCTCATTGTACTACAATCTGACAACAATCAGACCCATGTCTGTACATTACACTCCCACAAGCGTCCACAAATATTCAACAATTGCAAAATCTATAATCACATGAACAGATGTGCTAGTCTACTATGAAATACGCACATAGCGAATTACAAAATTAACTTTTATGACGGCTAGCAAGCTATATAATTCTTTACAAATATCAACTCATTTCTTCAAAATATGCAAACATATTAACACCACACAGTAATTCTTCGTACTTCGATTCTAGTAATAATAAAGTATACATACGACCTACAATTAAAAATGCAGTCGCATTCCGCAAAGACCAAACAACTAGCTCACTAACCTGATTTGAAGCTGTCTGTACTTAGAATTTCCTGTTCTAAGATATTCTCGCCAATAACGAATGGCTGTTCGGAGTTACTCTATCCTCCTCTGGGTAATCTCTCTAGCGAACTAATTCTTGCCGGAAGACACGTAGATATCATTCTAGCCAAATCAGGGTCTCTCCCCTATCTCGATTTTGACTGGGTGGCGCTGTGACCCTGTTCAATCATCTTAGCGGCCAGTTCAACCTGGCTGTCTGTCTGCAGGAAAAATAAGTCTTCGGGCAACTTCTTTTGATCTGGACAAACGTTTCAATATCTAGGTGATAACTAACTCTCTGGCGGCCTCGCAGCTCCTAGGTCTGGCTCTCCACTTCTAGCCACGGCAATCTTACTTAAGGGATTAGTGCTAGCCTGCGGCAATGTTTAACATAAAAAAATGGCTGTCAGAAATACCTTGATTATACATGTTTCAAACTGGGGCTACTCTGGGTCGGAGTAAACGTGACATTAACCTTAGGTGGTCGCTCATCTAGGAGAAGGTAAACTCCAATTTCAAACCTTCGCTGCCTTGTAACAATACCCTCTCATTGGAAAGGATAAGGGAGTAAACCCAGCAGAAAATCCGAAGACGGATTCCCTAAGGCGACTTGGCATTGATTTCAGTGTCATCTTAGCAACTCCTGCGACGCAGCTGGTGCCATGATGCATCGGTTTGTCCTTTCCCTTGGATCCATCAGCTGCGTGGAGAGAGGGGATCAGCTGCATGGGCAACAGTTGATTCTTTATATCACCCTGCCCAGGCTTGCGCCCTGGAGAGGACACTCCAGCTTCGCTCCATAGCGTCGACACAACACGGGAAGCAGCAGTTTACCAGTTATAAGTCACCGCTCGATTGGCGTAGAGCCAGACGCCAGGGGCTGCTTCTGACGGTGAGAGAGACCAACATGTTTCAATGGTCAGCTACCGCCATCCTCAAACTGGGCAGCCCCTAGTCAATAAGGTACCGTCCAGCCACAATTCGCCTGCCTTGCTGGGTGCGTAAGGTTTAAGGTACGTGAGTACCTGATAAGCGGACTGCAACTACTGCACCAAGAAATAACAAAATAAAAATAAAAAAGAAGACTTCAATCATCAAGCTAGGCACCTGGAATGTCCGGACCATGCTGACTGGGCTTTCAGATGATCTCCAGACAATCAGTGATGTTCGTAAGACTTCAGTCATCAACGACGAACTTGCAAGGCTCCAGGTCGACATCGCCTCACTACAGGAGACACGACTACCAGATTATGGGTCCCTCAGAGAAAGGAACTACACATTCTTCTGGTAAGGAAAGAGCACAGATGAAGCCAGAGAGTTTGGTGTTGGATTCGCTGTCAGGAACACTGCTGGGGATGATAGAACCCTGCCAACGAGGAAATGGAAGACTGATATCCATCCTCCTCCACACCACAAACGGGCCTGTCAACCTGATCAGCGTTTACGCTTCCACACTAAGATCTTCCACAGATACCAAGGATGAGTTTTATGATGAGTTAAACTCGCTCATCGACAAAATTTTCAAGGAAGAGAACTTGATTTTGCTGGGCGACTTCAATGCTAGGGTGGGTGCCGATCATGACTCTTGGCCCTCCTGTCTTGGAAAGTTTGGCGTCGGGAAGATGAATGAGAATGGGCAGCGCCGTCTAGAGATATGCTCGTACCACGAACTCAGCATCATTCTTTCACACAAAGCCACAGCACAAAGTGTCTTGGAGGCATCCCCGGTCTAAACACTATCAACACCTGGACTTGATCATTACAAGACGGTCAGCCATGAACGGTGTGCTTCTTACCCGTACCTTCCACAGCGCTAACTGTGACACCGACCACTCGCTGGAGTGCTGCAAAATGAAGCTTCAGCCAACGAAGATCCACCTCTCTAGGCAAGAGGGTAAACCACGCATTGATGTGAGTAAGATATCATATCCAGACAAGGCTGAGGAATCCACCTATGCTTTTTCCAAGACGTTTGACTCAGAACCCCCCCCCCCAACGGCAGTGCCAAATAAAGATGGGATCACATCAGAGAGACTGCATACAGCACAGCCACATGGATCTTTGGTAAGAAGCAATAAAAGAACAATGACTGGTTTTGAGGCTAACTCTGCCACACTCATGCCAGCCATAGAAGAGCGTCGCAGTGCTCACCTGCAATACAAGCGGTCCCCCTGCCAGAAGACACTACAGGCATACAGGTCTACTAGAAGCAAAGTACAGAGATTAGCACGGCAGTGTGCCAATGAATACTGGCTTCAGCTCTGTCAGAGTATCCAGTCAGCAGCAGATATTGGAAACATCAGAGACATGTACGATGGCATAAAGAAAGCAACGGGTGCCACGAAGAAACGGAAAGCACCACTGAAGTCTGCCACAGGCGATACCATCCACAACAATGGCAAGCAGATGGAGCGTTGGGTGGAATACTACTCCGAACTGTACTCCAAAGAGAACTACGTGATCAATGATGCCCTCAACGCCATTGAAAACCTCCCTCTCATGGCCGAACTGGACGAGAAACCTACTGTAGATGAACTAAAGAAGGCCTTAGAGAAACTGTCCTTAGGTAAAGCCCCAGGGAAGGATGGCATAACAGCAGAACTCATCAAGTGCGGATGTTGCGTGCTGCTCACACACCTGCACGACCTCCTCTGCCAGTGCTGGGGCGAAGGTGCAGTGCCTCAGGACATGAGAGACGCTAACATCATAATCCTGTACAAGAACAAGGGCGACAGAAGCGACTGCGACAACTACAGGGGCATATCACTTCTCAGCATCGTGGGTAAAGTTTTCGCACGCGTCATCCTGAACAGACTGCAGACGCTTGCTGACCGCGTTCACCCAGAGTCGCAGTGCGGGTTTCGCGCAGAGAGGTCCACAATCGACATGATCTTCTGTCAGGCAACTGCAGGGAAAATGCAGTGAATAACACAGACCCCTCTTCCTGACCTTTATAGACCTCACCAAGGCATTCGATCTGGTCAGCAGAGACGGACTCTTTAGTATCCTCATCATAACCATTTTATGTTCCCCAGGCTTTACGAAAATCGTTGCAAAACGAATCACATATCTGATCAGACCCTATAAAGGCATGATAAACTGGTGATGTCATGCATTTTTCATAGACATGAATAAATCTCGTCTACATGCTAATTGCAATATGCTTACAGTGTGCTTTTCGAAGATGCCTTTGGCTGCAATACTGAAATCTTATAAATCCATTTTTTGAACACACCATACTACTGCACATATGTTACGAAATGCCCGATATGGCTCATTTAGTCTTCCATACTTTTCATTTAATCAGGTTGTCTTGTTTCACGCGCCGTAATATTTCTGTAAATGTAATTTTTCGTCGTATCGCGTGACGCTTTTATTGCTCGCGCGGCACGTGCGAAATAATGTATTATTGCGCACTACTCTATATATCGGGTAGAGATATTGAAGGGCACAGCCAATATAGAGGGAAGCTCTTAAACATATTCAGCTGTCGGGCAGGTGCCATTGTAATTTCGTTAGCGCCAAACAGTTGGCTCGCCGGTTATGAGCAGCCGGATGGGCTTGTGAATACCATGACGTCTGGTGTACCATTTCTAGTATAACCCACCAATTCAGTGCCAGCGTACGGGTACAAGTGCGGAGGGAAAAGTGACCGTGCCAGAGAGAAGGCCGTGTCAACGTGTATTTTCCAATCAAGTAGTGTTTTGACTACAAGTAAAGCACAATAACAAGTAGTGTTTTGACTACAAGTAAAGGACAATAACAAGTAGTGTATTGACTACAAGTAAAGTACAATAACAAGTAGTGTATTGACTACAAGTAAAAGAACAATAACAAGTAGTGGTTTGACTACATGTGAATTATGATAGTAGTGTCTGACTACATAAATGTTTGCAACCAGTAGTTGATTATATGGGTTTGCAACAAGCATTTGTGTATATGAAAGTTTGCTAGAGATATTTGTATACATGAAGTTTACATGGAGTTTCTAGAACTTTTTGACTACTTGAATGTGACATAGTAGTCAAAGTATATTTTATATGTGTTTTATATTCATTTTATATGCTTTTCTGTGTTATTTTCATATCATTAGTACCAGTGTTTAATATATTGTCATTTGTCATCCACGAACGTGTTTATTGTTTCTTTAAAACCCTGCCCGGTCTCAAAGGGTCAGCTCGACTACGTTACAATTTTGGTGGCAGCGATGGGATTCAACTTTTTAAACGAGAAAACTTTTGGATTGTTAATTTGAGTTTGCACATCCAACAGTGTCAGGGAAAGCCTTTGAGACAGGAGTGTTTTGAGAAATAATATTGTATATTTGATTGTAAATGAAACTGAACTTTATCTTTAATAGAGAAGCATTTAATTTATTGACGCTCGTTTTAGAACGTACTAGTATTTAAAATCATGTCGTCCACTAGCCAGTTAGCAGAACTTGGTAAGCAATTGGGATATGAAGGGGAAACCTTACGACAGTTTATTAAGGATGAACAAAACAGAGAACGAGAGCGACGCGTCGAAGAAAGCTGTCCTTAATCTATTTTTCCGTGTACATGAAGGAACATACCAAGGATGTGAATGTTAGCCAAGCAACCGACTAGCCTGTTTTGTTTTCGAATTCTCTGAGGAATGCATCACATATGCACTGTATATTAATATTGCGGTGGACGTCATTCTCTCGCTGGCTTTGGTATGTAACGGGTAAGATATCTGGAAAACAACCATCGCCAGTAATGTCAATTATATTTATAGTTTTTGGCTGTGATTTGCAATATTACAAAAACTGCATCTCTCTGTTTCAACTAGAGATGAAAATTTCAATGATAGATCCAATAATGTTTATGTTTCAAGGCAATGGGGTAGTTGACTTTTAGGATTTAACAAACACCGCCTGACTTAATATCATATGATCTAACGATTATAATCTTTACTTTGTGCACATCTTTTTTAAAACTGTCTTTTCTTACTAAGTTAGATGATTTAGCAACTCGTTCAACAAGAGTTTAAACTGTGGTTGAAAAACCAGATATATTCCAGGAAAAATTGTTCAATGTACAATAAAACACAAATGACCCTTCGTGTATCATGCGCGGATACATATATTAATCAATCTGAGATTCTGATTATCATTATTTTAAACAAAAAGAACACTAGAAATGACCGCAACATCAATCCATGAACCATTCTAAGAATATTTACCAAACGTATTAGTAATGGTCTTTAAACCGTATGCCATTAATACTGTCATAATACATTATATTTGTGTATGCGTAATCTATTTATATATCTTATAAACAACAATACGAATACACTTCGAAAATATCTGATTATTAAATAGTTTATCAGGAATGGATTTTCAGTCGCTTACTTTCTCCAGGCTTTTTTATTTTCTTTAAGCAACCCATGCTGAACATCGTATGAGAGTACATTTGTAAAATATCAGGACCTATCTGCGCAATGTACCAACACGTTAAAACCTTAGTGTTCAGAGTTACAGTGTAGCATCATGAACTATTCTAAGAATATTTACCAGACATATCAGTAATGGTAAGGACAGATTATGACATTTTACAAAATTTATTCTCATTCGATGTTCAGCATGGGTTGTTTAAAGAAAAGAAATAAAAAAGAATGGAGAAAGTAAGCGACTCTACTTTTCTAAGATATATGAATCTCACCTCAAACGAGGTGAAATGACGAAAAGGTTTAGTAGGATTCTGATAAATCAGAATTAGTGTCGTAAAATAAATTTGTTTAGGAGTAAATTCAGCTTAAATTTGATTGCACGTAGAATTGCATTTGTACAGATCCGCCATAACCATATTTCCACATCGGGTCAGTGGAAGGATCAACTTTCGAGTATGGAACTCACAGCTCTTCTCGTATGCCGGCTACAAACAATCGAATGGAACGGTGATCGGAGACCCATTCCACGTGGAATTTACTGAGGTAAAATGACGTCATGTTGTGTCAAAGACTTTATGCATCTTTTTATGTGCCACGTCTACACAAACGCTCATATTTTATTGGCTTATATTAAATAGCTGCATTTTGCTCAGGATTACGAAGATAGTTTTTCATGGCAGGGATATATTACACAATCAATAACTATGTATCTTGGCGAGAAACTATGTCTTGATGGGATGTCACCTTAAACTATTGACCACGTGAGTTTTAGACTAAATTAATGCATATTATTCCTCATATAATCATAGAAACTGGCGTGGAGGGTGGTTGGGGTTCAGTCGTATATCGTGAGCAGTAAAACATCTATTAAAGAAAGGTATATGTGATCTTGCTTCATTTGTGACTTTGTTGAAATATTGAGCTTAAAAATCAAATTTCGACCGATGTTCATCCTTTAATAACGACACTTTATTGAATGCACTTTCGTTAGTAGAAGATCATAGTGACCTACATTTGATGATTCACTATGTTCTGTCAAGTAATTTTAGTAGGCTCCTAACCAAATAGTTTTGTCCATCCTATATAAATTCTAGCCAACACAGTGATCCCGTTATGGGCAGTGCGGTTTCATATAGAAATAACTGTGTTTGGTTATTAAAAGATTCCATAGAAATGATTACTCATCAACATGGTAACTTTGTATTGTGCAAGTGGCTCAGTAGGTATAAGAAGAGTTGATTGAGTGTATTTCGTGTTAGGTCTCATGCTTGCAATTGTGGTCATATTGGTTGTCACTCCAAGGTTACCTCAAGCATTTTATTTCCAGCCAATACAAATCATTATAAAATACCTCTTGAAATAGAGTTTATGACCAGCCGTTTTGGAAACGAAATATCTGAGGCTTTTTTCATCTCATCATAGTTCCTTTTCATTGGCATTATAGAACCGAATGCTCTTCGTTGTTGTTTTCAGTCCTTTTTACCTTGTTACACGGGGAACGATTTTTCAGGTCAAAACCACATTTTCATGATTTTGCTTTGCAATGTTTCTACATTTACTTCTTAAAGAATAATTAATGTTTGCTGTGACTGATGAAGTATACTAAAAGCTTCGTAATGCGAGCTCGGCAGTCATTAAATAAACACTGCACGTTGACTCTAAATAACATAATCGAACCTAATTGATGTAAACGAATATACGTAAATTTCTTTTAATTTTGCTATCTACTAATTGAGAAATTTGATTAAAGGAAAGTAATCGTTTTAAGTGTAATTTTTTATTATATCAAAACTATTTTATCAATATACTTGATTAGTTTTAACAGATAATCACAGGTTTTCTCACTATGCCATATGTTGTTTTGCACAGGTCTGCCAGAAACTGGGCTGGAAAGGAAATAATGGACGATTTGATATCCTCCCACTGGTCCTACAAGCCACTGAGCATGATCCAGAAATCTTTGACATCCCGCCTGAATTGGTTCTGGAAGTTGAAATGAAGCATCCCAAGTAACTCTCTCGTAAATCGTATTAATATAGTACACATTTAACCATCGTTTATTATAAAATACGGCACAGAGAGGCTCCTGACCGTGATTGTCCCACTTCTCATCTGTATCTATGGTTAATTTTGAACAGGATTGGCATCTTCATCATTCATCTTCTTCAAACAATTGTTGTTGGGTGTGCAATGAGTTTGAACTCAATGACAACACTGATGAATTACAGTGTTTCATAGGTGCTTGGATACTCTTATATATGTATCAAATTCAGTCCATTTGGATTGTGCAGCATTACTTTATCTGAAAATTGTTTTGTTTTTACTGAAATATTGTGAACTAATGCATTCTATTATTATTGGTCTCCATACAAGCAAACATTCTATTTTCGACCTCATCAAGTCACATTTGGATGCGACATTCGCTAATATAATGCAAAATGAAACGTTGTCAGCCAAGCAGACCGTCAGACGAAAAGTATTTGCTCGCACTAATTAAACTTTTGTTTAACAAAGAACTCAATATTGGAAGGTTTGATTAGAATCAGACAAGGGATATCGCGGGTTGTAAGTTGGAATGCGACCGGTCGTTAGACAATTTAAATAGTGGATGGAGTTATATAAAATTTCAGCATAGATTTTTCATCTTCTAATTTTCTTGTCATTGTTTATGCTCAAATACAATCCGATTTCTTAGCTTGCACCAAAATCAATGGAAACAAAAGGACGTGTTTTGTGTCACAGATTTCCATGGTTTGCCGACCTGGGCCTAAAATGGTATGCGCTGCCAGCAGTATCTAATATGATGTTGGACTGCGGTGGTCTGGAGTTCACAGCCGCCCCCTTTAATGGCTGGTACATGTCCACAGAAGTAGGTACCCGGGACCTATGTGACCCTAATCGCTACAACATCCTGGAGGTAAGTCTAATCTTTGGGCCAGTACAAAATATTGAGCCATTATAAGAATTGTCAGAAACACTACCATGTTATATATAGCTCATACAATATAATTCGTAGTTTTGTCGAAAGTGCTTTCACTAATAATCTGAACTGTAAAGCTCTTGATATTTGGACGACTATTAATAACACCAATCATCCACACAACATATCATGATGAATAGGAAACTGTGATAAAGCTAATAAACATACATTTTATTCCAGACAGTTGCTCAGAAGATGCAGCTAGACACAAGGAAGAATTCCAGCTTGTGGAAAGACATAGCCTTGGTGGAAATAAATGTTGCTGTGCTGTATAGTTATCAGGTCTATATACCTTTTATCTTTTTAAGATGCACGGTGATCACTCTGGTGGATTTATTCCCCAACCTGCAAATTTGAGGCGGAAATTAAATGTATCTGGATATGTCAGAAAATGTGGACACCATTAATAACGTTTTATGTTTCACTGAAATCTTATAGTTTTGCCGCCGTAGTTGTGATTATTTTAATTTTAAGCAAAGCATATGTATCTAGACAAATGTATATACAGGATATTATAAAGGTCCACCACTGCGGAAAATCAATATGCATGGTGTTTTATTCGATAGGAATATATTTGAATAGTCGAATCCTTTTTCTTATATTTACCATACTTAGTATTTTCACTGTGTAAATGATAGTCTTAATCATGATTTGTTTTCAATAGTACCATATATTCTCAGTGATCGCAGATAGATTCCATTAGAAATAATATCATAATTGCACTGGGATAGCCGACGAATTGTACAGGTAGGTCATTGTTGGCACTGTTATAGGTTCGTTCCGTTTCAAACACTACATCTCACCATGTATTAGCAAGAAAGACTGTCATCTTATTAGGATAATCATCTTTAACCTATTAGCATCAAATACAGTACACATACTGTAGTGAATCAATGACAATTTTACTTGATCCGGTTTTAATAAAGACTGCACATTATTTCAAGAAAAATAGACTAAGACCGCTTCAATAACCTTGCAAACATATTTTTCCCCGGCAAAAATGACATATTGTCATTACTTTGTTAAATACAGCAACGTTGATTATTTTTGGTTTGTTTTCCAAGCTTAGAACTCCATTATATGCATTACTCGTATCAGAGGAAAGTCTATTTATTCTGCAGGCGAAAGGTGTAACCATTATGGATCACCATACCGCCGCTGAGTCTTTCATGAGCCACTTAGAGAACGAACAGCGCCTGCGCGGCGGATGTCCATCAGACTGGGTCTGGATAGTTCCTCCCATGAGTGGCAGCCTAACGCCTGTCTTCCGTCAGGAGATGCTAAATTACAAGCTCAAACCATCATATGAGTATCAGGTACAATGATACGATGAATATAGAATGCAAAAAAGAAAGAAAGATTAAGAGTGCATTTCCTCACATTACATTTTATATCGTTGCAACGATAGATTACATACACCTTATGTTTTATTTTTCCAACAGATTTGTCCATTTCACACGTGAACACCATTAGCGTACACTACTTTCTGCATCTTGGTGTAAATATAATCTCAAAAATGTATTTATCAACCAGAAATTTACATTTCTTGCATTAAAACAAATATGAGACGGGCTGTGGACTTTATTAAAACAGTAATATTTATTTAATTAGTTAAATAAAATGTGTTTTTGTATTCTTATTTTTACTTTACCTAGAGACCACAAAATTCTCAAAGTTGAGACTCAGCTTGTGGTTTGCATTCAGCAAATCGTAAGAAGCTTTACTACTGAATCATCCTGTTTAAATAGCATATAAAGAATATCAAACACGAAATTGGACTCAAATTGTTTGATATCCGGTCACGAGTCTTTTACCTACATAGCACATTTTTATATAATGATTTGCGTATAAACATGAAGTGTCTAAGCTTTGCGTTTGCTGTTAACCCTAAGAATACAGGCATATCAAAGATTTTTTGTAGGTATTCACATCGTTTTAGAATATTGCTTTTTACGCTTTAAAGCATTTACCTTGACAGTTTGTCTTACAGTCTAAAACGTACTCTTCACAGTGTTTAGCTGAGCAAGCACGCACAGAGAGAGAGAGAGAGAGAGAGAGAGAGAGAGAGAGAGAGAAGAAATGTCGGTGTTGAAACTTTATATCATCATCCTCGATTGTCCTGTTGAGCTTTACATAATATTGAATACAGAACGAATAATTGACCTCAAGGTTACAATATGATCTTTGCATTCAGCTTTAAGGCGGCTTTCGGTAGTTTTAATAAACATACCTTTCCCATACACCTTTGATTTAAAACGTTTTCTCAAATGATCTGAAATCTGTATTCAAATACTAACATTAAAACATCTAAATGAAATCATGCGATCCTTAGGACAACCACATTTATTATTCTTGTAATTGATTGGTAAAGGCATAAGAGTATATTCATAATGAAAAACCATATGCTTAATATAAATATAAAATGCTAGTTTCTCTTTCCTGATTCTCAGGTAATTTGTCCGACTGTAACCTCCCTCTCTCTCTCTCTCTCTCATCATGACATGACACTGATAATTGCTACATTGATAAAAACTGGAGTGGTATTTACATAGAGCATAGCTAATATAACTTGACTTCAGTTATAAACAACAACATTATATTGCCGACAGGATGAATTGAACAAAAATAAACCACTTAATACTGTGACGCACAATTGTTGCATACATCAGTTAGATGTTATAAATGATTGAAACACGAATCACAATTGCACTTTGCCCATATATGATATCATTATAGAATGTGAGCGACTCGCAAGATGTCATAAGATTCTTTATTCCGTCTAGTCACTGGTTACATGAGCTATTTGAAAATCACTGTGCAATTTGAGATGACTATAATTATAGGATGAGAGCAGTCAAGTTTGCATTTAAAAAATACTATAAACATTGACACACATCCACTAGGGTAAGATAGATATTTAAATTCACCTGCAATAAGTTTACATTATTATTCTTCAGAAGTTCACATAGCAAGTGTTTGCTAGGTGAATGTATATGGGTTTTTCCATACAAATTCAAGCATTTGGAACTGCCCATATACCCACGAATACTTTCTTTGCAGAAAGTACCGTGGAAAACACACATCTGGAAGAAGGACAAGGATGCAACAAATAGTGATGACGAGCCGAGACGTAAGATTGGATTCCGACAATTAGGCCAGTAAGTAAATCCAGAATCAAACACATCTGTTCATTATGCTGCATTTCGTTGACTTGATCCTGTCCAATTAACCTATCTGACATAGTCCATGTGTACATGTCATACCTGACACCTCTATTTTCATTGTTCACACTGTCAGAAAAAAGAAAGTCATATGAACAATGTTCTTCTGCGTACCATGGCCCATCTACTTGGAACGAATCGATTATAGATCGCAAATACAATGAATTTGTGAGTTCATTCATAACTGCTCTTAAATTAACATATTTAGACTACATGAATAAATTTAAAGACTTAATAAACTTTACTTCATTATTTTCAGCATTTTTATATTTTGTAATTTTATAGTGTTTGCTTTTGTAACCTTGTCATATTATAGCTTTTGTGTTATCCGATATTGTAAAGCACTTAGTGCTCTAAAGATTGGGTCCTGATAGTAAGTTCGGATTAATTGGATTACAAAGGAGGTAGATACAAACATCGACAGAGTATCCATTTAATATCTAAAGAACATTTGAAAATATTCATATACATAACTAATATATATTTAATTGCACTTCAAATAAACTGCATGAATTTGAGGTTAGTAGTGACTCTATATGTATCCTGTTATTCTACACTTTACGTTTCTTCTTTAAATACGTAACCGAAGCATAATACCTTAGAAGCACTATAACTACCTCACCATTTCAGCCCTCCAGACACTACCTTTAGCTCAGGAGAGCTAAAGTTTTCTGCTGACTTACCTGGCGGTTGGGAAGAGTGATCTCTTGTTAGGTATACTACTTGGAGGCATAGGCTAAAATCCTTTGAGTTACTACTTCCGCATGTGCAAAGAAGCACGCTTTCGTTACGAGAGACCAAGTCGAAGTAGTTTTCACTTCTAAGGAAAATTTTCCCCATCTATATTTCCGATTGTTTCTTTTCCTATCCAGACAAAATTCAGTAGCTGAGTGGCCGAGTCATCTAAAGCACTCTCCGTTACGGATCACTGCCATCTCACCTCTGCCTGCGTCGGTTCGAGTCTCGGATTCAGCCAGTGTGGGTATGTGAGAAAGATTACCAGGAGCTTCTGGCGGGTCGGTGGTTCTTTCATATATTGTCGCACCTACGTTGTACGTATCTATAATGGTGCATTTGGTCCCTTTCATGCGAATGTTTTGTGTGTGTGTGTGTGTAATTTAGACAATTGTGTAACATCTGTATTACGTCCGTCCTGGTAGGACAAGAACAGATCGACTCTCAATACACGGTTGACTCAGTCGCGTAATGCTCATGCATGTTTCTATAGGCGACACTTGAGTAATGTTTATCGACATAAGCATACCATAATATTTAAAGAGCACTTAGTCACTCGCACGGATAGCCTACAAGATTCCACAAAAAATGTTAGGGCTACAATATTTTTATGAGCGCAATCCTTTATGCCCTTAAGAATTTCGATATATGTATAATTCCGTCATTTCTGGTAAATACAGGTGAGTTTGCTTTACCAAGGTATCCTTAACCTTAGAAGGACATACGTCATTGGCTTTACCTGTACGTACCGTCAGTGACCTTCCCTACAGCTAGCAATGTAGTTGAGATAGTTTTCAAACACTTGTTTCCGCCTGGCAACCATCATTTGGTAACGCTCTGCGTCCACACTTTATTAAAAGAAAACATGTGACGCTCACATATTATACTTCTCCTCCTTACACTTGGTATTGCTATTATGTCTTAAATGCATCGTTGATCGCTTTATTAGACTTTCTTTTCTGGTGTAGCTTTTCAAGATTTAGCTCCGAACCCACGTTGTGTTTTAACACACAGGTGCATAACTACTGTTTTATACGTTTTATTTTATTTGTCTTACCTATTAAAGCTATGCGCAAAGCGCAGAAACACAGGTGAGGACGACGACGTCACCAGACGGCATGTCGAGCGTTCCTTGTTGTGAGACGTTTTGGCAGACAAAGCATATAAATCAATTTATCATTCAGCCACTAAGCGCCAGCCATTGACACGCTATGAACAACAGCTCCGGTACCCAAGGCACTACCACGGGACTCTGCATTTTGGCAAATCCCTCTACCTTTCCTCCTCGGAATTTGACTTTTCCGTGTTGCGCAACTGCGAGGGACAGCTAACAAGGCTTTCAAGACGTTCCTGTTAATCACCTCGAGCATCTTATACCAATTCAGAGAGCTCCCATTGGAGCTTTACATCAGCGCCTGGATCCTCAGGTGTTACCAATCTGGAATTATAATCATAAAGGCTACACAATTCCGACCTGGTACCATCAAAACAATTTATCCACGTATATATTGAGTTCAATATACAGGCAACATATTCCGTCTCTCTCAGGGCCTGGCATTGAATTTCAAGCCATGGTAGCATCTTTAATTTTGAGGAATTCTTTCCTTTGCTTACAAGGCTTGCTAAAAGCGACACGGAACTCGTTGTCGTAGGTCGCCTTCCTTTGCACCCATTATAAATGGATTATTCTGCTGGAATAGAGGCCTAACTTTTGTCTACTGGACCATCCTATATTCATCTCCACATGTCTGAGGCACCGTCTGTGGAATTGGGGAAACCTAGTCCAATCTGGAAGACAGCGATGCGTACTCTCCCCGTGGAGAGTCTAAGGAGATGGCTACCATTGTGAAAACCTTTCACTAGTGGTAAGAATATTTGCTTGGCAAGAGAGTTCTTATTCTGTCCAACATATCTAGAGAGTTGAATTTACTTAAGCAACAAGAAGGAACCATCTCAAACAGTGCTGATTTATCTCAAACGAAAAGGAGGAACTAAGTCCGAAGACCTTGATGTCCTTGTGTGGGACTTTCTAAAGTAATGTTATGAAAAACAAAGCCATGTACAAGTCTGTCATATCCAAGTACTCCTCACGTAGTAACCGGATCTTTGTCCTCGAACAGTAAAAAAAACCCAAATGGAATGGTCTAATCGTTCTTCGACTTTCAGTCATATATGTACCCGATGGGCCCTTTTGGTGGACATGTTTGAGACAAGGTGGAATAACAAATTCCAAACCTTGTACCTTGTATCTCCAGTCCCAGACTTTTAATATGGATAGTCGACAGGTTATCAATATTTTGGAATCGGCCTGGACGCATACACCTACCTGCAACATCTCTGATTCCAAATGTGATACAGAAGGCAAGAAAATCAGAGTGTGTCATAATCCCAATTGCAAAAATGGAAGGGCAGAAGTGGTTAATCAATGACAACTTTATCAATTTCTCAACGGGAACTCCTCGGGAAATTCGGACTTTCTCTCATTTACTTAAACAATTAAGAAGGCAGTTGTTTCATTTCTATTCAGAGCTACGGAACCTGCACGTCTGGAATACATTAAACAGGCCCTCAGAAAAATTAATTTTTCTCAAAGCCAGTCGTGGAGACAATCATTCTAGTACAAAGGCCATCGACTCTGAAAGCATACAAAAGCACATGATACGTTTTCACCCACTGATGCAGAAACTAGCACAGGCATCTATACCGCAAATAGCTAACATACTCTGGCTTTTCTATGAAAATTAACACTAACAATAATAAAATGTTACCTCTCTGAAATCGCTGACAATACTTTCTTTATCACGGAAGAGTCGATCTCAAACTAAACAAAGACGTATCACACCTACTCCCCAACTTTGAGTATACACGGCCGAAAACATTAAACCTGTGCCCAAGTAGAACAAATCTTGGTTCTTAACCTTACTGAACAGGACACATTTTAAACCAGTTTCAATGGAATCTCTGGCACACCTGTCCTGCAAGTCTTGCTTCTGAAAGCATGTGAAGCCACGAGGCACGTTTTCACTCATTGATGCAGAAATGAACAGAAACTCCACCGCAAATAGCTAACGTACTCTGTCTCTTCGAAGGTTATCACAGAGTACGATGAAAGGTTACAGCTATAATATTGCTGACTCCTTTGCTCATCACCAAATAATAGGATAATAAACAAAACAAAGACTTATCCGACCTACTCGCCAACTTTAAGTATAAATTGCCGAAAACATTTATCTTGTGCACAAGTGGAGATTAACCTTTGTATTGACATGGCTTAAAAAGACACCTTTTGAACCAATTTCAGTGGCATCTCAGACACACCTTTTCTACAAGACGTGCTTCCTCATAGTGGTAGCGACATACTTACCCTATCAGCAGATCCGTATTACACGCAGTTCTGACAAGAAGATTAAGTCTTACTCATGAAGGTATCCTCTTATATCGCCATGATCTACCTCATTCCACAGATAACATGACTTTCGTCATGAGACCTCTGTCTCGTCTAGAAACATTAGTTTTCGCGTTGAAGTGGCATCGTAATAGAACAGAGCCGTTGCGTTGAAGGAGATCATTCCTTTTACTACCTCTTGAGGCATTACAATAGGATATATCAAGACAGACTACCTCGTCCTGGATTAAGTGGGTGACTAACTCAGAATATAGAAAAATAACCGGGTTCAAATGAACTTATTTCGGCTCCCAATGTTAGAGCAGTTGACACAAGCCGTACATTAGAGTGGAACCGTTCGTTAGGGACGTCATTCAAGATGTGGGGTGGAGATCGGGGTCCACATTCTCTAGCTTTCGTCTCCGATATATCTCATCCAAGAGGGCTCAATTCAATCTAGCAGGCCCTATATCCGGAGCTCAACAGGTCACCCTTTCAGGTCCATAAACAGCTTCTTAAGACGCGAATTTTCGATTTCCGCTGGATATACCGATGGGAGGATTGTTTCCCTATTTGAAGCTGCTCCCATACAGATGGTATACCTTCCAGCCGAATTCCCTAGAAACTATGTCACATATCTTAGGGAGATGGTATTCTCCTAAGGTATTATGATTGGGTAATGTATTTAAAGAAGAAACCAATTTTTCCTAGCAAAATATGTATCTTCGAGAATATTTACCGAATCATAATACATATACACCTTCCCAATCTACGCGCAGTTACATCCACATAAAGCTTTGTCATCCTTTCCAGTATAAACCGAATAGTTCTTTGAATATGCAGCCATGTCGTATACCAAATGGGAGATCCCTCGTCCCGGTCGCGACATAGATTGACATACAACTTTTAGCTCCCTTTTAGCTATTATTAGTGTCTGGGAGAGCTGGACGTGTAAGATAGGAGTAGTTCTCCTAAGGTATTATGACTGGGTAAGTAGTCTCAACGAAACATATTTTACAAGACAAATTGGTTTTCGTTCACAGTGCGGTGAAACTATCTGTTTATTTTATGGGAAATGCTCTTGCGAGAAGGGTCAAATGTACCATTCTGTATGCCACGGAGACCGGAAAGTCGGAAGGATTTGCTAGGACACTCTGCCAGATCTTCAAGCATGCATTCAATGCAAAGGTTTGAATATTTTCTGAAATCGTACATAGTTTTTTTCGCTCGAATTTTATGCCACACAATGTCACATACACCAATGTAACCTAATACAAACCAACATTAGATAGCTCCATATTTTTGCTTCATATTCTTCTTTATCAGGCATAAAGTAAATAAAGATGTCTGAGTATATATTTTTATTTACTGAAAGTAGCCGATGGCATATTATATATCAGTGAACTTCCTCATTTAGTCTTTATAATGAATACGCATGTAAGGTCCTATGTGAGCATTTATTGTCCATATGGCTGCATTTCATCTCACATAACAAACAGGAAAAGAAAAATAATTAAGTTCCCATTACCTGTTAGAAAGGATCAACAATCCCCGTCAGCCCATAATACACTTGCTTAAAAAACTTAGAAACCATGTAGCCTCATATGCGTGTTCGAAAGCTTGAGATTTGATCACCAATATCAAACATATACAATTTATGTCGAGGGCTGCTTTAGCTTCTTCGAAACAGTCTGCAGAAAAGCACAAGTCGAAACATAATAGGCATTAATCACAAGAAAAAATTTGTTTTCAAATATTTTACTTCGGAGAAAGAAAAACAAAATCATCGTTTGCTACGTATAGCATAACGTCTTTCTGAATTATCCATATATATCGAAGCAACGAAAATGAAGATTTAATCAGGGCTTCAATAAAAAAACCCATCAATTTCATTAAGTTCATTAGATGGTTATGTCGTCAGGTCTTCCCGAATTTAAAGCATAGGGCCTATGAAAACATCTATAATTATTACTCAGAAATAACCAGTCAATGAAACATTTTTTCTTTACAATTAAGTTACAATTTATAACCCAATAACAAACCACCTTGAAAATCTTTTTAAAATTTGAAGTGATCTTGTTAGTCATTAGAATAAGGTGAATATGTATATGTGAGACAGTTCGATTCTCGTTGCTCCTAATCTTCCCTCACTTTTAAATATTCAAAGTAAATTATACACGTCTTTTGAATAAAAATCATTTCGCCTTACTGTCTCGCCATTGTTATATAATACACATAAAACCTATATGAATGTAAG
Source organism: Sinohyriopsis cumingii (assembly GCA_028554795.2). Taxonomy (NCBI): domain Eukaryota; kingdom Metazoa; phylum Mollusca; class Bivalvia; order Unionida; family Unionidae; genus Sinohyriopsis; species Sinohyriopsis cumingii. Next base: position 123,814,884 of record CM068824.1, on the reverse strand, counting down.
TTTTACCACTATCGTTTTGTTCAAGTGTCTTCAATGTGATATGTGCGCAGTTTCATAGATATGTGTGATATACTTCCGAAGAGCTTCGTACAGTACACATATTGAATGAATCCAGCCTTATGCTTAGCTTCGTTGGACCCATATTCTCAACGTTTAAATTATGTTTTGCTAACGATATGCTGATGTTGAACGTAGAACCAACCTAGTTATTCCCAGATTAAAACGAATACAGGCATTAGTCACAAGAAAAAAATGATTATTGTTTCAAAATATTTTCCTACTCAGAGAAAAACAAAACCATCGTTTGGTACGTATGACGTAGCGTCTTTCCGAATTATTCATAAATATCGAAGTGATGGAAATGACGATTAAATCTGGGCTCCAATAAAAGAAACCATCAATTTAAATAAGTCCAATCGACGGTCATTTCGTCAGGTCTTCCCGAATTTAAAGCATCGGGCTAATGAGTACATTCATAATTATTGCTCTGAAAGATCAGACTATGAAACATATTTATTTTAAAATTAAGCTACCTTTGATAACATATAAAATATCAGGTTTCAAAAACTTCTACGAATTTGAATTATTCATGTTAGTACTTTGAATAAAGTGAATTTATGATATGTGAGACAGTTTGCTTCTCGTTGTTACTGATCTTCCCTCAGTATTAAATATTCATAGTAAATTATTCGCGTCTTTTGAAATAAATATCATTGCGTCTTACTTTCTCGCTATTGTTATATAAACCACCTTAAACATATAAGACTGTAATTTATACCATTGTCGTGTTGTGCCAGTGTCTTCAATGTGATATGTGTGTAGTTTCATCGATATGTGTGATATACTTCCGAAGAGCTTCATTCGGTACACATGTTCAATGAACCCAGCTTTATGCTTCGCTTCGTTTAACCCATATTCTCAACGTTTTTATTCTGTCTTGCTAAAGTTACACTGATGCTGAAAGTAGGATCAAGCTAGTTATCTTCAAATAAAAAAGAATACATCAGTATTTTGCTGACATTCCACTACATAAACAACCTCTCCTTTTTGAAAATCATTGTCATTCATGTAGTTATTAGCAGGCCTCAAGATATAGTTACACTGATAGATAAGGAGCTGTTAGTTAAATGAATGCGTGAAGGATCTTATAAAATTTGATTCACCCATCAAGACTGTCTTTCGTAAGAATACACCCGGGTAACATAGGCTCTTGACTGTCTCTCTGATACAGAAATTTTCGTACCTTATCAAAGGTTTGAAACAGAGTGCGAAACAAAATTCCGTTCATAATAATATTATTGCATAAAAGGGCAGTGTTTGACTCGTTGGTGTTAATATCTGACGGAAAAAAGCGATTTTTAAAATATTGTTTATGTGCCTTACGTGATGATGATATCCCTGCAGGTGCTATCGATGGATGAATATGACTACGTTGATCTTGAACGCGAATCACTTTTACTGATCGTGACCAGCACATTTGGAAATGGAGATCCACCTGAAAATGGACAGGTAAGCATAGATAAACACTCATGGTTTGTGAGCGTGAGTCAAATACGTACATAGTTTGGAGAAATGTAAAAAGGTAGTTTCTAAGCTATGTAAGAAATCAATCAAACTTACCTTTCAACGTTGCGCAATGTAAAAATAGGTAACACGGTATTTTCTGAAATGATCCGGGTCGACTAAAAAGAAACGTCTTTTCTTTTAAACTAAAATGCGCATCTCTATTAGTTTTATTGTTTCTTATATTTCATTGTTATATAGCATTATCGTTTTCAATTATATAGCATTATCGTTTTCAATCATATCTAGATTTACACTTATTGTATTAGCGACAGGTTTGTTCATGGCCATGAGTCAACGTATTAACCGACCACAAAATACCACTCAAATGACATTATTATTTTTGTTTAAGATATGTATTACTTTGTTTAAACAGGTATTTGCAAAGATTTTACTTGAAATGAAACATCCAGACCACCAGCACAAGTACGTATTGAAGAGAAACAAAAATACATGTTCACAATTTATAACCAAAGAAGCAATGGTTTGGTGGAATATACTGGCGCATATTTGTTTGTCGACTGTCACGCTTTCATTTCGTCTCATGAATTTGTAAAGTATTGATTGGAAACATGGTATGCTTTTAAACAAGGAGAAGCAAAATATCCTGAAAAAAACGGAGTCTGACAGAGAGGAACTGGAATTTTCCAATTTCTCTTGCTCACGTATCTCTGAATAACTATGCAGAACAATTTTGATATATTGTTATACAATTTGGTACATAATATCAAACAAGACAATCACTTTTGCCTCACTGAAAATGTGACTGTGTCCGATTACTCCTTTTGAAATTTTGTGTCAGTCTGTTATACTTGTCTCGAGTTAATATCTCCAGGAGTAGTATGGATATATTCAGAAAACCAGGCAAGCTTTTGCAACATTGCAAGAGGTTGTGTGCTATATGAGATTTTGTATTGTAGTATTACTTCCTTTAGAGCAATCACATCAGTTTTGAACGTTGATGTGATAATTACTATTCACGTAACTGTTTGGGGTGTGATGATGAAATTTAGTACATTCCTGTATTAAGAATCGATCGCGTGTCTTATAAAACAGGAAAAAGGTATTACTTGCATTTGAAGAGTGTATGTATGTATGTATGTATGTATGTATGCATGTCTGTATGTGTGTCTGTGTGTATGTGTGTGTGTGCGTGCGTGCGTATGTGATATGTATGTATGTATGTATGAGTGTGTGTGTGCGTGCGTCCGTGCGTGCGTATGTATGTATGTATGTATGTATGTATGTGCGTGCGTCCGTGCGTCCGTGCGTATGTATGTATGTATGTATGTATATATGTATGCAAGCATGCATGCAAACAGGTTTGTATGTATGTGTTTGGGTTAAAGGCACGTTAACACAATACTGTGAAAAGCAATATTTATCATGGTTGCTAGAGATTTCTAATACTTAATCGCACACAATCGATCATTATAATCGTTAGTTACATTCTTGTTAGTAATGGCGAACCTACTAAATATTAAGAACTGTGGTTGAAACGTTTTAATTAGAGTTTCGGATCCCTATGTCTTTCAGAAACATTGCAGTTCAATACCACCACAGCTTGTCTGAACATGGACTCTCTCATTACCATAATTGCTAGCTAACTATTTACTTTCAGGTGTCGTAAATGTATTTGTGTCGAATATTCATTAATATTACCATAATCGTTTGCTGTGTTATAAGTAGTCATATACAAGTTTGTATTATGGCTGGTCCAGCGTGTCCTGTATCTCTTGCATATATATATATATATATATATATATATATATATATATATATATATATATATATATATATATATATATATATATATATATATATATCCATTTCAGTTGGACTCTACGAAACGTATTGAATTAATTCTTCTGTAAACACATATCTAGATCGTCGTATTACGACCTGATGGTCATAACATAAGTAATAGAAGACAGCGGAAACCAAGAATGTTTGTAACATTCAACAAATAATTTATTTACATATAATGGAAAATGCAAGTTTATAAAGAACTTACAGTATGGCGAAGTAAAGAATTAAATCTCAAAATAGTCTAAAATGTTTTATAACCAGTCCTAATGAAAAAAGTTATAATGAAATTTAAGTAGTGTTCGAAATAAGATTCACCACTGAACGTGTCGATATGCTTATAGTCTTAAACTTACTAATGTACCGGTAACCTGAAGTGGGATGATTTAATAACAGTTTTCCAATTAAGCATAATTATATAATTCACAGTGTCCCTGTCTGAATTCACTATAATTCCAAATTGATCTCTCGGTCCGAACATAGTATTTAGGAACACGTTTTATTACAGTGAATGCATAATTTGAACAAATAAATTCCGTCATATTGAAACTCAGAACGCAGCAGTAAAACTGATTTATGCTTCAGATGCAATTGCAGAAAAAAGTAATTTCTCAGCTTAACACGCTTATAAGCCCCTTGAACTAGGTCACAATTTGCATGGTCTGGAAATGTGGTGTCTATTTAAAGAACACTCTAGTACACTATGAGTTCTTTACAAAGTAAAATTTGTTACTAAATTTAGTTTCCATACAAAAACATGGTAAATATAATGACCTTGACACAGACCAAGATAATAATCATGTGAGAATATTAACTATGTATTATTTGGTTATTAAATAAAACGTTATTGGTCAGGTGGAAAATAAATTTGTTTTTGGACAAGATCTAACCCTAACTACATAATTATCATAGAGAAAAAAATACCCAACAAAATATACATATTAAATATACATAAAACTAAGGTAACAATTTTGAAGTCGGTTTCATAAAAACAATGTCCTAGAGGGTGCATAAGGGGTATACATCTGTGCATTATTTGTACTTCTTATTTAAATAATAGCGATTATCTCAGTAATTTGGCATACTGTATACATACTTTTAATAGTTACACTTGGAATGAAGCAAATTGGTTGGTTGTTGTTTCTGGAAGAATATGATACCATCAGACTAGTATGACATATGTCCGACACTTCGCTACATTGGGTTTTCAATCGTATGTTTTAAGGTTATTTTCTGAAGTTATGTCCAATCTGAATCCATCAAACTACATGAGTGTGCCTACCTCTGTTAGTACTACACACTTACAATCCACTAGATTTATTATGAACTGCGTATCACATTTGGCTGATTTAGTCTCAAGTATTGCGTTAGCTCGTTCTCACTTTTGCATTTTTTTCACCATGCAAGCATTCATGTAAACCTGAAATCTTGACGCTTGGTGAACAGATACATTTTATAGAATATTTCAACATCATCGCAAAGGTGGAGTACAGTGAATTGCATTTCATGCTTCCTTGACTTGGGATCAGTTGTATACTATTTATGTCTACAGCTTGTGGTTTATTTATTCGTTACATCTAATTAGTAATGTACCCCTTCTACCGAAAACGATCAACGTGTGTATTGTTTTAAATGCATGACCACGTATCATAGATATGTTATTTATGTCTTGGCCGACACAGAACGCTTTTTCTAAAATGTATAGATAAAAGTTTGAATAGCTACTCTTAGTAAGTAGTAAATGTTACATATAAATGACCAACATTGCATGCATTGATAGGTGACAGTTAATACTGGAGTATTATATATGCAAAAGAATACACTTATTAAGTGAATGAAGTGCGTGCTTTTCGTGCGAAACAACATCTGTAATGTTTATTCACGATAACTTTAGATACATGAACTATTCTTCTAATACTGACCGTCACTGCTCCTAAATAGGAAAACTGCGAAATATACCCAGTAAAGTCTGACTTACAGGAATAATAAGTAATAAAACCGTTTGATTCAGATTTTAAAAGTTAATTTGAACAACAAATATTACTTCGTTTTCCAGAACACATCATACACCATCTGTTTTAATACAGTAACAAATAATGTTCCAATTTTGCTATCATATAAACACGTGCTCTTTCTTACTGTTTTGAGTCATTCATGCACTGTCGCACTATATATATAGTGCTCAGTTTTAAGCAGTTCTTAGATTTGTGTGATTACTTGTTTGATTATTGGAATTCGGCGCCATGGAAATATTACTGACCCGATCTAATGAGCTAATTAATAGGAGCAAACGTCACGGAGTGAAGTGTTAGTGTGTTTCCATAATGTCCTGGTTCACTAGTAGTGAATTCCGACCAAAACCGAATGAATGTCCCTGAGTAAAATAGTACATATTAAAATCTAATGGTATACATTGGTAGCGTGACTGCAAGGACAGTACTTACGGTATTAAACCGGTAAATTACACAAGGGAATAAATAAAAAGGGACTTGATAGACACCGTTTAGTCGCCATGTGGGCGAATATGGTGCAGTTATATCGGCGAAATGTGCCTGGAAAGCATACATTGACTGGCCTAAGGTGGCGGAGTTAAAATAGTTCCCATTGTTAGGGAGTACTCATATATGTTCTAAGGCGTGAACGGTTGGTGGTACGGAAACATAATGAAGCCAAAACACGCAGATGTACGGTTGATAGATAGTTGGCAGTTTGGTTTATCTGTGGTCTTGCATTAATTAGAGGAAAATTTAGGTATAGAATGGACAAGTCGGGCTTTCTGATTTACAACTGAGGTTGTATGGAAGTCTTTGGAAAGTCGGGGAAACTTATGACTTCTAGCGAGAATATATATCATTTATTACTAAATAGAGATAAACAGTTTTATCAATATTTGTGTTTTGTATAATGCACACTTATTTGAGATACAGAAAATAAATAGAAAGAATATATATATATATATATATATATATATATATATATATATATATATATATATATATATATATATATATATATATATATATATAAACTTATCTTGATATAATCTTGGCAAATGTTAAATAGGTTATCAGAACTCAATGTATATAATTTAAAAATATGGTGTGCATAACGCTTACTATCAAGTATTTTGTTAATAATTAATCATATTATATTGAGAATCAATTTATATATTCACTTGCATTTTTTAAGATTTAATATATATATATATATATATATATATATATATATATATATATATATATATATATATATATTTCAGATATAAATATATATATATTTCAGATATAAATATGTGTTTCATTATATCTAGTTACTCAGGAATGAGGTACAATCCAGAACAGTGTACAGGTAACATCTATTACATTCGCTTTAGAATCCACTGAATGATCTATAAGTAATTGATTTGTGATGATCTAGTGCATGCTTATTGATCTCTAAAATAAAATTCCAGCTGCTTACTCTGACATAATGTATTATTTTTTTGTTGTAGTGATAAAGGCGAACGAACGCCATCTAAACAGTCTGCCTTGAAAGATAAGGAATCTTCCTTGGACCGCAACAACGAAGAGTTAAAGAAGAGGAAGAACAGCATGACAATTGGCACAGGGTCTCTACAGAATCTCAGGTATCTAATCATGTGTTCTTTGCTTTCCGTATTTTTGTATTTATTTTATCAATAGGCCAGTGACTTCATAAGTCAGGAAACCCTATATCGTATTTACACGCAAATGACATCATGGTCCCACCATGGTGTCTAGAGAAAGTAATGTACAGTGAATACATTATCATAAGGAATTTTTAGTGGTCTTTTATAACTGGTATACATTAAAATCAACATCAGTTGTTTCTATTGGAGTTTAAATAGTATTTCCATCAATTACAGCACCGATACTATTGTTTGAATTTATGAAATGAGTATTTCATCCATGACTATTATATTTGATGAATCGATCATTCTTTTTCAAACTGTTCATATTTAGGAATTCAATAGTAAATACGTCTTACGAATCTTTCTCGTTTTATACGTAGATCAAGAGAACACGTTTCTGCATGGAAGTATCCATAATTGTATGACCACAGCAATGCATCCAAATTGACCCTTATATGCGGATATAAAAGTGTTTGTAATCCCTATGTGTGCCGTTCACGTATAAAGAGTTTGAGGGATACATAATTTGTTCTCAATTTACTCTTATAAAAGACAGTTAAATTAAACTGGGCATACGAGTCTTTCCTTGTTTCCGTCCTTCACACGTTTTTTTTTTTTTTTAATTTAAATGGTGATCTATGCCGCTTATAGCCGGATTCGCCCATATCCTTTTCTGCGCGGTAACCGTTTTGGTATACACCTTTTAGTTGATGAGCTCGTAGGTTAGTGTACCTTTTCAGTGTTATTTCTATACTATATTTGCATCATCATTTGTAGTTTGTGTGTCCTTTCTGTGGGTGCTAGCAATGATTGTGCAATATTTCCTGAATTAGTTTTGGGATTCAACCCAGTTTCACAATTGGTGTACTGACTTCAGCAGAACCTGGTTTTCAGCTTCCGGTGTGTCGCCACTAAGTTCATTATATATATATATATATATATATATATATATATATATATATATATATATATATATATATATATATATATATATATATATATATTATAATACGCACACAGCATCTGGTGATTTTCAGATGTTAATACATAGTGCAGATGTCTTAAACATTCGCATGGAATATATAATTCTACCTCCATGTTTCTATGCAAAAGTAATCAAATAAAAAATAAGAAATACCTTGACACAGCAGACGAATGCGAATAATACAGCCTTCTATTGGTTAGATTGGGGTTAACAGTGCGAAATCAATCCATATGGCATGCTAACAAATCGTGTATGGCGTTATCCTATCATTTTGAATGAGCTCTCCTGAAACTACATATGAGTATCATTTGTGCATTAAATGACGTCATTAAGGTGCGTCTTAAATTCTAGATATTCGGTGTTCGGCCTAGGCTCGAGTACTTACCCTAAACTGTGTGCTTTCGGCCACTACTTAGACAACATACTACATGATTTGGGTGCAAAGAGGGTACTACAGATGGGTGAGGGGGACGAGGAACACGGACAGAAGGAATCTTTCAAAACCTGGGCGCAGGATATTTTTAAGGTAACACAAATTATGATCTTAAGTAGCAATTTAGTTATTTACATTTTCAAGAATTTAATGACACATCCCCCTGGTAATTTTGTCACATGACATACTGACAAAGTTGTAGACTTATTGACTTGAAATATTAGTGAACTAATTTTAGGCGCAACATGTGATAAAAAAAATAGTTTACAAACATATATATTACAGCAACTATGGCTAAATTAGAAAGTAAGCCAGAGGGCTTAGAGCCATACATATAACGGATTTCTCTGTGCGAACTTGTAAGTGACCGATGGCCTATCATATCGAGCTATCTCTAAATGGTATATTTTCCTTGGATGGTTCTACTAACTATTGGCAAAAGTAGTTTATTGCTAAAAGAGGTACAAGTGAATATAAAGACATCGATTTGGTGTGGTGTGGTTACATTTGAAATCACCTCACTGTCAGGTTGTTTTTGTCGATTGATTTGAACTAATGAATTTGCTTTCGATATATATATATATATATATATATATATATATATATATATATATATATATATATATATATATATATATATATGCATATGCAACACCGTGTCGTATATATTATTGCATTTATATTAAGAAAATTTCAAGTATTCATTCACCTTTATCAATTTTGACATAACCACTAGGACATAAATATGTCGGTCATGGCATACTTGTCTTGAACAGGTGATTATGCTAACGTTTCGATGATATACAGGAGCGACGGGTGAGATGGGTTGAAAAGAAATCATCTTGGTTCGTTTGTATCAGAGCCATTCAGATATATAGCACTAATAATCGTAGACAAATTAGATCATATTATTGAATGTAAATTAATTTCGTTGATTAAAACAGAGTAATAATTATATTTCCTACTACTTTAACCTCATCCTGTCTTGACATTTATCTAAATATGAATGTTATTCTTGTGGCCTTTAGTATTTGACAGCCTTATATGCTATTGAGCATTATGTACAATTCTCCCAACTTCCTATATACGTCTATATTTATCGTCAGGATACTAGAAATCAGCAAAACGCTAAATCCTGGCTAGCTATAAATACATCTGACAATGTGGCAGGCCTTACCCTCATTGCAATATTTTTTTTTGTCCTTTCCAAAACGTACGTGATGTTTGGTAAATTAGTACATGATGAAATATAAATTTTCTATTTAACTGGTAAACAGCTGCTTTAGTTACTGTTTTAACATTTAAATCAAACGGTGCTAAAGTCATCATTAAAATATACCTGATATTTTTGGTGAAGATTTACGTCTGATTTCCAGACGAAATACGGGCTTTGGTCGGTTTGAAAGAACAGTCTATAAGAAATGACGTGAATGTTCAAAGCGTCCCATGAAACTAATATTTGCACGTTGGATGTAAACGACATCAGCGCTTAAATACTTTGATATTTCATAACGAGTGCATGCTATTATGCTTAAGCACGAAAGCAGGTCTTAGTAATGATTTGGTATATCTCTGTAAACCCACGCAATTGTAAATACGCAAATAGTATACAACATGTACTCCTGTTAATTCCGACATTTCAAAATACACTTATAAAGGTATGATTTATAAATGTATTTAATGCTAAATTAGTTGATCATGTATTTCCCCAGGCTGCGTGTGAGGCATTCAGTGTTGGAGACGAGAAAACAATCCGTGACGCCTTGGGCTCCTTTTCTCAAACCGATCTCATATGGTCTCCTGAGAAGTTTAGGCTCACACCATCAGAAGAAATTTCAGATGATATTTGTGAAAGTAAGTACTCTAAAAGAATGGTACAATGGTGCCGTTGTATAGTGTACGGGTTTTAAATATCTTCACTACGTAGCAGCACAAACATATATCCGCATCAGTGTTTCCTTGAATTTTGATTGACATGAGGAACTATTGTAAGCATACATCAGATTAATCGTAAGAATGCTTATGAACAAAACTTCTTACAACTGGCTTGCAATAAAAATGAATCAGATTAAAAAGCAAAACATGGCATGACCAGTTGCAGGTCATATTACGTAGAAGGACCATCTCGGCACTGAACGACATACGTGTATGCAATCATAATCTTCAGTTGCACGTTCTATTTTTACCTAGGTCTCTCGAAGCTACACGGGAAGACTGTTGTTCCATGTGAATTTATCGAGAGTAAACAACTGCAGTCTTTGGATTCGAGTTATTAATTTGCACATGTGCTGAATGCAGATTTCTACGTCACTTTTCTATTACTTTGCTTTGTTTTATTTTGATCTCGAAGAAAGGGTAACGCTCTGTTTTATCTTTTACTGCAAGGCGTCTGCGTATATTGAACTGTAAAAGGATCTGAGTTTCCTCGAATGAGAGATACAAAGTATTTTATGTTTGTAATTACATAAGTTTAATAAATTTCGTATTTAGCGCATATACTGTTCTGACAATTATATAATAATGACTGTGCTTATATTCCACTACCTCTACAAGTAGCATAAATAATAAATATGCAAGAATATGCTCTAACGTCATCAAAACAATTGAACTGAAAAGGCAGACAGAGTCCTTGTGGTCTTGTATCTGATAATTACTTCATATTAAACGCGACTTAAAGATGTACCTGTCGTAATTGGACATAAGTAATTGGACATAAGGTGAGAGTCTTACGCGACTTAAATGGCAGCTTATCATAGTGTTTGCATTTCGCGAACTTCTGCTACCCAACAAAAAATGTTATATTTCTTTCTTTTGTTTTGTGTGCAGTCGGCAGACGTTGCTGGTGCGATTAGACAGAGAGGGTGCGTCAGAGCTAGTATATTGCCCCGGAGACCATCTGGCGGTATATGCAGAGAATTCACCTGCCTTTGTAGACGGGATCCTTACCCGTTTGCATAATGCTCCCCCTGTGGATCAGAATGTTAAGATTGAGATGCAGTTAGAACATCAAACTCCACTAGGTAAAATGAATTTGCTTGTATGTCTATACACTATATTTCCTCTAATTGAAAGATACAGAGAGAAAGACGGAATATCGGAGGAAAGGTTTCAGAGAATTCGTGGTTTATTTTCAAAGTTTTCAAACATGGAATAAGATGTAGAAGTTACCTGGAAGACAACTTAACAGTAATATGCTTGGCCCTAGAGGTCATCAATGAACACATTTAGTTTTTTGAGTAATTTTAGGCAAATGTTGCCAAGCTAATATGTGTCTGCAGGCCTGTTATTATTATGTTTCTGAATAATAGTTAGATGTTTCATTGTACTTATGCTTTCAGGCAATATGAAAACATGGGGGAGGGTTCCGAAGTTTCCAACCTGCACGGTAAGGACAGCTTTGTCGAGATATTTGGACATTACAACACCACCTACACGAAGCTTCTTGAAGATCTTAGCGACACATGCATCTGATCACAGCCACAGAGAAGGATTGGAAACTCTCGCAAATGTACGGTTGTAGTCACTTCGAATTCTGGGACAAAAACGTTCCGTATAAAGTACTCCTGAAACAGAATACATCAGACAATAAGTACACTTAATATGCGTAGACGTACATGTTGTTGTTGTTCTTGTGGTGGTGGGGATTAACGCCAATTTTCAGCACACGATAGGTTATGCATGGCGGCCAGTATAAAGGTGGAGGAAGAACCCGGGAAAACACCGGGAAGAACCATCGATCCACGAAAAGCTACTGACAAGCTTTCTCACATATCCACATTGGCCGAATCCTAGACTCGAACCCACGCAGACAGAGATGAGATGGCAGTGATCCGTAACGGAGAACGCTTTAGACCACTCGGCCACTCGAGGCCCCAGACATACCTGTAAAAGGGTATATTTATGTTGCTTTATATCATCATGACAATTTCACATACACTTTTGCAACGCATTATCTTCACTATCACGGGTCACAGTAATGGATATAGTCCCAAACACATTATTTTATACACTTAGCCAACGGTGACGCACCCCAACACAAATGAGCTACAACAATAATGGTCAATGACGAGTGGGAACAAAGATTTTCATTACGTCCTTTTCCAAGCAATATCCCTAAGTTTCCAGTTTGTGAAAGATGAACTCTTTTACCGCTACCGTAGTTAGGTTCTGATATTGATGTTGTGGGTTTATTTTGTGTGAAATCGCATTCTCTTGCATTGATGTTCTTTGTCAAGACGGTATACTGAATTACTTTTTCAAAACATTTAACCATGGACCTAATTAAACATATGTCATAATGAAACATTTAAAACATCGGTCGCCGTTGAACAATGATACAGCTTGAAAACAAGTTTTACGACGATGACGTGAGTATTACCATAATATGTTGATAATGAAAGTGTACATATTTTCAAAATTGTGTGATTTAGGACCTGCAAATGTATGAGAATTGGAAGCATAAAAAACGCCCCAATCTTCTCGAAGTATTGGAGGAGTTTCCATCCCTACAGATTCCGGCGGCTCTCGTTCTGACACAGCTTCCTTTACTGCAGCAGCGGTACTACAGCATCAGCTCCTCCCATGCTGTGTACCCGGGAGAAATACACGCTACAATTGCTGTCGTCAGGTACAGAAGTCAAGGTATGCAATTAAAATATCTCATTAGTATAATAGTATACATTGGTTCATGGGAACCATCAATGTTGCTTTGTTATAGATGACGCGGCACAGTACTGATATTTGTGAAAAAAAGGACCGTGTTTTAATGTGTTTTGTTATACGTACAGCTGCATATAAATGTCATGCTGCATCTGAAGCAACATTGCAGTTGATTCTTATTATCCTCAGAACATAATGCAGTGAAAAAAATTAAAAATGCATTTATTGTGTGAGACATTTGTTAGAGGTAATTATAATTGACTATTATTTAGGTTGCGCATAAAGCTCCTTTATCCAAACTTATATAGATAGTTGATTGTCGCGTTCTTTGATTAAATTCCAGGTGGCAAGGGACCCTTGCACGAGGGCGTCTGTTCATCATGGCTGAACCGAATTACGTCAGGAACGATTGTGCCTTGTTTTGTCCGAATGTAAGCGTAACATTTCGCTCGAACATTTCGATCAGATATTTATCTAATGCACACAATTCGTTATTTTAAGGTAGGATGGATAACTACAGCTATGACAGGAGTATCCGCATTTGCAATATGCTTTGTTTCGGATGAAGCGTCCTTGCTAGGATGCATATTTGGTGTTGAATCAGATTAGTATGTGTCTGCCCTCAACATTCTGACAGAAATGTTTCTCATTTTCAAACCATATTTTTAATCTGATTTATTGATTTAATAATAAAATCTCCCTCCCCGAATGAATCATTGCTCACGGAATTCGATTGCACATATTCGTATTCAGGGAACGAAATTGCACATATGATAAGTGTGTTAAAATAACTTGTTCAAAGAAGAGGGAATATATATATATATATATATATATATATATATATATATATATATATATATATATATATATATGTGTGTGTGTGTGTGTGTGTGTGTGTGTGTGTGAACAATATGTTAGACATTTAGTATAACAAAATGGACATTTTCTAAACATATATGGTACTGATGTCACATATGTGTGTGCGTGTGAACATTAAATTCGACAATTAATATAGCAAAATAGAAATGTCCCTATCATATATGGTGCTGATGATACATGTTTGTGTGTGTGGATATATGTAGGGGTTGGGGTGGGAGGATCTTGAATGCCAGCAAATGTTTGACTAAAAGCAATGGCTTCTACGATAGGGAACTATTCTTGGAAATAATATTAAAGTCGCATCACTTATCAGAATATAAGAGCTATATATAATTTTCATGGAAACACTAACGTGATCGGCAGCAATTTCAGTAAGAATTTGGACAGAACTGCACTTGTTGCCTTGACAATGTGGAGATATAGACTGTGATTCTGATGTGGATTATCTTTCAGTGCACCATCATTTCACCTGCCCAAAGACAACACCCTTCCAATCATCATGGTCGGCCCAGGCACGGGTATTGCTCCACTACGCAGTTTCTGGCAGCAGAGGAAATTCGACAGAAAAATGTTACCAGTACCTCATAAACAAGGTACAATAAATACATGTCTAAACATTGTTTGCTCATCCGTCTTGACCTTATAAGAAAGACAAGCGTGAATAAGCTCTGCCCTATGCATAGCGTCCCTAAATAAAAAGAACCCAAACCAAATTAATGACATAATTTCCAAATTGTTGGAGTTAAGCTACCTGATCCTTATAAATAATCACTTAAGTTCTTGGTTATAACTTGTTTAATCGTTTTGCAGGTACCAATCTGCACACTTAGGAAACTTTGTATCCGATTGTACCAGTTATATGGAAAATAACTTCTGTAAAAGCCAGTTTCATTTTTATGAGATAGATTTTGGTACTTTTATTAAAACTTGTTAGGCGTACACACATTATCAGGATTCACTATTTAAAATCTGCAAAGGTATTCCAACGAGGACACCTAAGAACATGTTAGAAATTCCTGAAGAGATTAGATCATCACACAGTTAAATATCGCATAGCTAACTATATGGGTTATTTCAAATATTTCACGTTTTGGATCAATGGTTATTATGTAATGTATTGTTAGTTGCTTGTCCCCCTGCTTATATCTACTAATAATACTGCAACTACTGCAACTACAACAACTACTAGTGCTACTACTACTCTACTACTACTTCTACTGCTACTACTAATAATAAATATAATAAAAAGAAGAAGTAGAAGAAAAGAAGGATATATAGAAAACTAAACAAAAAGAAGAATGCAGGAGAAGAAGTATGCTACTAAGAGATGTTTTTCCATTATAGATACAAATCAGTCGGCCTGGGGAAGGATGTACCTGTATTTCGGATGTCGAAGCTCCCTGGTGGACGATATCTACAGGAAGGAGCTGCAGACAGCTAAAGAGGAGGGTGTGTTGACGAACGTCTACACAGCTTATTCTAGGGAATCGGATAAACCTAAGGTAAGACTGTAGTTAACCCTCTCCTTAATAGTATTAGTAAGCATATATATAAACCAGATTTAGTCAACAACATCATATCACTAAAAACGTAGCAACATATTTATGAACCTAGAGATATATTTTGTCATTTTTCATTTTTTTTATAACACTCAATAACATACAAGGTGGATTAAAATCCGAGTTTTCAACATAGGACTTTGGACAAAGCACATGTGCATAATATTCACCTTGATTAGTTCATGCGACCGTCCTTATATCCATCAATACAACATGTAATATGTATTTATCTCGGAAATATCTTCTTAGTTGAAAGGAGGGAGTGTAATGTGAACCTAGCAACGTTGAGTGTACCACATAAGTTCTTCTTTTATAATTATATCGCCATCAAATTGTATGAGTATCACTTTACATAGATTCCATGCTGGCTGTGCCAAATGTTATTGT
This sequence comes from Sinohyriopsis cumingii, assembly GCA_028554795.2. Lineage (NCBI taxonomy): Eukaryota > Metazoa > Mollusca > Bivalvia > Unionida > Unionidae > Sinohyriopsis > Sinohyriopsis cumingii. Next base: position 123,798,964 of record CM068824.1, on the reverse strand, counting down.
CATACTTTGCTTTAGATGTTAACTATAAACACAAGGGATACCTGTTACGTGTATCTGATTTAATTTATATGTATATTAGTTTTATTGTTTGTTTGTTAGCTCACAATTTCTTTTATATTACATGCTATTATAATATGATCTTGTTTACGTGATTTAGAAATGTTTTCCAGAAAATAATTTGACCTTGACTGTTCATTTGTAAACACTTAAAGCTGATCTAGTCCATGACCTTACTTCAAACTTAGGAACAGCCAAGTGAACATTGGAAAGAAAGGACACGTTAATTTGTGTTGCTACAAATTGTGAAAAGAGCATCGGAATCAAGACAGACCTATTCCAAATGCTCTTATTTCTAAGAGGTCACGGTCATGGTCACGGTCATGTATTGAAAGCAATACATGTGTTGAGTCTAATAAACCCCAGACTGATTTTATAATGGAGACTTAATAGTCATTCCTGTCGAAGGGTTCTATATCATTCTTTTGTGATTTGACCAATCCTATCCCTAATAACATTTAAGGGACACAGGAGCTTCTCAGAGTCTTTTATTGTCAGGTACTTTACCTTCAATAAAAGTGTTCATTTGCAGTGAGTATGGTGTGGCTTTGATACTGTTAATCTCCTTTGTGTACGTCTGTCATCAGCCTTAGTCTCAGGACCCGTGACAGGCGGCACAGTATAATTTACCCGTTGAGGGCATTCATTTATTACTGGGCAACGATCAGCCTGGTGATACGGATGTGGTTAATTCACTTGTAACTGACAACATTACTTGGATCAGAAAATCGATCCAATTGAAAAAGAATTCCCTGATTTATTCCCACGTTGTGCATTTACCAGAACTATGGAAAAGAAAGCTCTTGGGAATGATGTTGTTAAGGAAAATATTCCTTTAGCTGATACATGTATTGGTCAGACTTTTGGTAAGGTCACTTTCACTCTTTGTTTGGATCAGTCAGAAGGTATTGATCACAGAAATCCTCTTTTAACTACTCATAATCTTTAATCTAATCAGGGTGACAAATGGCAATCACATGTCGTCGAACTGGAAAAAGTAACTGATATCTCATGTTTCTGTCAAAGGGCCATGAGTGAAACTGAAGCTATTGAAATTCCTGTCTAATATTTCATTAAAAATGGAATTCCTATTAGAAAATGGAGAGCTCACTAGGTACTGCCGGTGGTGATGTGTGCTCAGTGAACTATCAAATTGTAGTTCCAAAATCTTAAAGACAGGAAATACTTAGTCTGGCCCCTGAAACTCCTTTGGCTGGTCATTTAGGGATTAATAAAACTTATCACAAGATCTTGACTCACTTTCATTGGCCAAAAATAAAAAATGATGTTGGTAAATACTGTAAATCATGTCATACCTGTCAAATGGTAGGAAAACCCAATCAGAAAATACCTAAGGCTCATCTACAACCTATTCCTGCCATTGACGAACCATTTAGTAGAATTATGGTAGATTGTACTCGTCCCTTACCTAAGACCAAGGCAGATAACCAATACCTGTTGGCCATTATATATGCGTCAACAAGGTTTGAGGAATATTAAGACTTTAAAGTTTTTTTAAAAACTCAATTTGGTCTTCCTGAATCTGAGCCAGGGTGAAATGTTAGGTCTGGAAGTCTCCAGCCTATTATGCTTGAATTCTGCGTTCAGCAGTTCAAGTTAAAAGTGAAATAACGGTTTGACAGAACTGCAACGGAGAGACTTTTTGAGTCTGGTAATATAATTATGTCTCTTTGGCTCATTCTTCAAAATTGTCTACAACGTATATATTAAGGCCCTTACAAAGTTAAGAAGAAAAGGAGTGAGTGAAATTATAGCATTAGTGCTCCCGGGATCTAAATAAATTTTTAAAGTACCAGTATATTTAAAGAGATAGCCTGATTAAACATGTTATTAATTTAGTTGTACCTGTCCCACTCAGTGAATATTTAAGTAAAGGAATATCACCGGAATCTACTGATAATGGAGTGTTAAATCTTCGGAATTCATGATAGATCTCGACCAGACACTTTCACCCTTGCAAGTTGTTGAACAAAGAAATGAACTGAAACAGTTATTATTTGAATATGAGCCCTTATTTCAAGATGTTCCTACATGAACAAACAAATGTTTCCATGACGCTGAAATTGTTAATTCTAACCCTGTGAAACAACGCTCGTACAGGACGAACTTTCTCAAACAGGAATATTTGAAAACGAAATTAAGTATTTGCAGGCAAGTAATTGTATAGAGCTCATTAAAAGTGAATGGAATTGACCATGCATAAATTTTCCAAAACCAGATAAAACTTTCCGTATGTGTACTGATTATAGGAAGGTGAGCAGCGTAACAAACAGATATTCATTTCCATTACCTTTAATCGATGACTGTATTGATAGGATCGGAAATGCCAAGTATGTCACCAAATGTGACCTTCTGAAAGGATTTTGGCAAATTCCACGAACGTAAAGAGCAAATGAAATTTTGGCATTCATTCTTTTGTCGTGATATATGTATTAGAATGTTATTGTTCATAGTTGTATAAATTGATTTACACCTCTTTGTACCTTCTATCAGTAACCGTTTATGGGTGTGTAGACACAAGTGAAGTTTACGAGCTGGACAGAAAAACAATATTTTTCTGTGTTTGATTATATTTTTAATTATATTACAAAACACAGATTAATTGACTCCTTTAAAATGTTAATTTTTTAAATATTTTTTGTTGTATGTGCTAAAGCTAAAACAATGAACAACATAGTTGACCAACGTTAATTATTTATTCTACCAACGTGCATAAAATACCACTAAATCAGGAGTCTTAATAGTTAGATATCCCCGGGCCGCGGACGCGTGGTCAAAAGTTTTCGCCTTTACAGATCTCTGGCATCTCACATATGTCCGCGTGGCTTTGAGTAATTAGCTCGGCCATGCATTTAGGTGACAAAGTTGCCAGTAGCTTCCCGTGGATCGGTATTTCTTGGATTTTCTATTCATTCACTAATTTTTGTTTGAATTCGTAACACTCGTTTAAATATTCCAATCCAATATTTCCCCCAAAAGTTTCATAAAGCTATTATTCCGATAATTCTTTTATTTTTATTTTTTTCCATCTAATTCTGGACGATTTTGGTGCTTGAATGGATTTAGTTTATAATTCGTTCGCCATAATGTGTCCACTGTTCCTTTCCTTACATATATTCCTTTTCATTCTGTCATTTTTGCAATGACGAATTTCAAAACACTTTTCATAATGTTCTATAATAGTATTATGTGAATTGGGTGAAACCTCCACCACAAGTTACGTTTGCGAATATATAGTTATTATACTTGTGGGAGTTAATATAAACTTAAGATTATGTTGCTATGAAGTTTACTATGTTACAGATGATCAGATATTTAAAAGATGTCTTGTACTATCTAAAAAATGCTAATGGAGAATGAGCAGCATTCATTAATGTGGAAATAAACGAGACAGAATAAAACGTTGTAAGAAAATTTTAGGAATGCTTTTAACTTGGATAGTCATTCCAGAAATGTTTAGCATCATAATAAACATAGTACCGATGATTTTATACCATGATAAATGTTATTTATTAAATGCCATAAAATGACTAAACCGTTCCATCTACGTTCACCCACAATATAACACCGGTAAGATTAATCTGAGTTTCCCCAGTAATATTCAACGAGCGTGATGGTATACATTTGTACCTAATGTTTACCTTTCAATCCATATTAGATTGGTTTTCATTCCTTTGGATTTGCTTTCACGTCAGGTGCAGAAGTAGAAAAGATTCAATTGATTTATTGTGGAATAATACGTTGCTGCAAACTGTCACATATAAGTACTGTATCACCTCCATGACGTGAAACTTTATATTCTTTATTATTAACTAACATACATGTTAATATGTATTGTACCCGACATCATATCAAAAATGACATTATTTATGCAAGGGTATAATTAGGTATGATGAGATTTACTCTCCTTGTCTGCACTACCTTTTCACTGGATATAAATCTGATGTACAACCGTTCTGTATGATTGCTTAAGATATATTTTGTAAAATATCTTAATCGAAGTTTGTACAGAAATCCCTAAACAAGACTACTTTTTAACTATGATTACAAAAGTCAATCTAATATTATACTCGATATTAACCTAACGTTATACCTGATGTACCTACATGTAATGGGTTATGCTTGACATTCTGATAAATTAATTATTGTATCATTTTAAGTACTCTAAGTAGTTCAACTAATTACAATCTTTCTTCCACAGAATTATATTGCCATTTTATTAGTTTCGGGAAATTAGAATCTCTCAGTAAAGGATAAAGATCTAAAACATATCTTACTTCTGAGTGGAAATTACTGTAAAAAGTCTAACTTCAATAATAATAATTTGATTTTGATATAATAATTATTGTCTTCTGAATGTTATATGCTATTAATATTCTAGTTTATATATTCAATCCTCTATGGTGAAACATTTATCTGGACGCTTTCTTCGCCTTCGTACACCCCTCGCGTCCTTTTCCTAATCGCATAACGTGTACTTTATGGTTTCTAACATTTTTGAGATTTTTCTTTTCTTCATTCATTTTCGTTACTATGTCACTGAAAATATATTTTAACTTACATGTCTCATTACCTAGATTTCTCCCATTTTCCATTCCTGTCTCAAATCTAGCACATGAATGCGCTGTTCCCTTTATTTCCTTTCATACAACCTTACCAAACAGACGATTATCAGTTGTAAATGCCACAATTAATTCATTTAAGCATCAATAGTATACACAGGTTCTATATAGCACCCAAACCATTATCCATTCCTGTAATTTAAAATCAATACTGAACCTTATTAATGAACTTACTCCTCTTGAAACAGGTTCGTTTGATTTTACATAAATATATATCCACATTGTGCTTCAATAAATGTATATACCATATAGATTAAGAGAGTGTCTTGATAGCACAAGGTACAATAGTCTTTCACTTTAAGCAATTCAAGACTTCTTTTACATTAATGGGTATTGCGAGTCCTTGAAAATATATAGATGTTATTCGAGATATAATTTCCATCGTTTGTTTTTGAAAATGTACCTTTGTGTATTAAATGGTAAAAATTAAAATGGTTAATGAAGCAAGTATCAAATACTGTACAATTTGCATAAAGTATTAAAAAAAAACAGTACATTAACACTGATGCAAGTAAGAAGAGACAATATTCTTCCAAACGCAAACCCCACAGGTTCGTAACACACCTCAAAGGAGGAAATATCTGAGACGTTTGCAAAGACTTCGTTGATAAAAATAAGGACAAACATTTCTTATCAATCTGTCAGACCCTTTCGTTTATACATTTATTTATTTATATTCGAACAGCATACATTAATCCCAGGTGGAACTTACTCAATAACTGTCCATACATGATTATATAATACCGATATTAGAAAACATCCTTTAGAGAATCATATGCCATTTTGTTCAAGATTTTAATATAAAACTATCTTGGAGGTCTGACCACGCGCATCTCATAAATTTACACGATCTCTTATGATTTTATATTTTTTGTGCTACAGCAGTGTAACTATCTGCCTAAATGTAATTAACTGCCCATCTAGATATCAATATTATTTGTAGATTTCTGCCTAACTTTATTTACCTCACCATCTGGATATCATTATTATTATTATTATTATTATTATTATTATTATTTGTAGATGTACGTTCAGGACTACTTAATTCAGAATAGTTCCGACATCTACAACATCATGGTTCGAGAGGGAGGGCATTTTTATGTATGTGGTGACGCCAAGATGGCAACAGACGTCATGTTGACATTGGAGAAAATTCTTCAGAAAGAAGGAAACATGCGGGCTGAAGATGCTACAAATTTCATACTGAAATTACGGGTAAGTGTATGTGTGTGTGATTTCGATTTTTAAAGTAGCTTTTTACATTCGTTCAGTGCTGCCATGTCTGAAGTGTGGCAGTTTATAATTATATCTAGCACTGCGTCATCATCTGTGAGATATATACCATGATGTCCCACCTGGTCACATTATCCTGATACCAGACCGACCAGTCATAACACTAACGTATTAATGCCGGGCTGCTAACGAGGCAACTCTACGTACCATTTTTATCAGTCTTTGGTATGACTTGGCCGTGGTTTTAAACTAGTGATCTGCCGCATCCGAGGCAGACATGGCCACCGGAGCTGTCAACTTACGGATAAGAAGGAATTGGTTAATTCGGTTGCATGTATACACTTCTACTGGTGTCATAATGCAAGTTAGCTTATTTTGTACCAAGACATGCAGCTTTTACGAAATATAGAAAGATTATGAGCTCAGAATACGACCAATCTTGATTTCACAAATAATGACGTAACATTTTCAAAATCAAGATTCACTGGCAAAAAGCGGTCAGATACAGTGTATTTGTGCCTAGATATGTCTAGATATATATGATAATTGATAATTTGTAAATCATGAAGACAAAAATATTAAGTGTTATATTTTATTGATATTACATAACATGAATGTAATAAGTGAATGTTAATGTGAATCATTTTTTACGTCATCAACGTCTTCAGCCTGTATTATGTACAATTACAGTAACATGTTTCTTTATAGGATTCAAACCAATTCCATGAAGACATTTTTTGGAACGACTTTAAGGAGCTCCGAGGTAACAGACAGGACCAAGTGGCAAGTGAGGAGATTATAAAAGTACATAAAAGCCAACGAGGAAGCGAATAGGTTACTGCAATTAGGGAGGTTATTGTCTCCACACAAGCCACGGTAGTATTAATATTAATATATCACTTTTGATTTGGTTCATATTTTATCACAACCTTGAACGGCATAGTCAAATGTTTATTTTCGCCTATGAACACTTTCAAATGCGGCGTTAACTCCTGGTGATAAGGGCAAATGTTCTCGTTTATCTATAAATTCTTCAGTTTAGATGCAACTATTACTATTTATTATGATATTAATACTTGGGTGAAAAATATTGTTTTTTACAGCTTACACTCCAAATAAACGGTACTTATATAATTTAATAACGCTTATCTTTCGTTGGACCATCCAGAGACAACATATTTAGTTATTACTTATTAATGAAGAGATCATGTTCAGTACAGAAACATACAATTTCGAATAGACAGTTGTCTAGCATAAAGAACAATTTTCTGTTCTCACTTGCATAGATCTGAGGATTGTTTTTGGTGTTATGAACATTACATTTCGTAATTAGGTACCAACAATATTCGTCATCCATTTAACATGATTCTTAAGGCTGCGTTTGAGGCGGCACAAAGACAATTCGGATACAGTACTTAATACTTTGAAATGGGATCATTAGCTTTAATAACATAATATATATATATATATATATATATATATATATATATATATATATATATATATATATATATATATATATATTGCCTCTGAACATACGCCACTACGATATCTTTGATGTGGTCCCCGACTGCATTCTTCCTCACTCCTGCCACAGTGTTAGCTACTGCAGCTTTTGATTGCTTTCAGTGTTCGAACTAATATAAATCAAGTAGAGCGTGTACTGGACCGTCTACTACACATAACGGTATTGTTTCAAAACGTGAACATGGATGTTAACGGACGTTGCAATAATAAGCGAATTGTTAGCCAACAGTTTGATGTTTGCTTTTATTGATAGTAACTGGATCTCTCATCTTGGATATAGAGTTAAGATACACCCCACCCTCTCTTAGCAACCAGTTTATGGCTGACAGATCTACAGATAAAGCTACGTTTCGAATCATATAGGTTCAACATACGGCGTGCGGGAGAAAATATAACTGATTATGCTTCGCTGGTCTAATAGTAGACATAATCTTCTGAACTAATCATAATATGTTTATCATCTGAAAATCTGATTCACACGTCTCTGATCGTGCAATTTTTAATAGAGCAACTATCCAAGTTCACTTGCTGTCTGATACATCGTGTAACTGGTTCTTGTAAAGCATCAATCATCGCGGGGAGTTATTAAGTACTGTCAGACTTGGCTACACATCATATCATATACTCATAAGCTAATAATGCACATATTATAATATATATATATATATATATATATATATATATATATATATATATATATATATATATATATATATATATATATATATATATATAATGGGATATATGTGAGTATTTATGCCCTTTCGGACTTGACGTCCACAGCTGGATCCAATAAATGACATATTATTGTAAATGTTGACTGGGATACATGATGCCTGGTACATCTTGTGGTTATTTTATAGGTGTGCATTTGACAGATTCCATATACCCGTGTAACAGTTAAACCCTTTGGAAGAAATATTAGTATACTTGAATGACTCTAGTCTCGCATTTTGACTGATACGAAAAATAGTATACCAAAATGCGAAATGTCTAATCAATGTGATCCTCAGATATTGTGAGAGATATGGTTCCAATTTTTGTTATATCCATTTTTACTTCCATCTTGTGATGCCAGAGAGTATATATATATATATATATATATATATATATATATATATATATATATATATATATATATATATATATATATTGTAATTTATTTGGTATTTATCCTAACTATCACGACCGTACTACAGATAAATACCAAATAAATTATAAATTTGTTTTGGGTGCCATAAACTTACGTTATTATATAAATTAATATTGAAAACTTCATTTGATTGACAAATTCTGCTCATTTCCCTTTTACAGGATTTAAAAATATGCCACAAAAAGGAGAAGAACATGTCCCCATTCTCTAAGAGAAGGATGATAATAACATGCCCTGGATATAGTGAGGAAGATCATCTAAACCATGAGCTTTGAATTTGAAGATACTTATAGAAACACGGCTTTTACCAAGTGAAATATGTAATCCGAATCGTAATGATCAGATAAAGCTACATTACATTTATTTTTATTGGGAAATTTGTACATAAAAGATGCATAATCACTGCTTATATTTAGTAATTTCTAATGCAAAACATTCAGTTAGTTTGATAACATGCACAATCATGTGTTACTTGCAACAAAAACGATAAAGGTGAAGTTTATCGCTGAAGAATTTGGTTTGTTGCCCTATTTTACTACAATGTTTTTAATACAAATTAGTTTGAAATATACATGTAATGTAATAAAAGAAACTTCCAGAAACATTTCAGTTCAAAATTACGCTTATTTTATTCCATTTTTTCCACATCAGGTTTTTATTAAGGCTATGGGCATCCATTGCACACTTTATAAATATACGATATGACTAAGAATTAAAATTATTTACATAGGTATGGACGTCTGATAGAGTGTATTTGATTATATATTCTTTGACACATGGATTTCTTATAGGTACCAGAGCGCCATATATTTATCAATAGACCCCAATGTTAACGTGAAATAAATACATATATTTTCATCTATAAAGAACGCATGTCAGGCTTTGTCAGATATGTTAGTGATCAATCTCATCTGATAGATGATTCTAAACAGCACCATTGCGGTCGAGAGACCGGCTCGCTCACCACTAAGCCTTTGAAGCCTGTTTTCCATCATTTGTGAACCCAAGTGATGTTGATCACAGGAAGACCATCACCCGCCTCCCCACCCCCTTTTGTTCTTGTTCGGCTTGCTCATTTGGTATTATTATGCATATTGCCAATCTTTTTTCTTTGAATATGTTTACAAGCTCACTAGAAAGTATGATTACTAAGTTTAAATAGTGTCACTGATCAAACAACTATTTTATGAAATATACTGTTTTATTCTGTATTATGTACACTGAACTCTCAAACTGCTCTTCTAACACTTGTAGCTTACTGGAAAATCATTCTTTCCAAACAAATGATTTGTTTTAAATAAGAGTTGTGTTCATATGAGCACTTCTTGAGCTTCACATTATGTTATAGTATAAAATAACCATGTCATGGTCAGCATACTAATCAGTATGTATCTCTACTAATATCAAAACGGAGAATTCATCTCAAATAAAGAAACGGTCTTAATTTAGTAGATACATAACGTAACTTTATGTGCAGATAAATAAAGTCTGATCGTATCATACAGCAGACTTTCATCGATTTTTCTCTGTCCACAAACAGGGGCCCCGAGTGGCCGAGTGGTCTAAAGCGCTCTTCGTTATGGATCACTGCCATCTCACCTCTGTCTGCGGCGGTTCGAGTCTAGGATTCAGCCAATGTGGGTATGTGAGAAAGCTTGCCAGTAGCTTCTCGTGGGTCGGTGGTTCTTTCCGGGGTTTTCCCGGGTTCTTCCTCCACCATTAATACTGGCCGCCATGTATAGCCTATCGTGTGCTGAAAAATGGCGTTAAACCCTACAACAACAACAACTGTCCACAAACATATAAGGTCACTATTCCCGGTTGTTGACCACAGGATATCTCAGTTATATGAATATAAATCTTCCCTGCTTTGTGCATTCAAGCGATTTCAGGCAATAAGCCACACTGTTGAGATATATATATTAAGTAACAGAATCTGACTGACTTAAAAATAGAAATATGTCAAGAATAAATAAGAACTTTTGCGAACAAATGGAGGTATTACTGCTTAAAATAAAGACCATCAACTCTCTAAGAGAGTTTCTGAGAGGTACATATTTCATTTAGTCGTTGATGCTCATTTCCCATTTGGTATGGACAAATGATACAACTTAACATCATCATAAACTGTAATATGTTCCTAAATTATTGATTGAAACTGATTGGAAGATTGCTTACACAAAATCAAGCTGGAGATAATAATCAAAATTTGGTGGTTTTGTCATGTGCTGCAAATTAATTCAAGTTTTATTTACTTTTATCATCGAATATTCATATACATAGTCAAACCTAAATTTGTTAGATATGTATTCTTCTTTTGCAATTTAAACAGTAGGTATCATTGGAAAAAGCAATTAACTATTTATATTGAACAGTCTTTAGGTTTTATAGGTTTTAAATGGAATAGGAGACAAAAACAAATACGACAGAAATGAGAAGGGAGAGTGTGTCACCGGTACATGCAAAAAATAATTACTGTCGGTAGCCAGTCGGTCTAAGGACAATCCAAAAGCACATGTGCGATTACATCATGCATTAAAATCGAAATTCAACAGTGTGCATTTCCATATGAAATAAATAATCTAAATCATAATGATGCATGTAGTTCGGCCGTGCACGTGAAATTAAGATTATTAATGTAAGTTAGGGACGAGACAAACTATATAAAAATAACGCAAACTTGACAAATTAATCGTATAGTTAATCAAATTAATTATATAGTTTCTACTTAAATTGAGATCCTTGTGTACGGATTGTATTGCAAGTGATACTAAATCTTCCTGGGAACCCTTGGTGACTCATGTGGTCTAAGGTACAAGCCGTCATAGATCATTCACATCTCACCTCTGTCTGAGAGTATCGGCTAGGTCAACGTACGTATGTGAGTTCGCTTTCCGTGGGTCAATGGTTCTTCCCGGATTCTTCTTCCAACAAATATTCTGGCCTCACCATATAATCTACCATATAATCTATATGGTGTTAAATCCATACAGACAAACCAAACCAATCTCTTCATTTTCACAAACAAGACACGAAAAAAAGAATGACTTTCTCTTAAATATCTTATGTAAGGCAGAAAACACAAGATTGAAATACCTATAGGTTCAGTAGTTGTTTTTCCTTTACTTCGTTTTTATATAATAAAAATAAGTTCATGAACATGCGGAATAACATGTATGCAATTAAACTATCTTAAAATAATTGGCAAAACCAGATGCAACTACTTCATATATAGCATAAACATAAAGGGTGGCTGTGATTTAATTTGCCACTTGTAAGATAGCTCATGCTCACCATAGGTCCTTATGTGGACTCTGGACTTCTGTGAACATGCTGACACGAGCTAGGCTCCTACGATGTTCGTTAGTGTCGGCTTGTACGGAGTGTTTTTCTTTCTTATTTTCCCAAAGACCTCGTTGCTAATGTTTGGTCAAATAAATAACAGTTTCTATCCTACGTTAGTGTGGTACGCTGTCTTAGGGAGCAAGCTTAGATCATTTATTGAACAAGGTCATATCCAGGTACCCCACATCACTTACGGGAGATATATCTGCCAGAGATAGACAGGTGAAAAATGTATTACGTCTAAAAAGAAGTGTGTCACATTGAAAACAAAACATCATACAAAATACGAAACATGATTTATATATGAACGAACGACATCCTCGTAAGTAGTGAGGACACACAATTATTTTTTCCAGCCAGATGAAAACTACAAACTCTGATAGAACACAACCCACAACTATCTGTATTGACTCTTGGATTGCTCAGCTGGAAGCATGCAACCTTTCTTATGTTTTTAAATAATTTTAAAATAGTCTGGAATGTATCAATGACAAGTATATTTAGTCTAGCTTAAGAAAACAAATTGTATGCGGTTTCTTGCTATTCCTTGTATCAATGTGGATAAAACTGTGATTCGCAACATCTCGTTTTTGTACTTGTGCTTTTGCGGCAAGCTTGTCAGCTTAAATAAAATATCTTTTAACTAGGGTTTGTGTTTTTCTTCATGTTAGCACAGAAAAACATTCACTTTGGTGATATGAGGGAAATCAAATTAAGTTATAACATTAATAGCCAGGTGTAAGATCAAAATAATAATTTGCATTTACCCCATACTTCAAAATGCGATTTCGTGTAAAACAAAGGACGTGACAGATATATTACAGGCACATAACATAGTACCTTACTACCAGGAACTGGTTCACATCACCCAATCGTGTTGCAATATGTAAACGGTTAACACGTTCGACTGACTGGTGATACATAAGGCCAGTAACCCAAATCCTTGCACACAAGTAAGCTAGCCTTTTCCGCTGTGTAAAGTGAATAGAAAACTCTTACATCGGATAATAAATGAAGTTCGGGCAGTAAGGCACCCTGTCCCCATCTTCTAAACATTTGCCCATTTGATTTTCGGTGAATCTTTAGGGCTAAAACAAAACAATGCCACCTAAAACTGAAATTAATAGCAAGTCAAAGGGGAACTACAAACAGCATGAACGCTTATTGCCCAAGTGACATGCAGCTTATAAATAAGTAATCAAAGATGACAAGAACAAACAGCTTATATAGTATTTGATACAAATGTTTATAATTATTTTTCCTTACACAGGAATACTAAAAATTTCGATTTTGTATAGTGAAATACTGTGCATGCTGTACGGAACATAACTGTGTGCGTGTGTGATTTGGATTTTTAGCGTAGCTTTAAAAAAATCTTACAATCATGTCGCTAAGATGTCTGCAGTGTGGCAGTGATGTCTAGCACTGGCCCATCATGCCGCACATGTGGCATTATGTCCAACCCAGTCACATTATCATGCCACCAGGTCGACCAGTCCTATGACTATCTTCTTAATGATTAGTTCTATGCAAAGCCAACTGTTAGTACCATTTTTTAAACGTCTTTCGTATGACTCGGCCGAGGTTCGAGCCCGCGATTTGCAGCATTCAAGGCGGATGTTCTAATCACCCGGCCATCGGTGTGGTCGCGACATAACTGAAAGAAAGGAATACCCAGAAGTGTATAGTTTCCTTTCACTAAATGCTTTTCTCTTGCGATGTACGGAGAAAAGTGGGATTTCTTGTGGGTAAATAAATTGTCTACAAATAAGTAACTTATAAACATACAGTCTAACATTTGGACTTTTGCAGAGAACATGGAGCATACGGGTAGTTATGGTTTAATTTTGTGCTCAGCTATGAAGCGGATTGAACATATCAGATAGTTTACGTCCAACAGTAGCCTTTCGTATGGAAGTTCATGTTCAAAAAGAGCCTTTAATATGGAAGTTCGTGTTCAAAAGTAGCCTTTGTTCGTCTTTTATGGGAATATTCCAAAATAATCAGAGAAAATGTTAACAGTACGTTATAAATATGCAACACAATTGCCCATGGGAAATCAAAGCTTAAAGAAATTATTATTGTTTCACGGTATCACTGCTTATTCAATACAAAAATGGAAAATAAGCTAAATTTTTTAAACTGTATAAAGAATTCATACAGAAAAAGAACTACTGAAAAAGGTTATTATAGCAAAACACAATTAATCAATGTAAAAAAAGCTCAAATATGTATAACTAATTTACCAAGATTGCTTAAACAACAGTATACAGCAGGACAATATAAATTAGTCTCCAACAACAGGAGGATCTTCCTTTCGCCGTAAACTGTCATTGATTCTGGTTAATCGCGGTCGTTTCTTGAAAAGCGTTTTACTTTGTTATATGACTTATGAAAATAATAATAATAATAATAATAATAATAATAATAATAATAATGTTAATAATACAAATAATGATAATAATAATAATAATAATAATAATTATTATTATTATTATTATTATTATTATTATTATTATTATTATTAAATTTTCATAAGTGATATTATTACATACAGGAACTATCGAGTAAGTGACCAAAATCAGCCAGACGTGGTACATTGAATTTAAATAATTTGTTAAATTATTTCATTGAATCAATTACAATTCATGTGCTGAATCCATTGCTTCGTATCCCTCATGGAGAACAAATCAGTCAGCCGAAACTCATCATTCTGTTGGACCTCTAATCAAAGCCAGCATGGTGTAGTTTCCGACGTTTATGATAGGTCTTTCTCATAACTAGTTAGTCAATGCTGGACTATAAATGATCAGTGCCATTTTTGTACTTTATACTATTTAGGATCGTAATTTACGAGCACTTGTCTATGCTGTTATCGCTTAACATGCATAAAATGTTGTTCCCTGTATACATCACATTTTGAATCATATCGACGCTTAATGAACTCCAATTTGGTGATTTGAGAGTGAAGAATCACTTTAAGCTAAATAACATAGCGAGATTACGGTACAAATACTAACTAGTATAATTCTCTTATACGCCAAAAGGAGAATGCGCGTAAAATAAAGCAATTGATATTAACAGACACAAAAGTTAATACCAGGAACAGGTGGATTTCACCCAATCGTATCGAACGTGTGAACTTTCAACACCTTTCTCTTACTACATATACATGAAGCCACTATCCAAGGTATTTGACTACAAATGTTCCGTTGACATACATTAGAACTGGTGGAAATGCAATGGTAGGCGAGGTATGCCGAATATAATCTCACGAAGGTTCATGTGCGGGATATCAGCCTGCAAAATATTCTCTACAACATGAAATTAAAACAAGCGTTCCTTGTGTATTTAATACTATACAGGCTATAAGCCATATGAGTCCTACATAAAGCAGACCAATCTTTATCAACATATTTTTATTATTTTTGGCGAAAGTTTGGGAATAAAAATAGAACAATGCCAAGTAAAGTAAAATGTATAGTAAGACAAAGGGGAATACAAACAAGAGGTATAGTAGTCGTACAGCTAAGACATATCACATGTATTTATGTTTTAGTGCTACGTATTACTACCCAAATTATAGGCCTTGTATAGTGTGTTCCTATCTCAGTTGACATTGGAATGAGTAGTCAACAATTTCAGGAATATCCCACACACTTGGCAGCCCATATGAACACACTCCCACAAATCGATATGTAATTAATATGCTTACTGTACTGCTTTTATCCTGGTTGAATCAAAATCTGACACTAGGAAATAAACGCATTTTTATGTTCCGTTGAAGAATATAATTTCAAGAAGGTTCATGTGCTGGATATATTTTTTGAACGAAACGATACGTAGCTTACACTTCCTATAGTCATAATATATTTTTATTCGTTTCGTTAAAGCAAGTATTTCAACTTAACTCGATTTTGTCACTCCCGGCTTTCTGAGCTTTCTAGCTGAAATGTAGGCAAAAGAAACTTTAAAACAGGTCCATTTCTTTTGATGAGAATTTGAATTTATTAGAAAAAAGGCAACAGAGTAAGTAAAGTCTGACTAAAACATTATTACTTTACTTTGTATAAAAGCGTCGTTATTGGTTGCCATTTGTATGAGTTATTCCTGAAAATTGACTTAAGATACAATGTAGTTGACATCAAAACAAGTTACAATGCCCCGATAGTTAGGCTGTAAAACCCTGACTCACAAAACATAAATATCAGCGTCGAGGGTTGACACGAAGGACAAGGAATACGGATGCATGCAAAGGAGACACGTAGCGCACAATAAAGGAGTCAAAACTGATTTTTTTTTTTAAAATTTAAAAAAGAAAATAGAGAAATGAACGGTTTAGTCGCCTCGCATTAGAATAATACGTCCAGGCAGAGCACCATCGATTCAAGGATACTCCAAGGCACCTACACAACTACATCACTTACAACACCAATACTTCAAGAGATCTGTTGTGTATTTCCAGCTGAAGTAAAATATTAATTAATTTCAATCACATCTGTACGTGTAATTCATATTAATCGAAAACAAGCACCTAAGAAATGATTAGTTGAAGTGCACGATTAGTAAGCGATTTTATATTATGAAATGTCAACCATAGTATAAGGGAGGTAACTGACAAACACTGAGACTTGTAGTAGTTGTCTTTCCTTAATTGCCCGTTTCAAACACTATACAGTTCGTGGAAAAGTGAAATCTATTGTACGAAGTTAAATTATCTAAAACCAAGTAATTTATAAAGTGAGAGACTAAAGTGTTGGCTTGTATAAATATGAGACTGCATGTATTTATGAATTAATTTTAATATCAGAGATGAGGAGGCTGCCATACATCAGCCAGCTCATGCGCATCAGATGGTTGTTGTGTGGAATGTGGTCTTCCGTGAACATGTCAATTAAAGGCTGGGTTACTACGATGATGTTCTGGATTTCTGATATGGCTCCAAAAGTTCGAGGAACTGTGTAGTTTTATATGGAGTAGAAAGGAAATAACTGACTGGCGTGGTTATCGTTATGAATGTCGGATCTTAATATTATATTGGACAAAACAATACAATTGGACAAAGTGATGTACAACTCAAAAGAAGGTAACAAAAGAACTTATATTGATGGTCACGCGAAAGTATGGATTTTTTCTTCTGACTTCTTGCAAAAAGATATGCAAAAATATTTTATTTTTTAAACCTGTGAGAATATGAAAAGAAGAGCAACTATAAATGTTGGCTATTATTGCATGAAATGTAGGACATCAGCTCATATATATAGTAATTCACTCTAATGTACTTAAATAAACATATACTTTATGATGATAGTTATGCAATCATATCACAAACAGTGTAAATCCAGAAACAGAGAGAGGACAGGTCGTATTAGCGGTCAATGTAGACGTTTTTAGTAAGGTATGTTGCAGAATTAACTTATTTAGCATTTAATAGACGATAATAATAGATTATCCATTGATAACTAACGGTAGTCAGCTAACAACTGGTATCAAATTATGACTAGGACAGGCTATACCGTACTCTTTATGAACTCGACTAGTTAGCTTTCAGTATATACAAGGTGAATGGTCATACAGGTCTACGTCTGGGGCGAAGTGAGATGGGGCATTATACTTCCATATTCTGTCATATTTATGCCCGTATATTCGTACAAAGCTGAACGATATATGACTGTTCTAAAATTTTACTTAACCTGCCAAAATGTGGCCTGAAGGCGCCCGTTAATGCGGCAGACTCCTGTATCTAGATAATTATGCCTGTTGGCTTCCGAGCATTGGAAATATTTGATTGTGTCAGGCGACCCTTATCTGATCACTGCACGTAACCAGATACTTTGTTATCGCGTGTATCCGCCTTATACAAGGAACGGTATAGGACACAGACTGGTATACTTCTGCGATCACATTACAAATAGCATAAATCGATCGATTGATCGATCGATTGATCGATCGAGAGAAGAACATAGTTGCGATCAATGCCGACTTTTTCATACAAGGAAGTGCACAGCGCACAGACTGGTATAATTCTAGAAAAACATTATAAACAGAGAGAGGGAGAGAGAGAGTAGAACACAGTTGAGATCAATGACGACCTTTTCATACAAGAAACTGCACAGCGCACAGACTGATAAACAGAGAGAGAGAGAGAGAGAGAGAGAGAGTAGAGCATAGTTGCGATCAATGACGACGTTTTTATGTAAGGTATGTTGCTGATGTAGCTTATTTTAAATTTCGTCCAGGAGGATATGCTAGTACTACAAGCAGTGATAACCAATAGGAGCCATTAAACATTTGAGATAACTATATGAATAGGCTAGGCCTTCCGGTAATCTTTATGAACTCGATGTGTTTGTTTTCAATATAAAGAAGTAAAATGACCATTAAGGTCTCTGTCTGGACGTGCGTTACACTCCCAATATATAACCTTGCACTTACTATGCATTCTGTCATGTTTTACATTTTAGTTCAACCAATTCCATCTTTTAAAGGATGAAGA
Organism: Sinohyriopsis cumingii; assembly: GCA_028554795.2. Classification (NCBI taxonomy): domain Eukaryota; kingdom Metazoa; phylum Mollusca; class Bivalvia; order Unionida; family Unionidae; genus Sinohyriopsis; species Sinohyriopsis cumingii. The sequence goes on along the minus strand of CM068824.1, from coordinate 123,780,510 downwards.
ATCCAGGCTCTAACATGTGGCTTCATTGTTTTTCTAATATATTTAAAACTAGTTTACTTTGTTTACCTGTCAGCATTTCCCGCAGACATGATTTAAATAGTGGTAATTTTGTCATGTCTATGTTTAGCAGTTCTTATAACATCAGAAAAAGTATAGTAACAGCTTGAGTAGTCAATTTCTTATTAGAAGAATCCAGAGCATTATAGTAGTAATCTGGCCTTTAATTTACATGTTCACAGAAGACTGCATTCCACACAACAACCTTCTGACAAGCATAAGCTAGCTGATAATCAAATTAATTAATAACTACCTGCAGTCTCATATGTATACAGACCTGCACTTTATTTACTCGTTTTATCAATTATTTGGTTTTAGATAATTTGACAGCGTATTATACATTTCACTTTTACCCCGAACTGTTATATTGTTTGAAAAATGCAATCAAGGAAAGACAACTACTACACATCTCAGTATTTGTCAGCTATCTCCCTTACACCATGGTTGACATTTCATAATAATAAATCTCACATTTTAAGTGCTTGTTCATGCGCACTGCAGCTAATTATTTCTTAGGTGATTGTTTTCGATCAATATGAATTATATACACAGATGTGATTGAAATTAGTTACTATTTTACTTCAGCTGGCAATACACAACAGGTCTCTTGAAGTATTGGTGTTGTAAGTGTTGCAGTTGTGTAGGTGCATTTGGAGTATCTTTGAATAGATGGTGCGCTGCCTGGACGTATTATCCTAAGGAAAGGCGACTAAACCGTTCTCTTCTCTATTTTCTTTTATTTTGACTGTAACGTCTTTGACTTCTTTATTGTACGGTATGTGTCTCCTTTGCAAGCAATCGTACGTCTAGTCCTTCGTGTAAGCCCTCGACGCTGATATTTATGTTTTTGACGTCTCGACGCTGATATTAATGTTTTTTCCGTCAGGGCTAACGGCCTAACTAACGGTGCTGTGTAGGGTGATTTGATGTCGACTAACATTGTAAAGAGAGTAAAATTTTCAGGAATATCTCACACAACTGGCAACCAATAACGAGGCTTCTCAGACTTTGATTGAACCAGGATAAAAACAGCACAGTAAGTATATTAATTACACATCAGTTTGTGGAAGCGTGTCCATATGAACTGAGAGGTGTGTAGATATTGCTGAAACTTTGAGTATTCGTTCCGATGTCAACCGACATCGGAACACGCTATACAAGGCCTTCATTTGGGTAGTAGGAAGTAGCACTAAAAGGTAATTAACATGTGATACGTCTTACATGTAGGACTACAGTACCTCTTGTTAGTATTCCCCACCCCCTTGTCTTACTACACAGTTTACTGTTCTCGGCATTGTTCTGTTTTTTTAATTGTCAAACTTCCGTCGAAAATAACAAAAATATGTTTATAAGCGTTGGCCTGCTTTATGTAGGAATTATTTGGCTTATAGCCTGCATTTTATTAAATAAACAAGGAACACGTTTTTATGTTCACTTTACAGAGATGATTTTGTTCTCTGTAAAAGTCCTAATTTTAGACTGAAACTTTATGAATTGCTTCTTTGCCGACAGAAAAACACCTCCCCTGTGGCCTAGTGGTTAGAGTGTCCGCCTCGAAAGCGGGAGGTCGTGGGTTCGAACCCCGGCCGAGTCATACCGAAGACTTACAAAAATGGTACTAACAGCTGCCTCACTAGACACTCAGCATTAAGAGGTTAGTGACAGGACTGGTCGGCCTGGTGTCAGGATAATGTGACTGGGTGGGACATCATGTTACATGTCTGCAGCATGATGCCCCAGTGCTAGGCATCACTATAAACTGCAACACTGCAGACATCGTAGCATGATTGTTAACTGTTAAAGCTACGTTAAAAATCCTAATCACACACACACACACACACACACACTCTTTGAAGACAATTTTTGTTTTGCCCACAAGAAATCCCACTTTTCTGTGTACATCGCAAGAGAAAAGCATTTAAGGAAACGAAACTACTACACCTCTGGGTATTCGTTTCATTCAGTTATTTCCCGACTGCTCCGCTGGCCTAGTGGTTAGAACGTTCGCTTCGAATTTGGGAAATTTTGGGTTCGAACCTCGGCTGAGTCATACAAAAGACGTTTAAAAATGGTACAGCTGGCTTGATAGTAAATTAGCATTAAGAGGTTAGTGTTAGGACTGGTCGACCTGGTGTCAGGACAATGTGACTGGGTGGGACATAATGCCACATGTCTGCGGCATGATGCCCCAGTGCTAGACATCACTTTAAACTGCCACACTGCAGACATCTTATCGACATGATTGTAAAACTGTTAATGTTACGTTAAAAATCCAAATCACACACACACACAGTTATGTTCCGTACAGCATGCACATTATTTCACTATACAAAAACGAAAGTTTTAGTATTGTTGTGTAAGGAAAAATAATTATTAACATTTGTATCAAATACTATATAAACTGTTTGTTTTTGTCTTCTTTGATAATATTTGTATAAGCTGCATGTGCCTTGGGCAATAAACTTTCCTGCTGTTTGTTGTTCCCCTTTTGACTTGCTATTCATTTCAATTTTCGATGGCATTGTTTTGTTTTAGTCCAAAAGATTCACCGAAAATCAAATGGGCAAATGTTTAGAAGATGTGATCTTCTGTATGTGGGGACAGAAGGCTTTACTGTCCGAACTTTATTTATTACCCGATGGAAGATAGTTTTCTATTCACTTTACACAGCGGATTAGGCTAGCTTACTTGTGTGCAAGGATTTGTGTTGATGGTCTAATGCATCACCAATCAGTGAAACGTGTTGAACGTTTACATTTTGCAACACGATTGGGTGACGTCCACCTTTTCCTGGTAGTATACTAAGTTATATGCCTATTAAACATATGTCACGTCCTTTGTTTCACATGAAATCTCATTTTGAAGTTTGGGGAAAATGCTAATTAGCATTGTGACCTTTGACCTGGTTATTAATGTTATAACTCAATATGATTTCCCCCATATTCCCAAAGTGAATGTTAATCGGTGCTAACATGAAGAAAAACACATATCCTAGTTAAATATTTTTTTTATTTTTAAGCTGATAAGCTTGCCGAAAGAGTACAAGTAGAAAATGAAGATGTGGCGAATCACAGTTTAAAATAAAAAAACATTGATCAAACTAATACCATCGAATCGCATACAGTTTGTTTTCGTAAGCTAGACTAAATATACTTGTTATTTATACATTCCAGAACTCTGTTAAAATTATTGAAAAACATAAGCAAGGTTGAATGCAACCAGCTAAGCAATCCCATAGTCAATGCAAATAGTTGTGTGTTGTGTTCTCTCAGAGTTTGTAGTTTTCATGTGCCTGAAAAAATAATTGTATCTCCTCACTGCTTACGAGGATGACGTTCGCTCATGTATAAATAATATTTCGTATTTTGTATGATGTTTTGTTTTCAATGTGACACACGTCTTTTTAGACGTAATACGTTTTTCACCTGTCTATCTCGGGCAAAGATATATCCCGTAAGTAATGTGGGGTACCTGGCTATGCCCTTGTTCAATAAATAATCTAAGCTTGCTCTCTAGGACAGAGTACCACACTAAGGTAGGATAGAAACTGGTATTTATTTGACCAAACATTAGCATCGAGGTCTTTGTGAAAATAAGAAAGGGGAACAACTGCCTCGAAGTGCATCCATACAAACATTTACACGTGGGTGTCATTTGGAAACCTGATTAGATGAAATATTCAAATATTGACTGACTCTTAATGAGAAAAAAGACAAAACGTCAGACAATAAAATAAGAAGACAATGCTATATCATTTATTTAGATATTCTCTTCATGTTCTTCAAACAGGTAATTAAATAGTTCTTTTTGCGTTAACTCTATTGAACACATGTTAAACACTGTCAGATATGAGTAATTTCTTTAATCTATAAATCCCGATGGGCTTTTATGTCGGCCAACTTGTAATCATCCCTTGACGTTTGCAACATTGTGGGCTACGTTTTCTTTTTCAAGACCCTCCCAAAAGCTGACTGACTGAGCGCTAACCAAGTCGGTCACATACACTCCATTCAAGAGACACCAAAGAGCATCGTAGGAGCCTAGCTCATGTCAGCACGTTCACAGAAGGCCAGATTCCACAGAAGGACATATGGTGAACATTAGCTATCTTACAAGTGGCAAATTAAATCATAACTACCTTTAATGTTTCTGCTATATATGGAATTTTTGCTTTTGATGTTATTAAATTTTAAGATATTTTTATTGCGTATGTGTTATTTCGCATGTTCTTGAAATAATTTGTATGACATAAAACGAAGTAAAGGACAGACATCTATTGAATCTGTAGGTATTTCAATAATCTGTTTTCCGCCTTACATCATATATTATATTTGATATGGAAAAAACTAATATTTATGAGTCTTGTTTGTGATAATGATGAAATTGATTTGGTTTGGCTTTGTGGGTTGAACACCATTTTTGAATACATGTTAGATTATTTGTTGAGGCCATAATATTTGTTGGAAGAAGAACACGGGTAAAACCATTGACCTACGGGAAGCTAACTCATATACCAACGTTGGCCTAGCCGATGCTCTCAAACAGAGGTGACATATAAATGATCTATGAAGGCATGCACCTTTGACCAATCAGTCACCAAGGGTTTCCAAGAAGATTTAGCATCAAATAATTTGCAAATCATACATAAGGATCTCCGTTCAAGTACATACAGCTGAATGACTAATTTGTCACGCTAGAGTTTTTTTTGTGTATAGTTTGTCTCGTGCCTAACTTACGCTACTAATCCTAATTTCACGTGTACTGCCGAGCTGCATGCACCATTATGATTTAGATTATTTATTTCATGTGGAAATGCACACTTCTTTGTGTTGAATGTTGATGATTATGAATGATGTAATAGCACATATACTTTTGGACTGTCAATGGACCAATTGGCAACTGACAGTACATTTTTTATGTATGTACCTGTGACACACCGTCCCTTCTCATGTCTATTTTATTTGTTATTGTCTCTTATTCCATTTAATGCCTATAAAACGTAAAGACTGTTAAAAATAAACGGTCCATTACTTTTACCAATGAAACTACCTACTGTTTAAATTGCAAAAGAAGAATCAATATCTAATAAATTTAGGTTTGACTTTGCATAGGAATATTCGATGATAAAAGTAAATAGAACATGAATTAATTTGTAGCACATGACAAAACTGCCAAATTTTGATAATTATTTCTAGCTTGATTTTGTGCAAGTGTCACGTTATAAGTAAGGAACAATAGCCAGATTGCAACATGCATATGCTAGACCGTGAGGTTAATTATTCGCTTCATAAAAGGAGAAGCCAGTTGTATATAACATGGCCATAGGAACTTGTTCCTGGCGCCTTATTCTGCTGAGTGTTATTCACAGGTAAGTGTCATGAATTGCCGGTTTGGGCTCAAAGGAACATCAAGTGAGTGTAGTAAATCCACCCTTGACAGACTGCTTGGGATGAAGCAATGTCTGCTAATTATGTAGACCATGGGTGAATCGACATCCACTCGGAATTGAGCAAGTCGTGGCCACCATTGGAATCGCAAGTTTAAATCTAGTGTCTTGAAACTAAACGTTAGTAGTCGCTAAACCATCTTACGGGAATTACATAACGAAGTAATAAGCTACTCCGACGTCATTCGAAATTGGCGGGAAACATTGTTATTCAGGGAATTACAAAGTAGCTTCGGAAAGGTCAATGACTTATTTGCTCGATTGTCGCAATCTATCACGGCAAGATAATTGTACTTTAATCATGTACAGTATGTATACTTCATTACTAGAATCGTTAGTATGTAGAATTACGATTTGTAGGGTTTGATTCATTTTTAGTGTTTGATCTACATGCATCTTTTGAGATATGAGCAATGTTTATGTAAAGAATTAATATTGTAATTCGCTAGTTGGTTAATTCGTAGTAACCTCGTGTATTTATTCATGTGATATTCTAGATTTGCAAATGTTGAATTGATCTATAACTTTGTATAATGGTTGCAGTGTGCAACATTAGTTAAGATGAGTATTTGACTATTTGTGTTTACTTTGTAGGAGTATAATGTGTAAGGATAGATCAGCGCATGGATATGTGGATATCTGTGTACACTTTGGAGAAGTGTAATGTACAGAAATGCGTCTAATTATGTGATATTGTTCTGTATAACGAGATTGAGAATCTATATATACAGATGTGATTAAATCTATTGATATACACATGATAAGCATTTGATAACGTGTATACCATACCAGAAAGTATGGGTATTTCGATGTGCACGAATGCGTGGCCAAAGAAGGTAATGGCTTATCTGATCATAGATTGTTGTTTAGTCTGAGGCTCGATAGCTAGAGGAATATACGTATGTCCTTGTGTGTGTTCGGACAGGAAGCTATTAGGAACCGGAGGAGCTGTAGGAGACAGAGAATGAAAATACCTTGGTACAGTTGGTCACGAGTCTCTGGGAGACAAGAAAAGGAGAGAACGGAAGTGGAGGAAGTGGAAGGGTGAAGGACGTGGCTGTTGGACTGAAGAGGTACTGAGTACCAGTCAAGAAATAATACATGAGTTGAAACACAGGACAGGAGGAAAATCTATTACACTAAGTCAGATGATGAAATAAGCCGTCACCTGGTCGAGTGAAAAACGAGTGATAGGGTTTGAATATTGAATTTCATTTGAGGAAGGATTATCTGTTATTGAATGGTATTAAATTTGTTGTTTATTTGAATTTCACCTTTTGTGTATTCAGTACTTCAACTGTCGGCATTGCTGACTGAGGGCTCGGAGATTAAAATCTCTATCACTACTTCAATTTCTAACAAAAACGAGCCAGGGTGGGACTTCTGTAATAATTATAGATACTACTGGGAACACCCCACCCCAACCTAAGGTAGTCTATGACGACCGTTTTACAGCAAGCAATCATTGAATCAGTTACAATCAATATTTTAGGAACTCAATATAGTATACGATAATGCGGAGTTATTTAACAGAACATTGGTCCATATCACACGCGGAATGAGCGTCAACAACTAAAAGAAATGTTTACTTCTCAGGAACTCTCATAGAGAGTTGAATTTTTTAAATATTAAGCAGTAAAATCTCCCTTTTATTCGCAAAAGTGTGTGTGTAAATATATATATATATATATATATATATATATATATATATATATATATATATATATATATATATATATATATATATAGTGTGTGTGTGTGTGTGTGCGGCTTATTATCTGAAATTGATTGAATACCCAAAGCGGGGAGCTTTATATTCATATAACAATGGTGATTTGGCAGGATATCCTGTGGTCAAAAACTGGGAATAGTGACCATATATGTTTGTGGACTGAGAAAAATCGCTGAAAGTGTGTATTACGATACGGTCGGAATTTGATTCATCTTCACAGAAATTTACGCTACGTATCTACTAAATTAAGACCGTTTCTTTATATGAGATAGATTCTCCGTTTTGGTATTATAAGAGATACATACTGATTAGTATGCTGACATTTGACCTGGTTATTTTATAATATGACGTAATATGAGTTATCTCTCATCACGAAAATGAAGTTCAAGAATGGCTCAGATGAACACGACTCTTACTTAAAACAAATCACTTGATTCGAAATAATAATTTCCCTGTAAGCTGCAAGTGTTAGAAGAACAGTTTGAGATTTGAGTTTACATAATACAGAACATATTAGTATATGTTATAAAATAGCTGTTTGAACAGTGACACTATTTAGACTTATTAATCATACATTCGGGGGAACTTGTAAACATATTGAAATAAGAAAGACTGGCTATATGCATAATAATACCAAATGATCAAGCCGGACAAGGAAACAAGGGTGTGGGGTGGATGGAGGGTGATGGTCTTCCTCTGATCAAAAAGACTTGGGTTCGCAAATGTTGGAGGACAGGCTTCAAAGGCTCATTGGTGAGCGTGCCGGTCTCTCTAACATATCTGACAGTGTGTGACATACGTTCTTTAGTAGATGACACTGTATTTACTTCATTCAACGTTAGCATTGAGGTATATTGATAAATAAATGGTGCTTTGGTACTTATAACAAATACATGTCTCAAAGAATATATAACAAAATACACTCTATCAGACTTCATACTTATGTAATTAATTTTAATTCAGTGTCATATCATATTATTTATAATGTGTGCATTGGATGTATACAGCCTTAATCAAACTTTGATATGGAAGAAATGAAACAAAATGAACGAAATTTTTAATTGAAATCAACTAAATATAGGTATAGGATAAATATTCCAACGTTTGCACCAGTGAGTTACGCATTCTGGTATATACGCATACAATGTAAACTATTTTTGGAAACACATACGATCTTGTCTGTGCAAAACAAAGTTTGCAGTGAACGTCTTCTTGTCACAACTAATACATATGATTTGAAATACTTATGCATAGTTGATAGTTGTAGCTTGCTGTTGCGAATAGAGCTGCACTTAAAAACTTCATACTAAGTACCGTTAAACCTGTTTGTAAAGTACAATCAATGGCACAGATATACCTTCTGTCAACATCTCCTGACTTTTTCACTTAAACGTTTCTGGAATTTTTTTGTATATTACATTATATGTATATTTCAGGCAAGTATGTAATAAAATATTGTAGTAAAACCTTTACCGTTTTTGTTGCAAGTAAAATAGTATTGTCCATGTTGTCAAACTAACTGAATAACAGCAAATACCCCTGCCAAATATTCCGCATATTAAGAACATTGAAATAGTTACATGTTTGTCATTGAGAATTACTAAACATAAGCAATGATTATGCATCCTTTATGAACAACTTTCCTATTAAAAATGAAAGTAAGGTAGCTTTTCTTGAACATTACGCTTCGGATTTCATAGTTCACTTGGTGGAAGCCATGTTTGTATAAGTCTTTTCAAATGCAAAGTTCATGAGTTAGATGACTTTTCCTCATTATATCCAGGGAATGATATCATCCTTTCCTTAGAGAATGGAAAATTTTCTTGTCCTTTTTGTGGCATGTTTTAGAATCCTGTAAGAGGAAAAGTGTTCTTTATACATTAACATAAAGAATAAAACCATGTGTATGGCACCAAAAACAAATTTGTTATTTATTTGATATTTATTCATTATATCGTCGCGGTACTACGAATAAATACAAAATAAGATATATATATATATATATATATATATATATATATATATATATATATATATATATATATATATATATATATATATATATATATCTTCTCCGGCATTCCACTCCATCATGGAGATGCCTCTATAGCAAAGTTACTGTTAAAAGTGACAGAGAGACTAATTGCAGCCAGTTCCAGACCGTATAGGTCATAATTCTTAGCAAGATAAATCATTGAATCATCCTGTCTCTTCAGTATGGATAGCTTCGCATGATGAACAAATGTCCCACGCACTAGATCATTGAATTTTATCAGTAACTGAAATAATAAGCTGCAGTCATAAAATATATTGTTATATTCTGCACTCAGCTATAAGTTAAAATGGGAACTATATCTCACGCAGTATTTCAGGATCACAATGATTAGTCACTGTGCATTTTAGTGTACTATTTTTAGTATAAATCAATAAAAATGCGAGACTAGATTCATTCAAGAGAGCATCTTGTATACTAATATAGTAACCACAGAGCTATAACTCTTACACAGAAATATGAGATCACAGTAATGTGTCAATTGCACACCTAGAACATAACCATTAGATGTGCCAGACATCATATATACCAGTCAACATTCATAATATTATGTCATTTGTTGGCTCCAGCTGTGGACGTCAAGTCTGAAAGGGCTTGAATACTCACATATATGCCATGATATATATTATAATATGTGCATTTTTAGATAAGGATTATGTGTAATGATGTGTAGGCAAGTTTGACAGTACTCAATAACTCCCGGCAATACTTGATGCTTTACAAGAACCAGTCACACCATATATCAGACAGCAAGTAAACTTGGACAGTTGCTCTATTAGAAATTGCACGATTAGAGATGTGTGAATCAGGTCTTCAGATGATGACCATATTATGATTCGGTGAGAAGAGTATTATTGTTAGTAGACCAGCGAAGCCTCATCAGTTATATTTTCTCCCACACGCCGATATATTGAAACTATATGATTCGAAACGTCGCTTTATCTGTACATCTGTCATCTGTCAGCCATACATTGGTTGCTAAGACAGGGTGAGTTGTATCTTCACACTCTATTCAAGATCAGAGATCCGGATATTGTCGTCAAAAGCAAGCATCAAACTGAATGCTCTCTATTATATATAGTTTGATACATGCTTATAATGATATTATCCGGAACTCTCATCTAGGATTGAATGTGAAGGTATCCCTCACCCCTTCTTAGCATTATGCAGCCATCCAAACTAGGCTAACAATTCGTTTATTAATACAACTTCCGTTAAAAACCATGTTGACGTTTGGGAAACCAATATTGATACCTGTAGTAATAACAGTTGCATCTAAACTGAAGAATGTATAGATAAAGGACAATATTTACCGTTATCACCAGGAGTTAACATCACATTTGAAAGTGTTCATAGGCGAAAACAAACGGTTGACTATGCCGATCAAGGTTGTGCAAAATAGGAGCAAAATCAACACAAGATAGATTAAGATTAGAATTACATTTTGAGGCAAAAGCGAAGCACACCTACTCTGGCTTGTACGGATGCGATAACCTCCCGAATCGGAGTAACTTATTCGTTTATCCGTTTGCTTTTATGTACCTATAGAGTCTCCTCACTTGCCACTCGGTCCTCTCTGTTACCGCGGAGCTCTTTGAAGTCGTTCCCAAAATTGTCCTCATGGAATTGGTTTGAATCCTATAAAGAAACATGTTACTGTAATTGTACCTAATACAGGCTGAACACATTGATGACGTAAAATATTATTCACGTTCACGTTCACTTATTACCTTCCGGTTATGTAATATCACAATTACTCAATAAAATATAGTACTTAATATCGTTGTCTTCTTGACTTACAAATTATCATTTCCATCTAGACATATCGAAGAACAAATACACTGCATCTGACGGCTTTTTGCCAATGAATCTTGATTTTGAAAATGTGACACAAAGTATCAGGAGGACGTGCCATTAGGTTCTTGAAAAGGTAAATAACTAAATTGCTACTAAAGAGTATATTTAGTGTTACCTTAAAAATGTTCTGCGCCCAAGTTTTGAAATATTCCTTCTGTCCGTGTTCCTCGTCCCCCTCGCCCATCTGTAGTACCCTCTTTGCACCCAAATCATATCGTATGTTGTCCAAGTAGTAGCCAAAAGCACGCAATTTAGGGTAAGCACTCGAGCCCAGGCCGAACACCGAACACCGGATATCTTAAAAATTAAGACTCATATTAGTGATGCCTTTTAATGAACAAATGTTACTTTTAAGTAGCTTCTTGAGAACTCGTTCAAAATGATCGGGTAACGCTATAACCCGATTCTTTAGCATGCCCTGTTGATTGAAAAGTTGAACAAAAGAAGTCTGTATTGTTCTTACTCGTCTGCAAATATTTGCGTCTTGAACAGTGTTAAGGTATTTCTTAATTCTCGTTTGGTTACCATGCTTAGAAACATGGAGAATAATTTTTAAATTCCATGGAAATGTTTTAGAACTGTTAACTAGATATTAACAGAGAGAGACTTAGTGTAGGCACCAGAAGCTGATAACCAGGTTCTGCTGAAGTCAGCACATTAATTGTAAAAATGGGTTAAGTTCCAAAACTAATTATTGGACATTATTGTATGGAAACAATCATTGCTGGCACCTACAGAAAGGACACACAAACCACTAAATGATGATGCAAATATAGCATATAATTAACACTGAAAAATTACACTAACCCTCGATCTCATCAACACAAAGATTCATACCAAGACGGTTACTCCGCAGTAAGGGAAATGGGAGAGTCCGGCTATAAGCGGCCATAGATCCCCATTTAAAAAAAACGTGTGAAGGATGGACGCAAGAAAAGACTGATACGCACCGTTTAATTTAACAATTTTTTTTATATATAAAAGCCAATCTAGATCAAAATATGTGGCCCTCAAACTCTTTGTACGTGTACCACACACCGAGAGGTTGCAAACTCTTTTATATCTGCAAACAAGGGTAATTTGAATACATTACTGTGGCCATACAATTATAGATACTTCCATGCAGAAACGTTCCCTCTTTTTTCACGTATAAAACGAGAACGGTTCGTAGAACGTATTCCCATTGGATAACTAAATATAAACAGTTTGAAAAAGAATAATCTATTCACCAAATGTATTAATCACGGAATTAATACTCATTTCATAAAACCAAACAATATTCTCGGTGCTTTAATTGATGGAAATACTGTGTAAACTACAACAGAAACAACTAATGTTGATTTTAATGTGTACCAGTTATAAAAGACCGCTAAAAATTCCTTATGATAATGTTGTCACCGTAATGTACTTTCTCCAAACACCATGGTGGGATCATGATGTCATTTGTGTGAAAATACAGACGTCTGACGTATGACATCACTGTCGTATTGATAAACAAGTACAAAAACACGGAAAGCAAACAACACATGATTAGATACCTGACATGCCGTAGAGACCCTGTGCCAATTGTCATGCTATTATTCGTCTTCATTAACTGTTCGTTGTTGTGATCCAAGAAAGATTCCTTACCTTTCAAGGTAGACTGTTTCATGTGAATAGATGGCGGTCGTTCGCCCTTATCACTACAACAACAGAATAATACATTATGACAGAGTTAACAGCTGAAATTGTATTCTAGAGATCAATAAGCATGCAGTAGATCATCACAAATGAGTTACTTATAGATATTCAGTGGATTCTAAAGCGAATGTAATACATGTTACCTGTACACTGTTCTGGATTGTACCTCATTCCTAAGTAACTAGATATAACGAAACAAATATCTATATCTGCATCAAGATAAAGAACTTTCTTATTAATATGGTGTAACATGAAAAGGCTCCATCACTAACTGTACTTTTACAATTCTCATAGGTGTATAAAGTAATTGTGGAACGGGGAATCTTGCTTATCAATGACGCCAAAAAATTGTATAAATGATATACATGTAGTATATGCAAAATAGGAAAAACAGGAATAATGCCAAAACAAAATGTGCCAGACAATTGAAACATTGCATATGAGTCATTATTTAGCATATACACTAGCTTTCAATACTACATTTCATTAAAAGTTATCAGCAAAAGTGGTTTGTGTTTTAAATATTCTTATTTTTTGTTTCTATTTAAAACTGTCATTTTTTCCCAATCGGATGCTCATAACCTATACTAATAACGTTAAGGTTATGTCCGTTAAATGCATTTTTTACAGTTTTAAATAGAAAATATAAAAATATTTCATCATGCTGGGATAAGCCTAGCTCTACCCGATGCTGTCTTTATTTTTATCTTGTCAGTCTAGATACGTATAATTTATTTAACTTATGAGCCAACAGGTTTAGATTTAATTCTAGCAAAATTCGAGAACATATTTAAAAAACACACATGAAAATCGGTTTCGATTGATTCCAAGATTATTGTTAATCACGTAACAATATATGATTGATACATATTCACCGAGGCATTAGCAGTTTCAGACAAATAGGTATTATAAATGGGCTGGAATCATTTTATGCCAAAAGACTATTATACGATTGTGTATATTTATATATTTCATCTTACAAATGCGTTAGTTTGCGATATATGTCTCTTCTTTATTGTGTCTCATAATCTTGTAATATGTATAATCCGCATTTTTATTAACTTGATGTAATCTTAGCTAAAGAGGATATTAAGTCAGTTAGCCAGTGGGTCATAGATACAAGCACGCACGCACACCACATGCATACAAATCATATTTGCCGTCCGTGTAGTAGGGAACTTTCTCTGTCGTACTTGAAGCTCCTGTGGGCTTGCATGGGTTATGATAAGCAAAACTTTTCTTTTGATTGGTTTCATTTTGGAGCAGCTACAGATGCAGATGCAGTTGGTATAGTGGGACATCTAACTTAAACTTTAGGACGATAGTCTTCGTCATCCTATATACGCTACACCAGAGCTCATCCTAACGGACTTCTTTCTGCTCATGAACAGCTGAGTACATACATTTAGTATCATTTAGTATCCAGTCCTTCCAAATGAATATTCACATTCCAAACTGGCATCCTCTGTGGGGATGTGATTTGATATATTTTAATATCAGATTCAATTTGTCATTTTTTCCCAATCAGATAGTTATAACCTATACTAATAACGTTAAAGACATGTCCGTTAAATACATTTTTTACAGTTTTAAATAGAAAAAATAAGAATATTTCTTCATGCTGGGATCAGCCTAGCTCTATTTCACGAATCTGGGATCAAAACAAAATATACTTTTATGCTGGGATAAGTCCAGCATAGATTTAGTTAACTGGGATCAGACTAGAATACATTAGCATGCTGGGATCAGCCTAGCACATAGTTTACTTAAGCTGGGGTTAGCTCAAAAACACTTGATTGCTGGGATCAGCCTAGCACAGATGTATTTGAGCTGGGATCAGCCTAGCGCAGTCTACGGAAGCTGCGATCAGCTCAGATTATACTGTGATGCTGGGATCAGCCTAGCACCATTATCCGTGAGCTACACAAAAATGCTGGGATCTAGACTTTCTTTAAGATGGGATCAGTCAAGCACAAATTTTACTTGAGCTGGATTCAGTCTAGCACCAATTTTACTTGAACTGGGATCAGCCCAGAATACACTGTGATGCTGGGATCAGCCTTACACGGATTTGGAATCAATCTAATACATTGAGCTGGAATCAGCTTAGCGCCAATTCTACTTGAGCAGGGATCAGCCCAGAATACACTGTAATGCTGGGATCAGCCTGCATTCAGATTCTATCTCAAGAATAGCCCCCACGGAGAGAGCCAAATATTTTCAAATATTCTATTTAAGTCTAGATGCTATTTTAATTTTGAGTTTGATGTAGAAAATGGGTAATAATGTAAAATTGCATGTTGGAGAGAAAGGAAGAAAGGGAGTGAAAGAGAGACGGAGACTGAATACATGTACTCATGTATCCTATATTTCCTACAATGCATGTATTAATTCTTTTCCCGTTCAATACAAAATTGTTTTGTTGTTCATAAAATGATAATTTGTTAAATTTTAGTTTATGCACAACCTGATGATCTTGAATTATTTTAGATATATATTGCCAGTTTTTCAATGTGATTTGCATGATAACGATCATTAAGGGATGAACTGGTGGTGTGGTAAGATGATGTACTTTCACAATATCAGGCTTAGTCAGTGGCTAAGACTTGGATAGGGCTGTTGTACACGTACCTTGAAATTGAGAGACAGACAGGGAATTATGCAAAGAATTATTATTAGCCTCTTACTTACTGTTTTTATGGGGCTTGTTGAAGAATCAAAGGTTGGTGGGGGCATGAATATAGCTATTCCTACTGGTCTGCATTGGTAGCAGAATTCAAAGAGACAACCTAATTAGATAATCTAACGAAATATTGCATGATAATATATAATACCATATGGTCAGTCACCTGTCTAGTTTTTCAAAGGTATAGGCAATGAATGTAGAGTCTGACTTCTCTGGCTTTTCTAAGGTACATGCAATTAATGGATTTAGAGACTCTGCATCAAACTTTTCTTATTGATTTGTGCTCGCCCGCCACCACGCTAGACACCACCAAATAATGAACAAATCATGGGTTGTGCCTTTACTTTGTTCATGCGCATGGGCTGCCATGGGATACGATCTTTGTCCCAATATTCATGTATTCATAAGATATACTAATAACGTAAACGTCATGCCTGTTAAAGACATTTCTTTTAGAGTTTTAAATAGGAAAAATAATATTTCTTCATGCTGGAATCAGCCTAGCTCGATTCCACAAATTTGGGATCAACCCAGAGATTACTCTTATGCTGGGAGTAGCCTAGCATGGATCTAGTTAAGATGGGAATATATTAGCATGTTGAGATCAGCCTAGCACATATATTACTTAAGCTGGTATCAGCCCAGAATGCACATGAATGCTGGTATCAGCCAGGCACAGATTTTATTTGAGCTGCGATCAGCCTAACACAGTCTACGGACGCTGGGATCAGCCCAGATGATAATTTATAGCTGGGATCAGCCTAGAACCAATTATCTTTGACCTGGTATCAGTCCAGATTACACAATAATGCTGGGTCAGCCTAGCCTAGATTTACCTGACAATGGGCTCTGCTTGGAATACAACTGAATGCTGGGATCAGCCTAGCACAGATTTCACTTGAGCTGGGATCAGCTTAGCACAGTCTACGGAAGTTGGGATCAGTCCAGATTATAGTTTAATGCTGGGATCATCATAGAACCCATTATCCTTGAGCTAGGATCAGCCCAGATTACACAATATCGCTGGTATCAGCGAAGCCTAAATTTACTTGAAGATTGGATCAGCCCGGGATGCACTCAGATAATGGTATCAGCATTTAACGGATCTTACTCGAACTGGAATCAGCTTTGCACCAATTCTACGTGAGGTTGGAACAGTCCAGAATATATTGAAATGCTGGGATACAGTCTAGCACCGATTGTGAATCAGTCTTGTACATTTTCTGAACAAAATACTCCAGGAGATATTAACTAGAGACAAGTTTAACTGACAGCCACAACATTTCAAAAGTAGTAATTGGACACAGCCGTATATGCAGTGGGATGAAAGAGAGGGTCTTACTGGATTTGCTATACCGAATTGTCTAAAAATTGTTTTGCAGAGTTATTCGAAGATACGCGAGCAACAAAAATGAGAAATTCTGAGTTCCTCTCTGACCGTATTTTGCAGGATATATTGCTTCCCATTGTACACAAGCATGCCAGGTTGAAAAACAACTTTAAGGATTTATGGGATGAAATGAAAGCGTGACGGAAGACGAACAGACATACGCCAGTATACACCACCAAACCTTTGCTAGTTTGATTATATATTGTGCAAATGTATTATTGTTTCTCTTCTATACGTACTTGTGCTGGCGCTCTGGATGTTTCATTTCAAGTAAAGTCTTTGCAAATACCTGTATAAACAAAGTAATACATATCTGAAACAAAAATAATAATAAAGTTGGTTGAGTGCTAATTTGTTGTCGGTAATACGTTGAATTATGACCATTAACAAACCTGTCGTAAATACAATAAGTATAAATCAAGATATAATTAAAAACGATGGTACTACATAATTCGATAATGAAATATTAGAAACTTTGAAACTAATAGAGATGCGCATTGTAGAATAAAAATGAAGGCTCTTCTTTTCAGTCGATACGAATCAATTCTGAAAATACCGTGTTACATATTCTTACATTGTCTAACGTTGAAAGGTCAATTTCATTAATTTCTCACATAGCTTAGAAATTACCTTTTTACATTGAATCACTCCAAAATATGTATACGTATTTGACTCATGCTCACAAAGCATGAGCATTTATTTATGCTTACCTGTCCATTTTCAGGTGGATCTCCATTTCCAAAGGTGCTGGTCACGATCATTAAAAGTGATTCGTATTCAAGATCAACATAGTCATATTCATCCATCGATAACACCTGCAGGGAAATTAACATCATTTAAGGCGCAAAAACAGTATAAATAAATCGCTTTAGTCGGTCAGATATTAGCACAAAGAAGTCATACACTGCACTTTTAGGCAATGCTAGTATTTTGAACAGTATGCGTTAACAAAGTGCATTTATTATACCGAATTTTGTTTTGCTCTGTTTCAAAAATTTGATAAGGTACGAAAATTTCTGTATCAGAGAGATTGTCAAGAGCCTAATGTTACCCAGTTGTAATCTTGCGAAAGACAATTTTGATGGGTGAATTGAATTCTATACGATCCTTCACTCATTCAGTTAACTAATATTTCCTTATAATAGTGTAACTGTATGTTGAGGGCTACTAATAACTACATGAATCACAATGACTTTAACAGAGGAGAGGTTGTTAAGGTATTTGAATGTCAGCAAAACACTGATGTATTCGTTTTAATTTGGAGATAACTAGGTTGGTCATAATTTCAGCATCAGTGTAACTTTAGCAAGATAGAATATAAACGTTGAGAATATGGGTCCAACGAAGCTAAGTATAAGGCTGGTTTCATTCAACATGTGTACTGTATGAAGCTCTTCGGAAGTATAACACAAATATCGATGAAACTGCACGCTAATCGCATTGAAGACACTGGCACAAAATGACAATGATATAAATTACAGTCTTATTTGTTTAAGGTGGTGTATATAACAATAGCGAGAAAGTAAGACGCAATGATTTTTATTTCAAAAGACGCGAACAATTCACTTTGAATATTTAAAACTGAGTGAAGATCAGGCCCAACGAGAATCGAACTGTCACAGTTATTATATATTCACTTTATTCAAAGTACTAACCTGAATAGCTCAAATTATTAGAAGGTTTTCAAACCTGATATTTTATTTGTTATAAAAATTGGCCTAATTGTAAAAAAAAAAATGTTTCTTTGACTTATTATTCGGAGCAATAATTATGAATGTACTCATAAGCCCTATGCTTTAAGTTCGGGAAGATCTAACGAAATAACCATGGAATGGAATTTATTAAATTGATAGTTTCTTTTATTGGAGTCCAGATTTAATCTTTATTTCTATTGCTTAGATATTTATAGACAAATCGGAAAGACTATAGGCTATACGTACCAAAGGAGGGTTAAGTTTTCTCTTCGTAATAAAATATTTGGAAACAATAACCAATTTTTTCTTGTGACTAATTCCTTTTATGTTTGGATTTGTGCTTTTCTGCAGAATGTTTGGAAGTTACTAAAGTAATCCTTGACAGGATTTGATATTGGTGATATGTGTTTGATATTGGTGATCAAATCGCAAGCTTTCGAACACGCATATGTGGCCAGGTGGTTTCTAAGTCTTTTAAGCAAGTGTATTGTGGGTAGACGGGGATTGTTGTTCCCTTCTAACAGGTAATAGGAAGATTAATTTCTTTCTCTGAATTTCCTGTTTGTCATGGATGGAATGCAACCATATTGACAGTAAGTGCTCACATAGGACCTTACACATGTATTCATTATAAACACTGAATTGAGGAAGTTTAATGATATATATATATATATATATATATATATATATATATATATATATATATATATATATATATATATATATATATATATATATATATATCTTAAGCTATGGGCTACTTTCAGTAAATAAAAATGTATATTCAGAGATAGTTATTATTTTGATAATGAAGTATCTGAAGCGAGAATCTCAAGCTAAATAACGTTGGTTTGTGTTAGGTTACATTGGTGTATGTGACATATAACCCTAGCGAAATGGTGTGTGATTTCAAAAACTATTCAAACCTTTGCATTGAATACATGCTTAAAGATCTGGCAGAGTGTTTTAGGAAATCCTTCCTACTTTCCAGTCTCCGTGGGATACAGAATGATGCATTTTACTCTTCTCGCAAGAGCATTTCCCATAAAATGAACAGATAATTTCACCGCACTGTGAATGAAAACCAATTTATTATAGTCAAATATTTTTCGTCGAGACTACTTACCCAATCATAATACTTTAGAACTACTACCATCTTGTAAATGCAGCCCTCTAAGACATGACTTTTAGCTATTATAGAGCTAACGGTTGTCTGCCGACCTATGTCGAGATCGGGAAGAGTGATCTCCCCTTAGGTATAAGACTTGCCTGCCAATTCTAAGAACAAGTCAGTTCCTACTGGAGCGGATGACATAGCTTTCTATATATTTAAGGACTGGGTAAATATTTTCAAAAAAACATTTGCTATGAAAAATGTGTTTCTTCTTTAAATACATTACCCAATCATAATACCTTTGGAATATACCATCTTCCTAATGTGTGTGCCACAGTTTCTAGGGAACACGACTGGAGGGGACGGCATCTGTCGGGTAGCGGCTTCAAATAGAGAAACAATCCCCCCACCGTTAAACCAAGAGAAAGTCGTGAATACGCGTCTTAAGAAGCTGTTTATTGACCTGAAAGGACAACCCGTAGAGCTGGTGATATAGGGCCTACCAGATCGAATTGGTCCCTCTTGGATGAGAGATATCAGAATTAAAAGCTAGAGAATGTGGACCCCAATCTTCAACTGATAACGTGAATGATGTCTGTTAGAGAACAGTTCCTCTCTAATGAACGGCTGGTGTCAACTGCTCCAACATTGGGAGCCGAAATAAGTTCATTTGAGCCGGGATTATTTTCCTTTGCTGAGCTAGTCACCCATTTAATCCAGAACGAGATAGTCTGTCTTGATATATCATCCTGTATTGCCTTGAGAGGTAGTAAGAGGAATGATCTCCTTCATCGCAACTTCACAACCCGAACTAATGTTTCTTGACAAGACAGAGGTATCATGACGATAGCTTGGCTATCAGTGGATGGAAGGTGGTTTACAGCGATAGAGGAGGATGGCGTCATTAGTAAGACTGAACCGTCTTGTCGGAACTGCATGTAATACGGATCTGCTGATAGGGTAAGTGTGTCCCTAACAGTATGAAGAGATGCCCTTAATATTGGTTGAAAGTGTCTTGTTCAGCCAGGTCAATTCAAAATTCATGTTCCTCTTGGGCACAAGATTAATGTTTCCGGCAATGTATACTCAAAGTTGACGAGTAGGGTGGATAAGTCTTTGTTTTGTCCTTAATTGTGCTCTTCGGTTATGACCAAAGGAGTCAGCAATTGTAGATTGGTAACCTTTTATCGTAAACGGTGCTAACGTTGGAAGAGTCAGAGGAAGATAGCTATTTGCAGTATAGATTCATGTTCGTTTCTGCATCACTGAGTGAAAACGTACCGTGTGCCTTCGTAAGCTTTCATACGTAAGTCTTGTAGGAAACGTACGCTAGAGATGCCCTCGAAATGGGTTGAAAATGTATCTTGCTCAGTCAGGTAATAACCAAGATATGTTCAGTTGGACATAAGTTTAATGTTTTCGGCCGTGTATACTCAAAGGTGGAGAGTAGGTCGGACAATTGTTTGTTTTGTGCGATATCGTCTCTTCCGTGATGAAGAAGGAGTCAGCGATCTCAAAGCGGACTCTTTTAGCATAGTTGGTGCTAACCTTCTTAGATTATGTTAGCTATTTGCAGTATTCATGCCTGTGTTCGTTTGTACATCACTGGGTGAAAACGTACAATGTGCCTTTGTGTGCTTTCAGAGTGGTCGGCCTTCTTGCTAGAGTGATTCTCTCCACGACTGGTTCTGAAAATATTTTATTTCTGAGGGCCTGATTAAGTTGATCCAGACGTGCAGATCGCATACCTTTGTGAAGTAACGAAACGACACCCGTCGGGAAAGTCCGAATTTTCGAGGAGTTCCAAGTGAGAGATTGATGAGGTTGTCGTTAACTAACCACTTCTGACACTGGAGTATTGCAATGGAGATCAGACGACACTCTGAATTTCTTGACTTCTGTATCAAATTTGGAATCAGAAGTATTGAGGTTAGGCGTATGCATCCAGGCCGATTCCAATCTATCGATAAAGCGTAGACTACCAAGGCTTTGAGTCCGGGACTGGATATACAAGGTTGGGAATTTGTTATTTCACCTTGTCAGAAACATGTCCACCAAAGATTGGGCCCATCGGGTACATATATGAATAAAAGTCTAGGAACGAAGAGATCATTTCCTTTGTTTTCTGTGATTGTTCGGGGACAAAGCTTCGGTTATTACGTTATGAGCACTAGGATATGGCGAACTTGTACGTGGATTTGTTTTTGACAACATCACTTTAGAAAGTCTTACACTAGGACGTCAAGGTCTTGGGACTTAGTTCCTCCTTTTCGTTTGAGATAAGTCAGCACTGTTCGACTTGGCTTCTTTTTGTTGCCTGAGTATATCAACACTTTGGAGTTGTCGGACAGAATAAGAACTCCATTGCCATGCAAATGGCAGTTATGTCCATAGTTTATTGATATGAAGATGTTGTTTACGGGGAGAGGATGCATCGCTGGCTTCCAAATTGGATGGTAGTAGTTAAGATCCTAAGCATATATGCAGACGGTAATATCTGGCAGTTGTACTTGTAGTCGTATACCCAATATGTGCCAAGTTAGGTTTCCCCAATTCCACAGACGGTGCCTCAGTTATGTGAAGATGATGAGAGGATGGTCCAATGGGCAAACGGTATACCTCCATTCCGGCAGAAGAATCATTTGAAATAGGTGTACTTTGTCGGGATAGGAAGAGAAAAATCGGAAATATGGATGGGGAATATTTTCCATAGAAATGAAAACTCCTCCAACTTGGACTGTCGTGACAAGAGCGTGCTTCTTTGCACGCGCGAAAGTAGTAACTGAAGGGTTCTCACACTTTGCCGCAAAGTCTTATACATTAAAAGTAGAGATTATTCTTCCCGACCGCTACATATGTGGGCAGACAACCTTTTGCAATAATTAATGAAGTAAACTGTATTATGTCTTTAAATGTATTCCTGTAATCTAAATATGTTAATTTAAGAGCAGCTTTGAATGAAAGATATATGAGAATCAGAAAAAAGAAACTGGCATTTTATATTCATATTAACCTTCTCATAGCATATGTTTTGCATTACGAGTATACTTTCATACTTTTACCGGCCAATTACAAGTATAATAACTGAGGTTGTCCTAAGGATAGCATTTTATGCAGTGGTGGACCTTTGTAATATCCTGTATATACATTCGTCTAGATATAAGTCTTTTGCTTAGAATTAAAATAATCGTCAGAACATCGACGATAGTAGTGAAGTGGGTCACCCTAGCGTCAATGGGAATTAGCATTACAGACCCCCCCGGGTCACTCTAGCGTCAAGGGAAAATTAACATGGAGAAAAATCGTGGGTCACTCTAGCGTCAAGGGGAATTTAACATGGAGAAAAAACCCTGGGTCACTCTAGCGTCAAGAGGAATTGAATATGGAGAAAAATCGTGGGACTGTCTAGCGTCAAGGGAAATTGAATATGGGATTTTTTTTTATAAAAAAAATAAAAAAAATTTTTTTAAAAAAAGGGGTAGGCAATTGAAAGTCATTCTCTTTTCGAGAAATATGGGTGGCCCTGAAAAGGGCCTTTGGGTTTATGTTAATGTATCCATTAACATAAAGGGCATCTGCGGCATCTTCTTGTCCTCAAGCTGCGTCTTACTCGAGAGCCATAAATCAGTGTCCTCTTGAGGCAACCTTGTCTTTCTACGTACACTCTTCGTATCCACAGACCGGTGTCTGACTTGTCGACAACGGTCCACTTGGACCGGACATACATGAGCATGTCCGTCCTAAACATCATGGAAGACACAAGGATGGATGATTCGACTGTGGTCCACATCTTGAAGCGACGAGAACAGGTGAATCAATGCAGTGAACTGCGCTTATTTATAGGTAGAGGAAGGATTGAAAAGGATTGAGTTCATTCACCAATCCGAACACGCGTTACAAAATTCAGTCAGCTCGCATCCAATCCGAAGAGAGCAGTCTGTGACGTCACGTGGTCCATATAGATTCGCTAGCGCTTGTGTACAGTCAATCTATGCGACAGTGATTCAACATGACGGAAACTCAGAAAACGATCCATTGGGGTGCAGCAGCAGGGGAGACTGCCCAAGGGAACCCGGATTTACTTTCAGAAGAGGTGAATTGGGATTTTGTGGATTTTCTTACCTCGCAAGAATTTGTTCCGGAACCTTCGTTACCTTCTTCATTACCGCAAGTGGAGAATTTTAGACAGAGACAGAAAGAAGAATTGGAGAAATTTATACAACGACAAAAGGAAGCGGAACAAGCTTTTCTCCTACAGCAGCAAGAAGAAGAGGTAAGAAAAAAACAACAGCAACAACAGCAAGAAGAAGTAGCAGCAAAGAAACAAGAGGGTGAAAATCAAACGGTCACGGTACTGTTGGACATTTTAGCGGAGTTAAGAAGTCTGAAACAAATGTATCAGACTTCTTTATTACGACCGAAGAGAATACGACCTTCCCGAGCTAAACACGTTAACCCTGTGACTAAGCCTACCGTACCACCCTTAGTGATTTCAACCCAATCATCAACATTACGCAGTCCAGAAGTAGGCCTCGGCCGTGGCAAAGGCTTAAGGCAGATAAAGTTGATTGCTTAAACTCACCCCTACACCAAAAAAGGCCCTTTTCAGGGCCACCCACGTCTCTCGAAAAGAGATACACTTTCAATTGCCAATAACTCAAAAAAAAAAAAAAAAAAAAAAAACCATTTTACCCCTATAGTACGTGTTTTTGTATGAGTGCGTGAGTGTACGTTCTTATTTTTAAAATCATAACTCAAAGACACTTACCTTATATAATTAATTTATTCTTTTATCCATTGTTACAATCCAATTCACAACAGAACACTTTAATATAAAGTTCATTTACTTCTTCTTTCTCCTTGTTTAGTCTCTCTGTTTTTTGAATTTCTTCACCGTCTTTTCCTCTTCTTTCTCCTCATTTTCTCCCCTTCTTCTTTTCTTCTCCTGTTTCTTTGCCTCTTGTAAATAGAATTGTCTTCTTTCTTCCTCTTCTTCCTCTGAATAATCCCTCTCCTCTTCTGAAGAATTCCTCTTTTCTTCTGACTCCTCTTGTTTCTTTTTTGGGCAATCTGGAGACCAATGTCCTTTTTCATGACAATAATAACAGGTATCTTGACTTCTGTCTTTTTTAGCCCTTTTTTTTTCTTTTTTGACGGTCTGGACACTCTAAAGACCAATCCCCTTTTTTCTGACAGATATAGCAAGTATCTTGACTTTTATCTCGAACGGAAGGAGAGTAGTCCGTGGGCTGGTCTGAAGAGAATTTTCTAATGACCCCTCGCAAAGCTCTGACGAAACGTTCGATTTGGCTAGTCTCTTCCATCGGTGTGCTCAGCTTGAGAGTGAAATGAATAGTGAAAGGACAAGACACACACCCTTTTATATACGCTGGTCTGCCATGGCTATAGATTAGTCTATGGTGTTTAAACTTGAGTCATTTGACGTTTTTCACTCAAGATGAAACGATCCTATTCATTCGAGAAGAAAGAAGAAGAAAGTAAGAGGCAGAAACGTGATCTATCGCCTCGTACCAGGGCTGAAATCTTGGCACAAATTCATGCCAGTGATTTTGAAGAGGACATGAGTGAACCAGAATCCGAACCCTCTAAACCAAGTTTGCCACCCTTAGTCAACCCTGAAAAATACTATTCCATTCGAGAGACGGAAAAGCGCTCCTCTAGAAAATTTAGAACCACGGCTTACAAATACACGGTGAAGTTTAAAGATTTCAAGGCTGAAGTGCCGTTAGAGAAAGCAGAAGTGTTTATCACTGGGGTGTGGGATTCTTTGCTCACCACACTCAAGCGACAATGTCAACCCAAAGAAGACGATCGCTTGAGACTTTCCATACAACACGACGGTTTGAAATCCCCTGTTTGGATCGAGTTTAGCACCCCTGCAGAATTGACCGCTTCCAAAGTCATGGACAAGATTCAACACGTACAACAATCTAATGACCAGTTTGACATCACCGATGGAAAAGCCACACTGGACATGCCCCACGTCTCTCCTCCTCAAGGGACTGGACGCAAAAAGATGTTATTGGTGGACGACCTTCGCAACACCAAAACAAGTCTCGTCCGAATTCACAACCCTCATGACCAGATGTGTTTAGCCCGTGCCATCGTGGTGGGACGAACCTATGCCATCAAGAACGACACGGTAGAATGGAAAAGAACCTGGAGAACTATTCAACAATCCGACCGAGCCAAACAACGAAACGAAGCAGAACTCCTGTTACAACAAGCCGGACTGTCCAAAAACACACCCTGTGGCATTCCTGAGATGCAAAAATTGCAAGATGTCCTAGCTCTTCGCTACACCTTGAAAGTGCACCCTCAAGAAATGCGTGGGCCTCTGTTGTTTCGAGGCCAAGATTTTAAGGATGGAAAATACATTCATGTTTATTATCACGATGACCATTTCGATACCATTACCACCATCACCGGATTCCTGGGATATGTTTGTTATTGTGAGAAATGTGACCGTGGTTATAATAATCGAGAGCAACACAAACATTGTGGATCGAAATGCCCAGGATGTTTGGCCTCTCCACCCTGTCTGAGCGAAAGACCAGTGCCTTGTTCAACTTGTTTGCGCACGTTTGTCAGCCCTACCTGTTACCAACAGCATTTGAAGACGCAAGGTTCACAGAAGAAATGTTCTTGTCAACTGCTGAGATTGTGCCCTACGTGTGGACAAGGCATACTTACCAATAATGCCAAGGCACACGTATGTCGAGGAAAGAAAAAATGTCACATTTGTCACCACATCGTGGACTTGGAACACCAATGCTACGTGCAAAAATACCAACCCCCACCAGAGAAAGAGGACGGTCACAAGAAGAAAGGCAATTTTACTTTTTCGATTTCGAATGCATGCAAGAGACCGGCATTCACATTCCTAATTTCTGCGTGGCTCATCGAGCGTGCGAGAAGTGCATTCAAGAACCTATTTTCAGTCATTGCCCTCACTGCAGCAAGATTCCTGGAGGACGTGAAAAAATCTTTCGGGGACCAAACACGTTAGCCGATTTTGCCCAATGGGTCTTAGACCCCGTCGACAAGACGTGGAGCCAAGAGGACATCGAACGTTACGGAGATTGTCATCGTCATGCCACGGTGATGGCTCACAATTTTTCCGGATACGATGGACAGTTTCTTTTGAGATACTATACGGAACAAGGCACCGAGCGTCCTAAAGTGACTTTGAACGGAGCCAAAATCATTTTCATGCAAGTGGGACAAGTACAGTTTAAAGATTCGATGAGTTACTTGGCCATGCCTTTGAGCCGATTGCCTAAAACGTTTGGAATGACAGAAATGGCTAAAGGGTACTTTCCACACTTTTTCAATACGGAAGCCAATCAACACGTCGTTCTACCCCATTTACCTGAGGCTCACTATTACGACCCCGACAACATGCGTACCGAACAACGAGAAGCTTTCTACGCTTGGTACCAGGCTCATGCCTCGGACCCTTTCGACTTTCAGGAAGAAATACTAAAGTATTGTCGTTCCGACGTGGACATTTTACGGCGTTGCTGTGGAAAATTTCGAGAATTGTTCATGGAACACGGAGGGGTCGATCCTTTGAAAGAAGCTTGCACCATTGCCAAAGCGTGTTCCTTAGTGTATCGACAACGATTCATGCCTGAAAACACCGTGGCTGTCATCAGCCCTCAAACGACGAACTTTGTCAAACGTCAATACTCGGTCAAAGCCCTACGTTGGTTACATTACTTGTGCGACAAGGAAGACAAATGGATTCAGCATGCCCGCAACGGAGGGGGTGAAAAGACCATCGGAACGTATTCGGTCTATGGCTGGGACTTAGAAAACCCAAAGATCCTGTACGAGTTTAACGGTTGCTTATTTCACGGATGTCCCGTCTGTTACCCTGATCGTAGCACTAAAAATCAGTTTTTACAACGAACCATGGAAGACTTGTACCAGGACACTTGTCAGCGGCGCCTAAAGTTGGAACAGGAAGGATACCAAGTGGTGGAAATGTGGGAACACGAGTACGATCACCGTATGAAAACCGATCCCGAGTTTAAACGCCTCGTGGAAAGTTACCAGTTCATGGACCCGCTGAACCCGAGGGAGGGCATCCGCAATTGTTAACGGAACACATCGACCTGAAAAAGATTCGACAATACGAAGGCTTGATCAAGTGTAAAGTTTTGCCTCCCACGAACCTATACCATCCCGTCTTACCTCACCATTGTCAAGGCAAACTGATGTTTCCATTGTGCCGTACTTGTGCCGAAACGTGCAACCAAGATCAGCCTTGTCAGCACACCCAGGAAGAACGTGCCTTGACGGGAACCTGGGTCAGCGTAGCGTCACTACCCCTATCATGGAAAGTGATGCTGCGCGTGTCAAAGCTTTGGACATGGGATACCAACTGTTAGAAGTGTACAAAATTTGCCACTTTCCCAAGACACAACAATACCACAAGGGTGATCCCAGTCAGAAAGGCATTTTCGCCGACTACGTGGATGCCTTTTTGAAACTGAAACAAGAAGCCAGCGGCTATCCTTCCTGGTGTCACACTCCCGAAGACCAAATACAATTCAAAGAGAAATACTATGAACAAGAAGGCATCTCTTTAGACCACATCGAGAAAAACGAAGGCAGGCGATCGTTTGCCAAAGTGATGTTAAATTGCTTGTGGGGTAAAATGGCACAACGACCGTGTTTACCCAAGACGGAGTATTTGACAGAACCTTCCCGCTACTTCCAGATGATTCACGACAAAACCAAATACATGAAACACGTGGACGTCGTTCGTGAGGATTTGATCTTGGTCAATTACGAAGAAGATCTGGACTTTGTACAAGACGACCCTTTTGGAAATGTCATCATTGCGGCTTACGTGACAGCCCATGCTCGCTTAAAATTGTACGAAGCTTTAGAACTGTTAGGGGAACGCGTCCTGTACTTTGACACGGACAGTTGCATTTACATCCATCACCCGAGTCAACAGCACCCTGACATCGAAGGAGACCGTTTAGGAGCCTGGACAGACGAGCATCCCGACGACAAGATTCTAAGTTTCGTTAGTGGCGGTCCCAAAAATTACGGCTACGAATACCGGGACAAACAAGGAGAAGTGCACACGACGTACAAAGTGAAAGGACTGACTCTGAATTATCGTACCAGTCGTGTGATGAACTTTGGGGTATTGAAAGAAGCCTTGCAATCGGGAGAGGATGAACACTTTAAAGTGAACACCTATCAACCGAACAAGATTGTACGTTTACCCACTCACCACATTGTCAGTCGACCCTTGGAAAAAGTCTATCAAATCGTGTACCAGAAGCGAGTTCGACTTCCCAATCATTTCACCTTACCGTATGGACACGTTGGTATAAAACATTGGTTGTAAGAGGATAGTCACCCGCTAGAAGAATGACTTCGCCACAGCAAGAATCGAGTGAGAAACCCGATGAGAACTCCAAGTTCAAACTCTACCATTTTCCAGTCTTCTTATCTGACTATTGTGATTGTGCCCGTCGATTGGACAGGTTTCAGAAATGGCCTACGGATAGGGAAGGATTACCTTCTTCGCATGTTTTAGCTAGAACAGGATTTGTCTACTTGGGACCTGAGTCAGGATTGGGATACGAGGTACAGTGTTTCGCTTGCGGACTGAAGTTACGAATGGATCTATGTATCTATAAAGATTCAGCTATTCTGGAACATACTCGATGGTCTCCGCACTGCCCTTACCTTTCTATGGCCTTTCCACCCATCACACTACGGTACAATTATGACGGTACCTTAGAGACGGTACCTTCTAGAACAAGACACAAAAAACATAAGAAAGGAAAGATGTACAAGCTGGAAACTGCATTGCGACTAGTATAAAAAGGGGGCTATGGTCAAGATCGATAGTTCATTGTGACTACCAAGACCGAGCGAACAAGATGAATACTTTCAGAGAAACACAAAACAAGTTGTTTAGAAAGGCACAATTCAAGTGTGAGGCTTCGGAAGTGGAATGCGATTGTGAGCCTTGCGATGGGTACGATGCTGTACGTTGTGACCTTAGCGATGCCGTAAAGCATCATGGGAACTTTAGTGTCACTACCCCTATCATGGAAAGTGACGCTGTGCGTGTCAAACCTGTGGGATGCGAAAGTGATGCCACTCGTCCTCTTGGACATTTTACTGGGTTTCGTTTTAAAGGGGAATGTTCACCTTCACGTCTACCCCCCTACGGATGTCATCCAGCCCTGAGCAAACTCCTGTTCATGTCACCCAACCCTCATCGAAACGAACCTGTGAAAGACGAATATTCGTTTCCTGTGCGTTTGTCGGAATACTGCGACTTTGAAAATCGTCTTCAATCGTTCAAAGGAAAATGGCCTAAGTATCTGGGAGGACCGACCCCCGAAGAATTAGCCAGAGCCGGATTTTTCTACTTGGGCGAAGGAGATAAAGTCAAGTCCTTCAGTTGCGGTGTGTCACTTCATTACTGGGAACCGCAAGATTCAGCCTACGTAGAACATGCTCGATGGTCACCGAATTGTCATTACTTACCCTTAGTGGGACCGAGACATTGAAGTAACTTACCATAATCTGTTCATGGATACTTTACACGAGAACATTCGTGCTTTGCCTGTGGAGTTGAGAGAACGCATTTACCGAGAGCTGGTGAAAATACAAGTGAAACGTAAAGAACAATTGCATCCGTTACGTCACCGGTGTTTGAACCACTGGTACCTGAATGCTATACAAGGACTGATTCAGTTGAAACTGTTCCATTGGACAGACATTAATCAACGACCTCCTGGTTATAAAAAGAATTGGTTTGGTATGGATGATTCTATTTACTACATTGTAAACGTACTGGATCCAATTCCAGAGGAAGAGTTAACGAATTACCAACATCTTTTACGCAATGTCAACTTAGTGAAAGAGGAAACTTCTGAACGAATTTTAATGTGTAGATTAGTGATGAAACGATTTAGATTCGACAATGAATTAAAACCATGTTTGTGCAAACGGTACATTTCTTGTGTCAGACCAAAGGGGATTTAGTATGACCTATTCATGGATACTTTGCTAGAGAACATTCGTTCTTTGCCTGTGGAGCTGAGAGAACGCATTTACCGAGAACTGATCAAAATACAAGTGAAACGCAAAAGCAAAGTTATTCAACCGTTTTTAAATTATGCTCTGTTCCAAAGTACAAGAAGACTGATTATGAGTGGATATTACATTAGGCACAAAGGTAAACGAGGCTATTGGCCACCACCCAAGGATTCCAAAAACAGTGTATATACTTATGGATACTTTACAAGAGAACATTTTGGGCTTGCCTGAGGAGTTGAGAGAAAGGATTTACCGAGAGCTGGTGAAAATACAAGTCAAACGTAAAGAACAATTGCATCCGTTACGTCACCAGATCTTTAACCACTGGTACCTGAATGGTATAAGAGGACTGATTCGTCAGAAATTGTTTCAGTGGTCAGACCTTGTTAGTGAGTTAGTGAATGAACGAAATGTTCATCATTTTGGTTACTTCGAGATTCACCTAGAGCAACGCATTGAGGAAGACGAGTTAAAGGATTACCAACATATGTTACGTGGAATCTACTTAGTGGAAGAGAAAACTTCTAATCGAAGTTTGAACTGTAGGTTACAGTATTCTAGATTTCCTACTGGAGAACGAAGATGTCTGGGTAGAATGTACGTGTATTGCTTCCGAAAAAGAGAGAGTACAAAAACAGGAATCCATGCCACGGCTTATGTCACAAGTGATTGAACAGATTCCGTGGAAGGAACTCAATGACCATATTCAAACCGTGGATCATTACCATCGATTATTACAAGAACTGTATCCATTCAATTTGGGTCGACAAGTGGTGTGTGTCTTAGTGACTTGTTTTCTGGGATTTCGTTTACCAGCCAATTCTTTGTGGACTCTTTACGATCAGTACTTACCACCTCAATGGCCTTAAATGGTCACGAAAAACTCCTTTTGCTCAAAGCCTTGCGGTTTCATCTGGATACTTCTCGACCTCAACAGGAAAAAAAGATTCGTCAGCTTTTAGCTACCCAAGACGTGTATGACGATGTGTGTGTAGCTTGTGACTTACATCCCCAGTGGACAGATGTCCGTGCCTGGAAAGAATGGGATTTTGAGGCTTGGACCCAAGAAGTGGCCCAGTATGCACGAGAGTTGTTCAAGGAAAAAAGTTACTTTTCAACCCGTGTTAGTGACGGTGCCAGAAGAACCCGTCACCCAGGACGGGACTGTCGTGGACAGGCCTGAAAGACCCTTTCGGGAGGACACTTGTGTGACCTTACCCCCTACTATAGAACTGGTTAGAACATTACCCAAAACATGTTGTACAGACACTTGTGTTTATTCCACGTTAATGGTTATCATGTGCCTTTTATCGTTGTACTTAAGCCTTTGGCTTTTATGTATTTTTGTCTTTCGTATTCATGTTTGAAACATTCAATAAACGTGCTCTGAAAAAAGTATATAAACTCTTGTCTTGTTTGTTTTCGTGTCACAAGTGACATTTCTCACACTATGCCTACCTCTGCTGTCTCTGCTCCCTCTTCCTCTACTGTCAAAGTCATCGACGAACACTTAGATCGTGCCAGTTGGGAGGCTTTGTATCTTCGCCATCCCTTTAACATGCTCATTGCTGGACCTAGCGGTTCAGGCAAAACCGAATTCGTCAAACGTTTGATCGAACATAAACATCATTTGATCGATCGTCCACCTCAGCGGATCGTGTGGTGTTACAAAGAGTGGCAATCGGCGTAGAGCCTCTTGCGAGAAAGTCAAGGCGATTAAATCGTGTTTGTGAAAGGCATTCCTAAAGAAGACGACGGTATCGTCTCTGACTCTCGTCAAACCCATTTGGTCATTTTCGACGACATGTTAGGAGAACACGAAGAAGAAATTAAACTGTGGTTCACGCGCAAAGGGCATCACCGTAATGCCAGTGTCGTTTACATCACCCAAAATTTGTTTCAACAAAGTAAAGCCCATCGCACCATCAGTCTCAATGCGCATTACGTGGTCTTGTTTAAAAGCCCTCGAGATAAATCGCAAGTGCAAGTCTTAGCCAAACAGTTAGGAACGCCTTGGCTGACTCAGGCGTACGACAATGCCACTCAAACTCCACACGCCTATTTACTCGTCGATTTGAAACCTACAACCCCCGAGGATTTGCGATTTCGTACCCACTTGTTTCACCACTGGTGCCAAGACGGAGGGCCTGTCCTGTACACGTCTCCGTCCTCGACTTAATTTCACTCCACATAAAAAAAAGTCTATAAAAACCTCACACCCTTTTTCGTCTGTCTCACACAACGTCAACATGACGTCCCTTCAGTCGCATCTTCCCGTCAAATTGATTCGTGCCTTGTATGGCATCAGTCGAGAAAAAAATCCACAAATACGAGCTCGTGTCTTAGAAGCTAGTCTCAAAGAAGTCTTACGATGGTTCACGGTGACGGCACGTCAAATACTCCAAGGAATCATTCAGATTCCTCATCAAACCAAACGCTTTTTCGATCGAAACAAAGTCGCTTTGGTCCAACTGGCCGATTCCCGCAGCGACACTCAAACCAAAAAACAAATCATTTTGAAACCTGAAGGGAGCGGTACTCTAGGAGGGGTCATCATTCGCTCTCTCTTAAGATGGGATCCTAATGCCCCCAAAGTTATACCCAAGGAAAAAGTCCAACGAAGCCCCAAGAAGAAAAAGAGAAAGACCAGGTCCCCAAGGAGAACTTCTCCAGTGGCGGGACCCTCCTCTTACCAGACACCACCCCGGAAAAAGAAAAGAAGCCCCCAGAAAAAGAAACAGAGAAAAAGTCCCCAGAAAAAGAAAAGTCCACAGAAGAAAACTAGTCGCAAGAGAGGCACTTCGGCCAGGACGCAACTTTACACTCGAAAACCAGTGACTGCGTCTCCGGCATCCTCACGTTCATCCACTTCTCCGTTGATGACACCAAGAACTGAAGAGTACTTGGAGACGTTGATTACACCAAGAACTTCTCCGTTGATGACCCCCAAAAGAACTTCCCCAGTGGCAGGACCCTCCAATTTAGTGGCAGTGGCTGCTGCTCACAAAGTACCTTCTCCCAAAATCAAAGTCCAAGAAAGATCGGGCATGTTACAAAGTTTACTGGATTTGTCCAAGCAAGAACTGGCTCGATTTAGTCCGTTACGTACCCCTGCACGACGTGTCATGCCTGTCCTCAAACTAATATGACGTAAAGACAATCAGTGGCGACGCGTTCCAGTATAAAAAGGCCTGTGACCAAGTCGGGGTATCAGTGTTTTTGGTGCTCCTGAAGACTCAAAGATGTCACCTTCCAGAAAACCCCAAGGAAAGAAAAGGAAAGGACTACCACCACGTTTAGTCAAACATGGGGACATGTTATCTGTCCTGTCCAAAGCTTCTCCACCTCTACGAAAAAAACTCATTCAATCGGCCTCCAAAGAGGTCATCGATACCGTGTGCGAATGTTGTTTGAACGTCTTGAAAGGCACGATCCCTTTGTCCAAACACCAGAAACAATGCTTAGGCAAACATCGTCACGTTCTTCGCCAAATGGTTCAAAAGAAAATTCCCATTCGTCAAAAAAAGAAGATGTTGGTCCAACGTGGAGGCATTTTACCCCTCTTGTTAGGTCCCATACTGAAAGGAGTCTTGGGAACCATGTTGGGAGGACTGGTGGGAGCAAGATAAAAAGGCCTCGGAAGTCCCAAGATCTCAGAATCGACCCCTGACAACCCCATGGAAGGACGAAAACTGGCTTTAGTGCCTTACAAACGATGGATGGAATACCATCGGTGGCAAGAACAACGCACCCCGCATTTACCTCCCAATCCCAATTTGAGCGAGATGTCCCAGTTACAACACGAATTGCAGTCCTTGATGGATCGCCAAGATTTGTCCGAAACAGAAAAATCGCAAAAGTACGGTCAACTCTTGCAACAACTGCAACTCTTTCACCAGAAAGCTTTAGACGAAACAGCTCTACCCACTCTGAAAGATTTTAAGACCTTGATGAAAAGTGCAGCACCATCATCAGTACCAGTACCAGTACCAGTACCAGTACCACCACTAGCAGTGACCAAGACAGAAAAAGAAGAAGAAGAAGAAGAAGGGTTTCAAACTCCACCAGAAAAAGTACGCAAGTTAACAACACCACCTACCTCCAGAATTGGATGGATTAAAAAGATGATGGCCACCCCTTCTTCATCACAAGAGAAAAAGAAAGTGAAGACAGAAGTGAAGACAGAAGTGGAACAAGAACCGATATCCCCCGCTCAGACATCCTCCTCTTCAATACCTATTGCCGGTGGCACACGCAAAGCATTATAATCCAAGAAAATACCCCAAGAGAAAAAGAGTAGCATCCTCCAAGAGTGGGTGCCTTATTAACACACAAACAAACACAAAAAAATAAAAAATGGAAAAAGTCTTAGCCAGCATTTACTACGATCCCTCGCACCCTGCAGGTTACGCAGGAGTTCAAAAATTGTATCGTGCTGCCAAAACGCGACTGAAAAGTCTCCGTTTACCTCAAGTACAACGATGGTTACAAGAACAAGCTACCTACACTTTACACAAACCCATTCGAAGCAAGTTTGCCAGAAGTCGCACCCGAGTGGAAGGCATCGATCATCAATGGCAAGCCGATTTAGGCGATGTCTCTCATTTGGTCAGCTACAATCGTGGCTATAAATATTTGTTTTGTGTCATCGACGTCTTTTCCAAATTTGCCTGGGTCGTGCCCTTGACTTCCAAATCGAGCAGCGAGTTAGTGCGAGCCCTGCAACGGGTGTTGAAACAAAGCGGTCGTCACCCTCTTCGATGGCAAACGGACAAAGGCACCGAATTTCTGAACCAAGCTTTCCAAAAAGAATTAAAGAAACGTGACATTCATTTTTTTACCACCGAGAATCCAGAAACCAAAGCCAGCATCGTGGAACGTTTTCAACGTACTTTGAAAGAACGCATGTGGAAATATTTTATCACCACACTCTGAAGTACATCGACATCTTACCGCACCTGGTGCAAGCGTACAACCAATCTTACCATCGAAGCATCGGACGTGCCCCGCAAGAAGTGACTCCCGACAACGAAGTGCTGGTGTTTGAGCGCCTGTTTGGTACGTCCCCGACGAGGGCTGTCCCCAAGAAAAGTGGACAGTTGACCGTAGGAGATTGGGTGCGCATTGGCAAAACCAAACGCACTTTCGACAAAGGTTACTTACCTAACTGGACGACCGAATTGTTTCGTGTCACTGGACGAGTGCATGGCCGTGATTCTGCCGTCTATAAATTGGAAGACATGAACGGAGAAGTGCTCAAAGGAACGTTTTATTTGCCCGAGTTACAACGTGTCACCAAACAAGAAGACGACGTGTACGATATCGAAAGCATTCTCGAACACAGAACCCGTAAAGTGGGCAAACGACGTGTCAAAGAAGTCAAAGTACGTTGGAAAGGATATCCACCCAGTTTTGATTCTTGGATCGACGCTTCGCAAGTCATCGACTATAAAAAGAAGTGACCATCATGCCCTTCCACACAGACGCAGCTACGTCGACCACTCCTTCACCTAGTTCTTCTGTGCAAGATTTACAAAAAGAACCTTTGTGGGTGTGGTGCGGAGAACGTGTGCCTAAAACGCAAATCATCTTTTTCTGCCAAATCTTCGTGGTGTATTGTGTCATCGGTGCAGCCATCGCCAATCTGAGTTTGCAACAAGGAGACAAACAACTGTGGACCATTTTATTGAGCAGTCGCATCGGTTACCTGCTTCCCAATCCCTCCCTGAAATTCTCTTCCAACGGTAACCACGGGAACCTAGTGTCCAGTGCCAGTGTCAGTCACCACTCCAATAACAACAACCCCATTTTGGGCGGAGACACGCCTCTGACGTCCACTAACCCCTCGGACAGCCACAGAACTCTGGAATTATGAGTCACCAAAACCAATTTTACTTAACCTTACCCAGTGACAGTTCCATGGAGGTGTTTCCAAACAACACGTTGTGCTGTTACACGGCCAAATTACCTCAGGCCATCCCCTTAGATCACGAAGCTCATTGGGAAGTGGCTTTAGTAGAAATGATTCACCCAACACAAATCAAAAACATCACTGAAACTCAAAACACTTTTGACGTCGAAATTCTGGACCCATTAGTGCAGCAAAACATGACGAACAGTCCTCAACATAGATCACATCTTGCGAAGGACCCAATACCCCTCAGCAGCAGTGACACTTCTCGTCCTTTTTACGTTTATCACTTTAAAATTAACTCAGGCCATTATTTTAGTGGTCAACATCTGGTGGAGGCCATCGCTGACAAATTCTATGCAACATTTGACAAAGTTCTGACCGGACTAAAAAAAACGTGTCACCATGGAGTACCACAAACTGTCTAATCGTCTACTCATCAGATTTGAAAGTGAGGATAGAAGCATACGTATTAAATTTTGCCCTGAATTGTATGACATTTTGGGTGGAGACCTCAATTTGGTCACGGATAAGCACTCCAAAAAGATTCACATCGCAGACATTGACAACAACGGGCATTTTGCAAGGTATTTTCGTTTCCCGGTAGAACTGAACCAGGGACTGAATTTGATCTTCGTGTACTCCGATGTGGTGGAGTACAACGTGGTGGGACACACCTCCGTGCCGTTACTGCATGTCATTCCTTTCAAAGTAAATTCTGCCACGGCCACTGACGAGGAAGGTGGAAACACTTATCACGTCCACCGCGAATTTGTACATCCTCATTATTTGCCTGTCAACAAGTCGTATTTGGACACGGTCAACGTTGCTATAAAAGGAGATCTGGGACAAAATATTTCATTCACCAAAGGAAAAGTCACGGTGAAACTCCATTTTCGAAAACGGTTCTCTCACGACTCGTAAGTCATGTATCCAGTGTACCGAGGGGTTGCGCGACAGCGAGGACACGGTTTAGGAGATATGTTAAAATCGGCCTTTCGTTCGGTGGCTCCGGTGTTGAAACCGATGGTGACACGCGGATTGCACGCCTTGAAAGATGCGGCACTGACACAAGGCAAAGAATTTCTCCAAAATGTTCTCATCGACAAACAAAACCCCAAAGAAGCCTTCATGAGGGCAGGCAAAAATGTCTTGCTGCAAACGGGTAAAGACCTTTTGGGCCGACGAGACACACCTATGAATGCCCTGCACGCTACCGAGTCAGGCATTCAGCAAGGACAAGGCAGAAAGAGACGACGAAGAAAACACCCTTTCACCAGACTTCAAGCTAGAAAGGCCAAGAAAAGAAGAACCGTTCGAGACTTAGACGTTTTTGATTATTGAGACACAGAGAAAAAAATGATGCACCGAGAATCTTGCGCTTGTTCCAAGTCGGAACTGGATCTGTTTGCCATGCCCCCCACGATGATGACGATGCAAGAATCCCAGTGGGTGGAATTTCATCCCGTCTCCTCATTGACCGATTCCGCCCCCATCGAGTTTGAAATCAAAGGACAGCCCGAAGATTACATCGATCTGAATAGCAGTTACTTGTACTTGAAAGTCAAAGTTCTAGATAAGAATGGTAATGGAGTAGAAGACAGTGAGAATATAGCTCCCGTCAACAATTTCATGCATTCCTTGTTCAGCTCAGTGGACTTGTACTTGAATAACAAACTGGTCAGCAGCAGCATGGATACTTACCCTTACCGTGCCTACCTGGAAAATCTCTTGACGTACGGAATAGATGCCAAGAATACTCATCTCAATGTTGGCGTGCTATGGGAACCTGACGAAGCTAACAAGTTCGACAAAACAGATGGAAGCAATGACGGCTTTGTGGAAAGAGAAAAGAAAATCTTAGATGGACAGAGTTTAGAACTGATGGATCGTTTGCATTTGGACATGTGGTTGCAAGAGAAATATTTGCTGAACGGGGTAAATGTCCGCTTGAGACTGAATCGTAGCAGTGCTGCTTTCCATTTGTTGGCTGATGGTGATGCTATTAAGAATGGCAATCCTAAAAGCAAAATCGAGGACGTCAAACTCTACGTACGACGCGTGGAAGTGTTACCCAAAGTGGGAAATGACATCAGTCAAACGTTGAGCAGAACGACCGCCAAGTATCCCATACGACGCGTGGAAGTGAAAACCTTCACCATTCCCACTGGACATCATTCCATGATCGATGATCATCTGTGTCAAGGATAGTTACCCAAACGTTTAATCCTTGGTATGGTCGAGAATTCAGCCTTCAACGGAGCCTTCGCTGAAAATCCTTTCCACTTTCAACACTTCAAGGTGAAGAAAATCGAAGTCAGTCGCGATGGCAAGACCTTGTGTACCCGACCTTTCGAACCTGACTTTGAGAAGAAGAATTACTTGAGATCGTACTTGTCCTTGTACGAAGCCACCGGACAGTTAGGAACCAACACCAGTCACGGTATTACGTACGAAGATTACGAAGGAGGCTATGCTTTGTGGGCTTTCGATTTCACTCCAGACCAAGGCAGCGACGAGGGACATTTCCACCCTATAAAATCCGGCCAGATTCGAGTGGAACTTCAGTTTGCAGAACCACTGAACATGGCAGTGAACGTCATCCTGTATGCGGAATTCGATAATACGATAGAAATCAACAGTTTGAGAGAAGTCATTCTAGACTATTAGAAGCTATGGAAGACTGTTGTCCCTCTTTACCTAGTGGAGAAACTTTGGACATGGAATGTGAGGAGACCATGGAAAAAGAAGAAGTTATCATGATGAAGTCAAGATGGCCAGAACAAGAAGCCCATTTAGTCTCCTGTTTTGCCAAACACTTGGTGGAAAAAATGACGGAATTAATCAAGAAAAATTGCTATGGATGTCAAAACGATCATTCCAGTCAAATTCAACACGATAAATGCCTGATGTTGAGTCAAGAAGAAAAATTGGACGAGTATCTGGACGAAGCTTGCAGTCTCATCTCGGACGAAGTCGTGTTGCACCAGTGGTATAAAGACTTGCGTGAACATTCTTGTCCACCATTAACCACTCAAGAGATCGATCGTATCGAAGCTCTCCTGAATCAGAGTGAGGAGACGAAACGAAGAAACGGTTATTTGTCAGACATTTTCAAGCAAAAAGTCAGGATCGAATTGACGACTTATCATTACCTGTGAAGAAAAAAAACCACACAAATGGATACCTGGGAACTTTATTACCTTTTGAACCACAGTTCGTATACGGCTTTTTGGAATCCTGTCGTCTGTGCTAAAGATGAACTCCCTCATCGGTAACCTCAAGACCATCTAGCGTACGTTTTCAACACGGACGACAGTCATCTCCCAGGAACCCACTGGGTAGCCGTCTACTTTCCTCAAGAAGGATGTGTGGAATATTTCGATTCGTACGGATTGCCTCCTTTGGAAGACGATATCATCGACTTTATGAGAAGAAATGCTCAGACCACCCGATTCAATAATGTGAAATTACAAGGTACAGATTCCTTGGTGTGTGGACAGTACTGTGTGTATTTTCTGCATCATAGCAGCCTGGGTTATTCCTTAAAACATTTAGTGACTCATTTTGATCCTCGTTCTTCTTCAAGAAACGATGTGAAAGTAGATCGATGGTTTTGTGACCATTATGCTTATCTTTTGTCTCAAGCTAGGAAACGTAGTGTCCATCAATGGCCTAATAACTTCCAACAGTGGAAATCACAATTTCATTCACAACGTTGTCAGCCCTGTTTAAAGTAGAGTATGAATTGAAAAAATGTTTGTGATTTGAAAAAAATGTTTGATGTTATAGTGTTGGATTATTGTTAAAAAAATGTTAGAGTTGTTGTTTAGTGTTAAGTGATTTTTGAATAAAAATGTTGTGTTTTGAGAAAAATGCCTATGTCTTTTGTTTGACTATAAGAATGTTTGATTGATGCTCTTTAATTTCTTACTATCCCTCTCATGACACTCATTGAACGTTGCGGCTCGAAAACCGTAGAGGGATGTTTTCCTTCACGTCCGCGCTTTGACTTTAAGAACCGGGGAAGTTTTCAGTCTAACCATCCATTGTCGACTCATCCTCCTACGAAGATGTGCTCCAAACTAGCTAAGCTAAACGAAGCCTACGTAAATTTGCATAGGGTCAGACACAGTCTGATACCGAAGCCAGAAGAGATAGAGAATGTGAGAATGTTAAAAGTCACTGAAGACCTGATAGAAGAGCTCTTCAGAGAAGAAGTGAACAGGGAGAAAGAAGAATGGACAGAGAAGTACAGACTTCAGAGACAGCAGCAACAGCAACAACAACAACAACAGCAGCAACCTGAACCTGACAGAGGCTTTGTCGATTGTCGTATCCACACCAAAGAGTTCTTCTTCTCTTTCCGAAGAAGCAGACCTATCGCCAGAAAGTCTATCCTCAGAGGACATCGCATTCTTAGAAACTAAAAGATTGCCATAGCAAACAAAAAAAAACAGCCCTTTTCAGGGCTACCCCCAATACTCTAGAAAAGAAATAACCATCAATTTGCCAATGTGTGTAGGTAGAGTAGTGTGAATATAAACACTAACTCTTTTTTATAGTGTGAGGGTATGTGTTTGTGTATAGGATTGTGTGTTAGTAAGTGCTCACGTACGTTGGTGTGGATAGTAGATTAAGATCATGTCTTTTTTTTTTTGGTGTTTGAGGTGTGGGGAGAGTAGATTTAAGGTTAGATTACTTTGCGTATGTGGATAGTATATTGAAGTGATTAATGAAAAAATTTTTTAGAATAGTGATGGGAAGTATAAAAAAAGTGAGTGAGTGTTTCTTTTAGGTCCGCGCGTTGTTTTTTGGTCATGATTTAGGTAAGATCAATTTTATGTTTTTAGGGGGATGTTTTCCTTCACGTCCGCGCTTTCACTATAAATTGAAACTCGTTCGGCAGTCCAGCTACCCTTGTTGATTGATCAACACGAGAATGAACACCAGACTAGCGAAACTGTTGGAACTTCATGTGCATGTGGAATATGCCAGGCGCCTGTTGAACGAACTGGCCGCGGAGGCCATTGTCGAAGAGGGAAGGATGAGAGAGGAGGAGGAAAGAAAAAACAAAGAAGAGGAGGAGAGAAGATACAAAGAAGAGGCGGAGAGAAGATACAAAGAAGAGGAGGAAAAGGAGAGAAGAAAAAGAAATTTCAGAATCCCAGAGACAGAAAATTGGGATTCTGAAGCTATTTATCCTGCCTCTGCTCTCTCCCCAAAAAAAGTAAAAAGCAACTGGGGAACAAGATGTGTATGTGGCGCCAGGCCTGGAAGGTGCCACCATTAACCAGGTGCCCATGAAGTTCGAAAAAAAAACAGCCCTTTTCAGGGCTACCCAATACTCTAGAAAAGAAATAACCATCAATTTGCCAATGTGTGTAGGTAGAGTAGTGTGAATATAAACACTGACTCTTTTCTAATAGTGTAAGTGTATGTGTTTGTGTGTTTGTGTTTGTGTTTGTAACTGATCACGTAAGTTAGTGTGAATAGAAGATTATGGGTTCTTTATTGTTTCTTAGCGTATGTGGAGAGTATAGTTTGGGTTTTATTACATGAAATGAGAAAGTGGGGATGTTTTCCTTCACGTCCGTGCGTTGTTTGTTCATGATCTAGGTAAGATCAATTTTATGTTTTAGGGGATGTTTTCCTTCACGTTCGCGCTTTTCGTATAAGAACACACAGTATTCGTCGTTCAAACCATTCTACAAAGAATAAAAAAGAAGATGGCTTCGAACCACCTTGACAAAATGCAAAAATTACAAGACGTTTTGACAATTTAGGAATGATGGAGCAGATGTTAGTGAGACTCAATGAAGATCACTATTCCTATAGTCCCCATCGAGTAAAGATGGAGATCAACAATTGAAGAAAAGTAAAGGACATAATAAGTGGTGTCATGAAAGAGATAAAGGAGGAGAAGGAGGATGAAGAGGAAAGGATAAGGATAAGAGAATGGAATGAAAAAATCGAAAAAGAAGAAGAAAATGAGAAGAGGAAGAAAGAAGAGGAGGAAGAGAAGAAGAAAGAAGAGGAGGAGAAGAAAAAGAAAGAAAAGAAGAGAAAGAGTGTAGGAGAGAAAATAAGAAGTTGGTTGAGAAAAAGAAGAAATTAGAAGCAGAAGAAGAAGAAAAACCAAAGGCCCTTTTCAGGGCCACCCATATTTCTCGAAAAGAGAATGACTTTCAATTGCCTACCCCTTTTTTTTTTAAAAATTTCTTTTTATTTTTTTAAAAATAAAAAATCCCATATTCAATTTCCCTTGACGCTAGACAGTCCCACGATTTTTCTCCATATTCAATTCTTCTTGACGCTAGAGTGGCCCAGGGTTTTTTCTCCATGTTAAATTCCCCTTGACGCTAGAGTGACCCACGATTTTTCTCCATGTTAATTTTCCCTTGACGCTAGAGTGACCCAGGGGGGGTCTGTAATGCTAATTCCCATTGACGCTAGGGTGACCCACTTCACTACTGACGATGGCAAAATTACAAGATTGCAGTGTAACATAAAACGTTATTAATGGTGTCCACATTTTCTAACATATCCACATACATTTAATTT
Source organism: Sinohyriopsis cumingii (assembly GCA_028554795.2). Classification (NCBI taxonomy): domain Eukaryota; kingdom Metazoa; phylum Mollusca; class Bivalvia; order Unionida; family Unionidae; genus Sinohyriopsis; species Sinohyriopsis cumingii. The sequence continues at coordinate 123,737,220 of CM068824.1, read as the reverse complement.
CAGCCACAATATTTCAGTTTGGGGAACAAATCCGCCAGGGTGATCATCATGCACCTTAAAGAAGATAAAAGTATATAAACCTGATAACTATACAGTACAGCCACATTTATTTCCACCAAGGCTATGTCTTTCCACAATTTGGAATTCTTCCTTGTTTCTAGCTGCATCTTTTGAGCAACTATCTGGAATAAAATGTATTTTGTCTAGCTTTATCACAGTTTCCTATTCATCATGATATGTTGTGTGGATGATAGGTGAAATTAATCTTCGTCCAAAAATGATGAGCATTAAAGTTCAGATTATTAGTGAAAGCACTTTAGACAAAACCACGAATTATAATGTATGAGCATTATATAACATTGTAGTTTTTCTGACAGTTCATAGTAAACGATTATAATGGCTCAATTCATTTATACTGGAGAAAAAATTTGACTTACCTCCAGGATGTTGTAGCAATTACGGTCACATAGGTCCCGTGTCGATACTTCTGTGGACATGTACCAGTCATTAAAGGGGACGGCTGTGAACTCCAGACCGCCGCAGTCAAACATATTAGATACCGCTCGCAGCGTGTACCATTTTAGGCCGAGGTCGGCGAACCATGGAAATATGTGACATAAAAGACATCGATTTGTTCACTATGATTTTGGCGCAAGCTAAGAAACCATTTGAGTTTTGAGTATAAACAATGGCGAGAAAATTAGAAGGTTAAAAATCTATATTGAAATATTATATAACTCCTTCTACTATTTAAATCGTCTACCGACCAGTAGCATTCCAACTTAAAACCCTCTATATCAATTGTATGATTCAAATCAAACCTTCCAATACCGATTTCTATGTTAAAAATAGTGTAAATAGTGCGAGCAGACAAATCGCGCCTGTACCTTCGTGGAAATGCATTCAATGGACCAACAATGACGTTAAGGTTTCACTACATGACGGTCTGCTTGGCTGACACAACGTTTCATTTTGCATTATATTAGCGAATGTCACATCTAAATGTGAATTGATGGCGTTGAAAATAGAATGTTTAGCCGAATGGAGACTAATTATAATAACACTTACTAGATCTCAATATTTCAGTCAAGAACTGCAGAACACACATTACGAGGGTTTTAGCATACTTCATCAGTCACAGCAAACATTAATTATCATTTAAAAAGTGAATTTAAGAACAATAAAAAGCAGAAGCATGAAAATGTGGTCTTGACCTGAGAGATCGTTCCCCGTGTGACAAGGAACAAATGGCAGGAATCAACAAAAGAGCATTCTGTTCTATAATACCTATTGAAGGGAACTATAATGAGATGATACAAACCTCAGATATATTTTCAAGACTGGTCATAAACTCTAAATGAGGAGGTATTTTATAACAATTTTTATTGGCTGGAAATACAATGCTTTGAGTAACTTTGGAGTGACAACCAATATGACCACAATTGCAAGCATGCTTCACTAAGTAAAGATTTGTGAAAGAAATGAGACCTAACACGAAATACACTCAATCAACTCTTCTTGTAACTACACAGTCACTTGCAGAATACAAAATGTCCCAGTTGATGAGTACTCATTTCTATGGCACTTTTTAATGACTAAACATAGTTATAACTATATGAAACCACACTGCCTAGACATGGATCTCTGTTTTGGCTAGAATGGATAAAGCATGGACAAAACGATGTGGTTATGAGCTTACTAAAATTACCTGACAGAACATAGTGAAGCATCAAACGTTGGTCACAGTGACCTTCTACTAACAAAGATGCATCCAATAAAGTGTCGTTATTGAAGGATACATTTCGGTCAAAACATGATTTTAAACGCAATATTTCAACATATACATGCATGAAATAAGGTCACATATTCCTTTACATTAAAATATGTTTAGTACTTATCACGTTGGGACTTCACCCCAACCCCTCCATGCCAAGTTTTATGATTATATGAGGAATAATATGCATTAATATGCATTCATTTAGTGTAAAACTCACGTGGACAAGAGTTAAGGTAACATCCCATCAATACATAGCTTCTCGCCAAGATGCATACTTAGAGTAATATATCCATGTCATGAACAACCACCTTCATAATCCTGAGCAAATCGCAACCATAAAAAGATGGACGTAATCTTTGACACGATACGACGTCATTTTACCTCAGTAAATTTAACATGGAATGGGTCTCCGATCACAGTTCCATCCGATTGTTTGTAGCCGGCATACGAGAACAGCTGTGAGTTCCATACACGAAAGTTGTGTCTTCCGCAGATCCGATGTGGAAATATTGTTATGGCAGATCTGTAACAATGCAGTTATACGTACAATCAAATTCAGCAAGTAAGTTTAATTTACTCCTAACAAAATTATTTTACGGCACTAATTCTGATTTATCACAATCCTACTAAACCCTTTCGTCGTCTAACCTCACTGGAGTTGAGATTCAATTTGATACTACACGGTATCTCTAAACACTAAGCTTTTAAATATTGGTTAGGACAGTTTTAATAGAACATGTTTGTACATTACGCCAATATATCATGATATCTTACAATTTACTCTCATACAATGTTTAGCACGGGTTGTTTGAAGAAAAGAAATCACAAAAGCCTTGAGAAAGTAAGCGACTCTACTGAAAATCCATTCCTAATAAACTATTTCATAATCAGATATTTTCGAAGTGTATCCGTATTGTTGTTTATAAGATATATAAATATATTACTCATACACCAATATGATATAGTATACCCGTTTTAACGGCATACGATTCAAAGACCATTACTAATATGTTTGGTAAATATTCTTAGAATGGTTCCTGAAATGCTGTTGCTGTCATTTCTAATGGGTTTTTTTAAGATAAATAATCAAATGCTAATCAGAATCTCGGATTCATTAATATATGTTTCGCGCATGATATACGAAGGGTCGTTTGTATTATATAGTGTATTGAACAATTTCTCCAGGGATATATCTGGTTTTTCAAACACATTTTAAGCCGTTTATGAAAGAGTTGGTAAATCATATAGCTTAATAAAATAACATAGCTTTCCAAAGTATGTGCACAAAGTAAAGATTATAATCGTTAGATCATATGATATCAAATAAGTCATTGTTTGTTAAATCATAAAAGTCAACTACCCCATTGCCTTGAAACATAAGCAATATTGGATCTATGATTGACCTTTCATCCCTAATTGAAAGAGAGAGATGCAATTTTGAAATATTTCAAATTACAGCCACAAACTATAAATATAATTGAAATTGCGTGCGATGATTGTTTTCCAGATATCTTATTCGCTACAAACCAAACCGGCGAGAGAGTGATGTCCAGTGCATCTTGGAAGCATTTCTCAGAGAATACGAGAACAAAGCAGGGCTCGTCGGTCGCTTCGCTAAGCACCTAACATGGAGATCTCTGGTATATTTCCTTGCGTACACGAAAAAACAGATTCAAGGCGGCTTTTGCTGTGGGCAGTAGTATGGTGTGTTCCAAAATTGGATTCATAAGAGTCATATTCTATGCAATGGACTCGGCTTTTATTGTTGCAGCCAACGCCATCCTCCAAAAGCGCACTTTAACCATAGTGTCGATAACATGTAAAAGAGATGTATTCTTGTCACTGACAAATGCATGACATTAACAGTTTATCATGCCTTTACAGGGTTTGACCAGATATCCGATTCGTCTCGCAGCGATTTTAGTAACGCCTGGGGAACATAAAATGGTTATGATGAGGTTATTATAGATATCGTAGCCCATAGATGTACTCCTACAGAGCAAGGAGTACAATAAAATGTGCTAGTACCACACAGTTTTTCACTCCTTACAAATGACCATCCCAGTACCTGTATGATTGGTGATAGGCATCGGGAACAAGACAGTTTGACGCTATACCTCCATCTTAGTCAGGTTGGTTCAGGTGCTCCGAAAGAGTAGCTAACTATTTTTGGTTATTGATGGATCAAACGTAAATAAAAAAATTTTAGACTGTCGTCGACATTAAATTGGGGTGGAGGAAGCCATGTATTCAGATAGGGAAATCATTAAGAGTATAGCTTTTCAATGTGCCATACTCGTGTCAGGAGATTACTAAACATGACTGTGCCAGTGAAAAGATACAGAGGAAATGGCATTAGTAAATAAACCGAACAATGCAGATAGGATGGAGAGTGTTGATGTTACTAGTTTAGAAATTTATTAACGTAAATACAATGGCAGGATCAATATGAGCTTAAAATGAGACTTTTGTGTATCAATATTAATAGTGTCGTCAGCAATTTATGATATGGTGAGTACAATCATGAGTATATTTGAAAGAATTATGATAACGTATGTTTCTGCATACAATGTTACCTTGCATATCATGATGCATTCTCTATATTGTGCAATATTATCACAATCGTGCATGATGCGTCGTAGCACTGTGCATTGAAGTTACACTGCCAGATGAGCACAGATGATCAATAACAGGAATATATAAGCATGCCTAATAGTTCTATCGTTTGTTCCATATTTGATGTGATTGCATACAGACTCGAACATTCCTCTCGCAGTGATTACATGACGAGCATCAAACAACTAAAAAAAGTCGAAAATATGTTTATAGGTCAGGTATGTTTACATACTGAAATGTGTCTATGGAAGACAATCGACAGACAAAGAAAAGATGTTTCAGAGGACGCTACAAGGACTATAACATTTTTACCCTTAGTGGACAAGCGTAATTCATACAGAGGCGAAATATAAGAGTGAATGCAGAAGAGATCTCTAAATGGTGTTCTATAAAAGCAGTAGCCTTTATATGATGGATTATTCGTGCAATATTTGATATAGTTTTACTTTTACCTATAAACTGAGCTTCATTATACGCATAATTTAAGCATTACCATTTTAAAAGATATATGTTCCAGCAAACAAGAAAATAAAAGTAAAACAATAAAATAATCTGAGTTGCATATTTAACTAATAAACTGGATTTAACACTGTCAACAAATTATTAGCGATTTCAGGAATGGTGCTTAGGTGCAGAAGCACTGGATATTGAACTTAAGACAGAATATGAGTTCAGAAAATTATGCAACAGTGACCTGCTTTTTAAGAACGGCTTTGATTAAGCTATGATTAAGCTACATACCATACCAAGCTTAACAGCATTGCTGGTAACATTATTCTTACTGGTGCAAATACAAATACATTACAAAAATGCTCGCACATGCGTATTCCAGACATGTTTTCTTCCAATCACTTTTAACATATTTTGTTTTCTTTCCGCTGCCGTGTTGACCTTTAATAATCAAGCTGAGTAGGTCTTCTATTATATATAGAGGGCATCGCTTCTTTCCATGTACATTGAATTTTATTAGTTTTAAACATATACAAAAGGACAGCTGAATCATAGCATCACAATTTCTCCATGATTTGATAATAAAATTGTAGAGTTATAAAAGGTTCAGAGTTAAGCCCTCTTTCAGAGAGTTTCGATATAAATGGATTACGTAAGCGTTAACATATGCAAGCATTCGAACATTGATATATAGAGGACGTATTAATGTGTACTTTTTCCCTTGCGTATGAAAGTTTAAGTGAAATAGTGTAATGTACATGCATTTGTCTACTTGTTGGGCATGCTAGCGGAATATTTGTAGGTCGCAGCTACAGAAAACAAGTATGTTTATAAGTCTCTTCTCTATTTTCTTTCCATCAGTAATGGGGAAAGTTTGCATGTATATGTGCATGTATGCAGGTATGTATGGTAGCTAGGCAGATGTAATTTCAACATACCTGAAGTCTGGACCACTGAATCAGGCCGATACATTTGGGTACGTTTCTCCACGCAGTCTTTGCTCCAAAAGTTAGCTCATCAAATGACAGAGCGTATATGCCCGTGTTTTCAGTGACATTGAGAAAATCAACCCAGCGCTTTTCGTGGTCAATTTTATCTTGTCTGTTAGAAAACAAATGATCGTCCTTTTATGAAAAATGCCTATACTAAAGTCAATCCTGAACAGAGAAAAAACTTTGGCAAAAAAAAGTAAATCCGATAAATGTTCAACATAATATGTTGATACTAAAATATTTCTCTAAATTGCAGGTTAATTGTGTTGAGGCAGCATGTTGCAGAATAAATTCATTTAGCTTCGTAACGATACTTCCAAAGTATTAATATAGTCAATCAGGTTTTTTAAAATATAATCAATTGAAACAAACAAAGAGTAAAATGTCTTCAAATTACTTTTCTTGGGCTGTCAGCACGGCTCAAAGACTATACATAAAAACAATCATTTGAAGGAATGAGCTGAGAATATTTAACCAAAACTGCTTCACAAATTTTCCACAATTATTCTTACACCCAGAATCAAACGGGCAAATAAGTGTGTCGCACTATGGATATATATAAAGGAGTTTACGAAATATAAGCAAATAAACAATTTAAACAAATCCTAGACTTAAGGATTATAGAAATTTGACCTTGATTCCTAAGAAAAGGGATCGCGGAAGTATGCTAATGTATAACTTGAGTTTATGAAATATAGAGAAATGAAACATTATCCGAACCTTTGCAAATTGTCATTTCCATCAACATCAACAAAAGTAACCAATGTCTCTCACTTCTCACTAGCACGGGTTAAATACTATTCCACAAAAGAGTTATATGGTTAGCATGTTAAAATCACTGAAAAAAAAAGTGAAAATACGCATGAATGGATTAGCATTATTCGGACTTTTATTTCCTTTACGCGTGTTCTTGTTTATTTGTCTTGTTTTGCTTTGTTTCGTTTTCGATCCAATTGGTCGTATATCTAAATTGTAAATTATCAAAACTTGATGGCGTGTATGGTTGATTATGTATCGAAGGACTCTTAAACCACGGTCGCGGTTTTGACGCTAGGCGAAGCCAGCCCGGATAGACTTCTGGTTGCATTCCTGCGAAAGGCATATAGCTTTAATTTCCTTGGCATAAAATAGCCAATACATTGGTTAAAATTGTTTTTAAACCATCCACCCAATAACTTCTTAGTCTCAGTCTGAAAGTTTCCTCTGAATAATGTATTTTTCTAAGCAAATTTCCGGATTTCGAAAATTGCGTCAAGCTTTTTGATTCGTTTTCGACATGCACAGATAATAAACAATACTTTATTTAAAGGTTTGCAATTTCATAATGAGAAATAAAGCTTAGTAAAGCTGTTTAAGCGGCTGCATACTTTGAAAAAACAAGTAACTTGAATAGCAAAATTACATACATACAGGAATTTAATAATATAAATTTATCAGAGTATACAAAGACAATTACACACACATGTGCATACAATATACATATGCCCATTAAAATCCATCCATCAATCTATCCATCCATAAATATATACACACGTACGTACATATATACATGCACGTACACATACATACATACATACACGCACGCGCGCACGCACGCATACGTACGTAAGTACGTACGTACGTGCGGCGTGCATGCGTTCATACATACATACATACATACATACATACATACATTCATGCATACATACATACATACATACATACATACATACATACATACATTACATATCTTTGCATGTACGCAATGATACCAATTTAATTGTATCGTTATGATTAACACATTTATATGCTAAAGTCCTATTGAAGATGTTTTTATTAGACTTAAAAATAAACGTCAAGTAGTTGTATAAATTTATGGCTGCTCTATATCTTCCAAGCTCTGGACAGTCAACGCCGATGTCATTTTTTCAGAGTTGATGAGTAGCGATCTGAAGAAAAGAAAACGTATAGCAGAAACTGACAGATTCTGACAAAAACGTATATGTTTCCTAATCTTGGAATGTCGGACTTCATCTTACCATTTGAAGTTGGCATAGTACTGATTTATAAAATATATGCTTGAAATGTCGGACTTCATATTACTTTTAAAGTTGGCATAGTACTGATTTATAAAATCTATGCTTGGAATGTCGGATTGCATCTTACCTTTTAAAGTTGGCATAGTACTGATTTATAAAATCTTTTGTATGGTAGATGAGTTCCTTTTGGGGTCGAGATGTTCTTAGGGGTCTGTTTAAAGGAGCTATCATCATGGACCTTATACACCGTCCTGCGGCGCAAGGTATATACTGTATATGTATATCTACGTATATGTATAGGACTTGACGGCGCATCAGCGAACTCATATCTATGAATTGATTGTAATATACATTTCCATGTATTGGTTCTGAAATGTGCTAATTGAAGCGTCAAAGTTTATTCTTTAGAATCGGTGAAAACAATGTGTATCGTATGCTTAAAAATATTCTGCTGAACGGAGTTCAAGTATCCAACTGTTTTATTTTTCTCGTGTTTTTATTTCCGTATATCTATCATACTTATCAATGATTCATATACACTATCCATGTTTAAGTTCATTTGCTGATCATTGCAAGCTATTCAGAATATGTCATATAGTCATGGAATGGTTGTAAACCAACAACAATAGTTGCTTCGATAATCTCCTTAATTCGAACTTGAGAAGACATAACTAAGTTTTCCTTCTTCCAACTTCATGAATTAATTGTGAGCATGGCTGTCACGTTATAAGTAAGGAACAATAGCCAGATTGCAACATGTATACGCTAGACCCCGAGGCTAATTATTCGCTTCATAAATGTTGCGAGTGTCAGCCTTGCGAACAATGAGTGTCAAAGCGATGTGTACACAGCTGGCCGGCCGGCTTTTGTTACGACAGTGTAAGCCGACATCAAAAGGACGGGTGGGAAGCCAATTGTATATAAAATGGCCATAGGAACTTGTTACTGGCGCCTTATTTGGCTGCTTGCGATTCGCAGGTAAGTGGCATGAATTGCCGATGTTGGGCTCAAAGGAACATCAAGTGGGGGTCGTAAATCCACCTTTGACAGACTGCCGGGGAAGGGCAATGTCTGCTAATTATGTAGACCATAGGTGAATCGACATTCATACGGAATTGCGCAAGGCGTGGCCACCATTGGAATCGCAAGTTTAAATCTAGTGTCTTGAAACTAAACGACAGTATTCGCTAAACCATCTTGCGAGAATTACATAAGGAAGTTATAAGTTACCTTAATCTCCTTAAGCGATACCGGGAAAGGGAGGCCAATAGCGATTTTGTCGTCACCAAGATCGTCACCGAGGACGCCGAAGTCGACACGGAAGGGGCGAATACTGTCCCAAACTGTCCATTAACGAGGGCTGAGACCCCCTCGGACGTGGAGTGCGACCCCATGTTGAGTACGGTACAGCGGAAAGAGATAGAGACTTTGCTGGCCGGGTATTCCAATGTGCTTATGGAAATACCCGGGAGAACGTTACTTGTCGAGTTCGGGTTAAAGCTGGTGGACGACCGGCCAGTTCAGCGGAAACCCTACCCCTTGCCCCACGCGAAACGATACGTCGTAAGGGAGGAGATCAAGCAGATGATTGCTCTGGGAGCAATCGAGCCCGCCGATTCTCCGTACAGCTCTCCGGTGGTCCTAGTGTAGAAGAAGGATGGCACACATCGGTTTTGTGTCGACTACCGAAAGCTGAATCAGGTGACGCAATTTCAAGTGGAAACGCTACCTGACCCAGAACATATTTTCGCTTCTGTCTCGAAGGCGAATTTTTTCTCAAAGCTGGATTTGTCCAAGGGATAGTGGTAAATCCCTGTGAGAAAGGAGGATAGGGCAAAGCTCGCTTTTGCTACTCCCGATGCGACATACCAATGATTGGTCATGCTATTCGGAGTCCAGAATGCGCCCAGCATCTTCACTAGAATGATGTGGAAGTTATTGGAGCCCTTGCGCGATAGGGGTGTCCACAATTTCATGGATGATCTCTTGCTAGCCACAAAGACGTGGGGCGAACACCTCACTCTGCTAGCTGACGTTTTGGAGCGGCTACGTCAGGAGGGATTGACGGCACGTCCTTCCAAATGTCATGCGGCGTTTCGAACCTTGGACTATTTGGGACACACCCTTAGTCAAGGCACGCTGTCCCCCGAAAAGTCAAAGGTGAAGCAGCTGAGTAACACAGCACAGCCCACCACGAAAACTGAAGTGAGATCACTCCTGGGATTGGCCGGTTATTACCGGATGTATGTAGCCAATTTCAGTGCGATCGTGGAGCCGTTGTCTGACCGGACCAAGAAACGGGCCCCGGGAAAAGTTATTGGAATCGCAAGTTTAATTCTAGTGTCTTGAAACTAAACGTCAGTAGTCGCTAAACCATCTTGCGGCAATTATATAAGGAAGTTATAATCTACTCCGACGTCATTTGAAATTGACGGGAAACATTATTATTCTGGGAATTGCAAAGGAGCTTCTGTTAGGAAGCTTTTAGGAACCGGAGGAGCTGTAGGAGACAGTGAAGGGAAATACCCTGGTACAGTTCGTTCCGAGTCTCTGGGAGACAATAAAAGGACAGAACGGAAGTGGAGAAAGTGGAAGGGTGAAGGACGTGGTTGTTGGACTGAAGGGGTACTGGGTACCAGTCAAGAAATACTACAGATGAGTAGAAACACAGGACAAGAGGAAAATCTATCACACTAAGTCGGATGATGAAATAGGCCGTCACTTGGTCCAGTGAAAGACGAGTGATAGGGTTTTAAATATTAAATTTTATATGAGGAAGGACTATCTGTTATTGAATGGCATTAAATTTGTTCTTTATTTGAATTTCACTTTTTGTGTATTCAGTAATTTAACTGTCGGCATCGCTGACTGGGGGCTCGGAGCTTTGCATCTCTATCACCACTTCAATTTCTAACAAAAACGAGCCAGGGTGGGTCTTCTGTAATAATTAAAGATAATACTGGGAGCACCCCACACCAACCTAAGGTAGTCTACGAGGCCTTTACAATGGCATTTCTTTCTTATCTTTGACTTTGATGATCTCTTGAGTGAGTTTAATCTTAAAAAGCGAGAATTTCATAAGTGGTGCGATAGAAATATCTCAATTGCAAAACTCAAATCTTTAGACCTGGCATCGAATGGATGTCATTTTGTGTCAAAAATGTTGCACAGGGAATAGAAGTCATAACAATCTGAACATCACTGTCTGTATTAACCAGTTTTAACCAGCTTCTGCTGGCATATTTGTCTACCCTCTGCAGCGAACAATATAATAACCAGACGATAGATTTATAATGAATCAATCCTCAATCTTTAGTTTTCTCTAACGAAATACAATAATTATGATTAGAAAATTCCCTTTGCCAGCTAATGATTGCTATTCAGCTTAGTGGAAAACCCAGCCAGGGATGGGGTTGGCTTAAGGTGTTCACAAAATTCGTCATTTGTCAATCAAACACATAAACTATATACGACTCCTGAATGGAAGCTAACTCGTTACAAACTGTTTGTTATATTTTTAATTCGTCATAGTTTCACTCCTTCATATTACACCCAAAATACATCTCAACTGGGCTCTGTTACAGTAATGAGTGACTCAAGTTTATGAATATCAAAACGGCCTCTATTAAAGCATACCCTATTTCACCAAAACTATATCCGAAAAGTTGAATCACAACATATTTCTTTTACGATAAAGGAATTTTAATCTGGTCATATTTTAATAGAATAAAACTCCGACTGCTGGCATAGATTTTCCCTCAAGTTGTATCATTGAAAAGTTAGCTAAAATTCATGCTCGTCGAAAGCATCTTACAAATTTCCCCAGTATTTGGAAAGGGCTGTTACAAATTAACGGTTGTCGTTTTGTAGAAATTATTGTTTAACATACTGCATCCGCTCTATGTCCTAAATAATAAGAACTTCATCTGGAACATCTTCTCCATGGATAAACCTATAGATGATAGATTTGCAATATAATTATAATATGAACTTAGATACAGGTATACATTTGTCAAATATTTACTGAGAACACCAATGTTGAACTCATTGTGTTAGTCTTGATGGAAGTGTAAAATTACAGTTTGCTCACATAACATTTCGTCATAGTCTGCATGATCACCGAGTGGAAATTCACAGACATGATTTAGTTTAATATTACTTCACTAGTGAAGTGTATGACATTGAAGCACAGATACCTCTATGTCTCTCGCTCTCTCTTTATGTATATATAGTTTGCCATGGAATAGATTATGCTTAGTAAACATACCTGAATTAAACAATAAATTCTTAAAAATGAAGACCATACCAAACAGACATGTCTTAAGCAAAAATAATTTAAGTACAGCCATACATGCGGACATGGTCCAGATATCAGCCCGTCTTCGCCTATAAACGTTTTGTGGTAATGATTTAATATGTATGTTCGCAGTTATTTTAGAGTTAGTGAAAGATCCTGCTTTCTCTCTCTCTCTCTCTCTCTCTCTCAGTGAAAGTCTACGAAATTTTGCGAAAATGGCTATACCACACATTAGACAGTAAATCATCTTATCCATATTGAAGGAAATGTAATCCCAAGGAAGGTAGCAAAAGCAGTACATACGCTGGAGGTATCAACCTTTTTCATGACATATGTTTAATGTAGAAGGGTTGTTTCCAAACAAAAAGCAAAGTAATGGCGACTGGAAAATATAATGAACTTCATGTACTTACTTATGCAGCATGAGAGACATTCGACTTTACTGCCACATTGGACAGAACATAGGAAGATTTCTCATCTCTCTCTCAAATCTAGTTATGTAATGCGAAATTGTGAAGTCAAAATGACACATGTAATCACAAGAAAACAACATTAAAAAAAAGAAATATAATTGCAAGCGCAGAAGAAACACAGAAAATTATATCTAATAGCATGAAGTGCGGATCTAAGACATTTGATTTTACATTGTTACTAATATGACCACATATATTACATCTTATCGTTTTCAATCATACTCTTATTGGTTAGGCGCAATATAAAGCAACAGTTGTAGTGGCAGTGTTAACGTATCCAGAGGTTAACGTCTTGCAAATATTAACAATTAGTGTTACATAAGTTAGTTAGTTACAGACGATGCACGGACTATAACCAAACAATATAATTAAGCATACCTGGACATTTTAATACTATTACAGCTTTTGTCATTTCACAAGAGAGGGTGGCGACTTGCATATATATATATATATATATATATATATATATATATATATATATATATATATATATATATATATATATATATATTGAGCACAAAGAAATACTTTATACCTTATGTCGTATTTTTGTTAGTATGCACTTCCCTAAATCCTGCACAATGCATATCCTAAATGTAATGTATCATCCTTACCTTTGGTATGTGACATCATATTTATTCAGCTCTCCTAAGGAGAAAATAAAATTGGTCAATTAAAACGCTGCGTCCATTATTACACAATATGGCACTGCGTGCGTACCATAGAGTCTTAAAATCTAATTATCCCATGTGAACAACATGACGTTCTATCAAACTGAGAAACAGTTCTTAATTTAGTGCATTTATAAAGCAAGATATTTCTTAAATGTTCGTCATCAAGTATTATTATGTTATAATACCCTTCCGACCAATCGTCTGTATCCTATATGGATTACGTACAAAGACACCTTGCTCTCCATCGTCTACAGTTATTAATCCTTGTTGATGGCTTGTACTTGTGGTAAGAGGAAAACACTTATACATTTTTAGGTCAACACATATATCCGAACAAGAACAGTAAGCCTTATACGGGCTCTTGTTTGCACAAAGCATTGTAAAATTTTCAAAAATTTACTTTAGCTGGGGAAATCATAGGCAAAAAAAAATGTATTGTATTTGAAAATCATAAATTTGGAATTGATATTTTACATTATTTTAACATCACGTCATGCCCACGTGTTCATGAAATCACAGTTGGCTATAAAATAGTCATTATGTCAAAAGTTATTTTTTAAACAATTGACATGGGCCACGTGTAAACAACCAATTTCATATTTTTTAATGTTACGTGTACAAAATATATTACTATATCTAGTTGGTTGTCATATGTGGACAGTGAAAAAGAGAGAATATTTAACTACATCAGCGTTCAAGTATGACCTATATTTAACTTGATATTTCTGCTCCAGTGAATGCATACCTTGACTGGGACATAAGAAATACATTCGTATGAAATATCCAGCGTTGTAGATGAATAATTAGTGACGGACAAGTATTTTCAACGATACGTTTATTGATTATTTTATACAACAATTACTACATTATTTTTGGTTATGTTATCAAAGTATAAAGGAAAAGATTGTATAAGAGCCGATATCGGCTGCACGTTAACGTCAAATGACAGTGATTGTAGGAGCTCTTTTTATGTTATATAGCAATGACTATATATCTCTGAAACAGATATACATATCACATAATAAAACACTGTAATATTTTGCAACATCTATACATAGTCAAGGTCAAGATTCTACAAAACAAGCAGCGCAATGGACACCTAGGCAAATTTCAGACCGAAAGAAAAAACGAAGCTAAATTATATTGTAGGCTTATAAATTCAACTACACCGTGTCATCAACGAGCCGTTTCTTTCCTCTTTTTCTTAGAAACCCCAAGATTTAAACGTCGACTGTCAATGTGGAGGATTCCTTACTTTCATATTTTTTCGGATCGTATTTTGGGACACACATTAACGAAACGCTGAATTTTGGGATGAGAGTAGCTTAAGATAAAAGAGGCGTTTGATGGAAATAAGTAGAACCACAAGATGACTACAAATGCCTGATAGACATGGAATGGTGGTAGACAAAACCATTACTTGAATCTTACCCTTAACTTAATCATTTTAAATAGCATATAACGATTAGTTTGTTGTGTAGATTATATTTTACCTCTCATTAAATTCACAATTTTCAACACAGATAAACATCACCAAAACACAAAAGTAATAATGTGAATCACGGATAAGTTACGATTGTACTAAATTCAGCATTGAACAAGTTTAAAATTCAAAAATTCAAAATGTGTTAACATCATTATTTATATGCTTCCAATTTGATGAATTACAGCATATATATATATGTATATATATATATATATATATATATATATATATATATATATATATATATATATATATATATATATATATATATCCGCTGAAAAGGAGTAAACAAAAGATGTGATATCGATTTCTAGCTGACTTTTGGAGACATGTAATTGATTACATTAGTGTTTTAGGAACATTCTGTCGGTGGGTGGTGGGTAGGTATTATAATTGCACATTTGTCAATTGCGTAATAGTTGTAAGCAAAGACATGTATGAATCACTTCTTCTTTTTCTTTAACTTTTTCTCTAGAAAAAGAAAAGTTAAGAAAAACGTTTTCCACAGAGAAACATTTGCTCTACAAACCAAAATCATTTTTGACACATATACTTCAAACATACGTTAATGAGGAGTAAATGAAAAGCAAGTGATTATAGTGACATGATATTCTGACCTAATCAACTGAAGTGACCAGGTTTAATGGTGATAGATACTAGCCTCGCGGATATATACCACTGCTCGCGACTTATTAAAAGGGCTTCCCAGCAATATAATAGTTTTCACAAGCAGCCAAAAACTAAAATTATGTGCTAAGGAATGGTTTCAGAAATATGACATGTGGAAGATGTGCCTATTCTGCTATTTTGCTAGCCGCGGTGTGTTATTCCATCCCCTAAGGAGGTGTACCAAGCTGACCAATTGTCGCTACCGCACGAAAATGTTGGGCGATACAAGGGCAAGTAAGACGACGACCGTGGATGTTGTAGCCAGTAACTACAAGGTGGCACACCATCTAACCACAACGGATGTTTCCAACGTCGCAGGTTCATAGGCGCGTAACTACAAATGCGGCCTATATAGCTGCGAAACCTGTTGCAGACTGACCCAGGCCGGGAGTTTATGGATGCCATGTCTCACATATGATCCCGAATGAGGAACTCCGGTACAGAGCGGGCGCAAACACCATCGCTGAGACCATTGCAACTCGTCGATGGAGATGGCTTGGACACGTCTGCAGAATGCCCCTTGACTCACTACCAAGGGTGGCACTGAGATGGACTCCATAGGGGAAAAGGAACCGTGGCAGACCCAAAGAGACCTGGCGCCGTACCGTGGGGTGAGAACTCAAGACCAGAGGCCTTACCCTGCAGACCGCCCCCATAACAGCAGCCGACAGACCAAAATGGTGCTCCCTTGCTGTCGCCTCAAGCACCAGACGGCGCAGAGAGGATTGATTGATTGAAAGATGTCTCACATATTGCACAAGCACAAGGCGCAGGTTATGCAGACCATTGCAGTTTATCTTCTTGATATTTGTATATATATAAAAAATCAACATTCATATTCTCTTGAATGCAGTTTTTTTTTGTCACAACTTTGATCACAATAAAATCTAATCCGATTTAGTGCACATCGTATCGAGATTGTTGCCTTCATGTTAAACTCACTGAAAATATCTACATCTCCCTGAAAGTTGTTGAGTTTCTCAAAATGTTGCTCTGCTGCATCATTAGTGATATTGAAAGAATTTAAAATTATTTGGGTTGTTATTTCTAAGGTCTCAGCTGTAGCATTTAATGCAGAAATAAGATTCTATTATATTAAAACGTGGTTCAGCTGTAAGGTATGTAATGATTTCGATGAAACAGCACACTAGTAGGGAAATTGGTCCTGCTATGATGGTGTTCTTTAACGTTTTTATGCACTTGTAATGTGTATGTGCGTATGCGTGTGTGTGATTTGGATTCTTAAGGTATCTTTAATAATGTATCAGTCATATCGCCGCGATGTCTGAAGTGTGGCAGTTTATATCGATGTCTATCACTGAGGCATTATGCCGCAGACGTGTAGCAATCATGTCCCCACCCCTGTCATGTTATCCTGAACCCAGACCAACCAGTCCTAGCACTAACCTCTTAATGATGTGCGCCAAGTGAGGTATTATTATTATACGTCTTTCATATAACTCGGCAAGGTTCGAACCCTCGATATCCCACATATAAGGGGGACGCTCTAACCTCCTAGGCCACCAGAGCGTTCAAGTTGTAAGGAAAATAGTTAGCAATAAGTTGTAATGAAACAAACAGTATTTGAATTAATCAATCAGTTATTATTGTTGACATTTGCTGTACGCACGAATTTAACTATAGCTGAGATCTGACCTTTCCATCAAGTTTCTAAAGATGTTGTTTTGTCTCTAGTTATTTGTATACTGGATTGAAATACACTTCATGGAATGGTTATTTCTAATCGTATGCAACAATTTTGTTTCCGCAAAGAATATCACCGTATGAAATTTGCTGTTTAACGAAGGTTAAAATATTTTTCCTTTTACTGTCCTTACCACCTAGATATGTTTCCGTTTAATCTTTTAATCCGTTTTGCTCAATTCGAATTTTCAGCAACTCTTATAGTCATAAAATTTTCTTATTCTTCTTTTAAAAATATTTCGATGTCATTTTTTAATTCATTCTCTCTTTCTACGGTTTTACGTATCCTCGCTGAAACATATTTGTAATTGTATTTCTCCTTATTAATAATGCCAGAATGATCTTATACTATAGTGCTACAGCTGTACTATTAAAAATATCTTCCGACATGAAAAAGAAATTCAGTCTCTCCAGGACTATTGTTTCAGATTTCCCTTTGCCAAGTATATTTCCTTTAATCTTCGTGCAAACTTATCTATATTAGTTTGAGAGTCCTTCTTTCAGTTATATGTAAAACTGTTTTCTTCATTAGGAATTTTAAGGTGACAATATTTGTATAATTCTGTTTAACACCAGATTACAATCGCAGTAGATAACATAATACTCATTTTAAAAGTCTTGTACTTTTTAAACCAAATTTTCTTAATATTGCAGACAACCATTTCTTAGCCATTAAAATTTGACCAGTAACTACATCTATTTACTTCCAATGTAAAATAATTGACTTCAGTGACTCGTGTATGCGATTCATCTTAAATTCAAAATACTATTAAAATGAATTTTCTATTCCTCTTCTGTTACATCTATTAAAACTGAAAATAAATTATTTTCTCACTTCTACCAGTAAGTAAAGTCGACACTTTTTTGTATCTCCCCATGATTGACAATTTTGCGATAAAATATTTACAGCATCATCAATATAAAATAATTTCTCTTAAATAGATCCACCTTGACGCACAGACATGCAATGCTTTATTTATTATTGCATATTTGGCTCACTGTCAATTTTACCAAATAGACACAAATACGCACAAAAACTATTGTTTGCAATATATCTGAAAAAATAATAAAGGAAAAAATGGCGAAAGATAACATTGCTAAAATACGTAAAGACGATATAAAAAATTTGAATAAATCTCATAGTACTAAATGATTACAGAAATGTCATCCCAAATGAGAAAATGAATTTCGGAAGTATATCAACTATTAATTTTAACGGTTAGAACACGATGCATATAATTTGTACTTTATTCCACAAAATAAATTCTATTACTTTTTTACAAGCTTTGACACCACTTAAGAAGAGAAAGTTGTATCAAACTAAAATGTGTCTATGTGTATTTAGTTTCTACAATATTTCTATGCTGATCATAGATTAAGTTTGCAACGCAAAGGCTCGAAGAATTTGCTTTTGTCTCAGTTATATTATAATATTCTGATGCACCAAAAAGGAAAACATTAATTAATCTACACAAAACGACAAAAGTCCGCCGCCGCCGCCGAAAGTATTTTATTTAAAATTAAAACTTTCAAATGGAACATAACAGTAGCATGGATACAATGTAAAACAAAATCGAACAACAATGCATTTGACATTTTCGGATGACATCAATACATTTAAAGAAGATAACTAATATGAATCAATAGAACACCATAAGTTGACACTCATACAACACAGTATAGTAATTGAGTATTGATTGTCACCAGCTAAGAGCTCTCGAAAATAACAAATTCGGATAATATTTTCCAAAACATTCCAAAATAAGTAAAAATGTAAGTTTATAACTATACTAGACTGCCTAGACGCTCTATTTCTAAATTGATTCTCTCTTATAAAACAA
Organism: Sinohyriopsis cumingii; assembly: GCA_028554795.2. Classification (NCBI taxonomy): domain Eukaryota; kingdom Metazoa; phylum Mollusca; class Bivalvia; order Unionida; family Unionidae; genus Sinohyriopsis; species Sinohyriopsis cumingii. The sequence goes on along the minus strand of CM068824.1, from coordinate 123,718,223 downwards.
AGTCTCAATATTCATATTTCAGGACATTATTTCGTCGAATATTTATCAAGTAGATTACAAATTTCAGACTTTGGAACTTGATACATCATGTGATTTTAGTAATGACAAGTTAATAGCTGGACTTGAAAAACAAAAGAATCTCACAAGTATTCTCCCATATTTGGTTTATAGTTTATGCTAGACTCTAGTAAGTAGCGAAAATTCAATTTATGCTGCCAAATTAAGCAACATTTGAGCAATCCGCGCTCTTAGTGCATGCATATCCAGGATATTTGTTTAACTGTAAATGAACTTAAGGCGAATGATCATTGTTTTATCACATCATGCATTACATTATGCTCAAATAGACACCAGTCTGTACGAAGTACTTGCCATGTGATCTGCAAAAATCTTAAAATATACCGTAGCACAAATGAACGTGCTGCACGCATTTTAATGAATTTATAATAATTGAGATTTCTTTATACATACTTCATTCCAAAGCATACATGAAAAATTTGTAGAAGCAAACTTATTCAAAAACTGAAAGGATAGCGCGATTTAAATTTAAGTACATTTCTGTGCGCATATTGAAACTAAAACAACTAAAGGCTATTACTGGAAACAAACCTTTGCATGGTAATAGACATCGATTTCTTGCAAGGTACACTGCAAAACAAATCCAATAAACCCCCACACAATATGTATATCTAGAATTCCGAATAGTACAAACAAGTTTTTACGATCTGGTGCGCAAGTAAAATATGAAATAATTGTTCTACCAAAACGTGATATACAACTTCCAATATTTGTGAACAAAAATTTGTCAAAAATTACAAGTATTTTAAATCCCGATTATTCTCCGTATGCTTTAGATTGATACATTAAAACAACAATTTTCTTAGGGCTAAAAATCATCATGCATGCTAAATGACTGTTGATCAATAGACAGATCAATGAGCAAGTGATTCTCCTAAAAAATGATGGCCCAGAATCTTAACATTTTTTGTTATATTACAGGTTTTTTTAAAGCATTAACACACTAATAATTTCTGACAAAGTTTATAAGACTTTGTATCACTAGGTATAATGCACAAGACCGGTAAGGTCTGGAACTATTTCAGGGTCACCATAACATTTAATAATCTATGTTGAAATTAGAACACAAACATATCCTTCGGACTTGAATGATAAGATTTCGCGAGGACTAACTAGCTAGCTAAGAATCCAGAAAAATATTAACCCTGTATGATAATCAGGTAACAAAATTATTCTTCAGTAATTTCAGCTGTTACCAGTCCTGCAAGACCTAACTAGATTATATTTCATGGTCCAGAATAAAACCCACATCCCGGAGAATTTAATAATTCCAACAAGTATGTAAGTGAATCAACAGCACGTTAGGGAGATGCGATGACAACATTTGTCATGCCTTTCTGATAAAGACATGTAGGTCCATAAGTCCTTTTTAATAGACCTATTTGAAAGCACATAATACCATCCCTTCAATGTCAGAAATTTAATCACGTACACAAAGCGAGGACTCACCCAAAAGTAAATTATTCAGATTTAAGTTCAGTTCATCTACTCTAACGTGCACGATTCTAACACCACTTGTCTTAACAATCAAAAGTTATCAATTATACACTTTAGGTTAAAAAAGATCTCTTCAAATTGCCTATGCATGCACAAAATGCCACTATTTCATTGACATACTCAACTCCATTTAACAAACACGGATTTTATGTTGTCAACGTAACATATATTAAATTGTTCCGTTCCGTGGGCGCCCCCTCTGGATTTCACCTGTGAACATGTTTTAGTCTCCATTCGTCACACTTAATAGGTGACCGTTACTTGTTTGCCCACCCGTACCCCTCACCGAAAATAAGTCTGGGGGCGATCCAGTTTCCTTCGTAAAATGGAGATTAGGTCTATATTAGTGACATAAATGGCTTTATAAAATTGTTCTAAATTTCATGGTACTAGGGAATGCATCTAACCGACCTCCAAATTCTTGTTTCATGATCATCTAACGAACACAACAATGAATTATTCCACTGTCAAAGGATGTAAAGTAAGGAATTATTCCATATATGTTATACCTACCTGGGTGCTGAAGAACATTACAGAACATCAAATTTGTGCAGTCACATGTCAAAGGATGATCCCCTCAAAAACTTATTCGGGTCAGCTATGACTTGCAACCAAACACCACTGTTTCCAACTTACATCACCGGAATTAAGCTATTAATAAACTCAGTTTCTAATGTAATACATAAATCATAGACTCCAGCTTATTGTTAGTATCAATTCCACTCTAAATGTTATGTACGTGTACACAACAGCAGACCAGGTTCAAAGCTGAAATTGTTATATCTAAATATTTACTAAGTTGAACATGAATCTATTTACAACAAGAACATTCACATGGGATTGCTCACGTTTGAACTCTTCACATCACTTATTATATAGAACTTATGTAAATTAACCCATTTTATTAAATTAAATAAAACCTAATGCAGACTATATTAAATATAATGGCACAAGCAAATACATGCTTTAAGAAATCTAATAGCAGTGCTAAATGAAATTTGCCTGACGAATTGGGAATTTAAGATGAATTCCGAATCATCTGATGAAACGAACTCGTGATAGTAGAAAAGAAAAACGTCAGCAATCACATACTTTGGGGAAAGATTAACTGTGAAATTCTATTCATGCTTGACAATGTATTTAACTTTTCAATTACATACACAAAAATAGAGAAAGCTAACTTATTATCCCATATAATCTTCTCATCATTTATTATATGCAAATTATACAACTTAACCCATCTTACTAAATAAGGTTCAAGCTCGTCTGAGGTATCACGACATATCCACCATGTTTGCCCTGGCCATACTGTAACTTGGAACGCACTAAAAATCCTCGATATAGATCAAGCTTGGCTCAAACATGGGGTAGGAATCGATTTTCATTCGTGCGCACAAACCGACGCTGAACAGGGACGGGTCGTAATACAGTATTACAACCTGCCACATATCTGGGATAATCTATTAACATCGCTCACATATCCATCGAGCGATGTTGACTGTCAGTAGAGATCACATCAGGCTGCTGATGAAGTCCTTTGCTTCGGTTTATCTTTCTTAATATTTTGTGTATGTAATTGAAAAGTTAAATGCGTTGTCAAACTATAACATACCTCTACAACTGAAAGATTATTCTCATGAGGAAAATCGCTATCTGATAAAACATCAATACAATATAACTATACTGAAAATTAGTACTCCTTAATTGTAAAACACTCGGTAAATTAGCTTCTACTGTCGGCATGAGTAAAACAATGGCGCAATTGATCGACAGAACAAAGCACATATCATGAGTAATGCCATTCGCGGCGACGGTACCCATACTATGCTTACATAAAATACAATACAGTTATAACTTTGTCGACACAATTCCATGAAAAACTTGTCTCTTTCTACTGCGCAAAGTAGACAATGTTACACATGCTCCAGCAATAAGAACTGTTTGCTGGAAACATTGATATTATTGCGAATACCAATTTATAACTAATGAACCGAATTTTTTATTCTTCTGAAGGCGTTATATTTTAATCTGAACTTGTAACAATTATGCGAGGATTAAAGCTACTGTGAGGTGTACTTGATTCTATGGAACTGGTAGGTTTGTCATTCGACTCAGTCTCTGTTTCTGGCTTTTTAGGATATTCAAATCTGTCTGCAATATTATCGTGTTGCAAATGTAACAAACCGATAGGTGTATCATTATAATCTGTCGCAATTGTCGGGAAGGGGCGTAATGATTGTTGAACAGGCTTCTGATCTGTCAGATAGTTATCTGAACTAACAGCTGGTTCAGGTTCTGCCGAAAGCGAAAACTCGGAAGACTTGTAGGAGCTGCCTGGAGAAACATAATCTGACGTACTGGAGCCTCGGAGATTCTTGACAGATGGCTTTAAAAATGTGGCCTGTCTTGACCTTGGATCGTCAACATTTAACATTGTTGACTTGTAAGAGCTGCCTGGAGAAACATAATCTGATGTACTGGAGCCTCGGAGATCCTTGCTAGATGGCTTTAAAAATGTGATCTGTATTGACCTTGGATCGTCAACATATAATGTTGTTTGCATCCGTTTCTCTGTTCCCGGCTTTCTAGGACATTCTAACGTTTCGGCATATTTATCGTGATGCAAATGTAATGAACTGGTAGGTTTGTCATTAGAATCTGTCGAAATCGTCGGGACGAGGTGTAATGATTGTATATCAGGCTTCTGATCTGTCAGATGGTTATTTGAACTAACAGTTGGTTCAGGTTCTGTGGAATAGGAAAACTCGGTTGACCTGTAGGAGCTGCCTGGAGAAACATAGTCTGACGTACTGGATCCTCGGAGATCCTTGCTAGATGGCCTTAAAAATGTGGCCTGTCTTGACCTTGGATCGTCAACATTTAACATTGTTGACTTGTAAGAGCTGCCTGAAGAAACATAATCTGACGTACTGGAGCCTCGGAGATCCTTGCTAGATGGCTTTAAAAATGTGATCTGTATTGACCTTGGATCGTCAACATATAATGTTGTTTGCATCCGTTTCTCTGTTCCCGGCTTTCTAGGACATTCTAACTTTTCGGCATATTTATCGTGATGCAAATGTAATGAACTGGTAGGTTTGTCATTAGAATCTGTCGAAATCGTCGGGACGAGGTGTAATGATTGTATATCAGGCTTCTGATCTGTCAGATGGTTATTTGAACTCACAGTTGGTTCAGGTTCTGTGGAATAGGAAAACTCGGTTGACCTGTAGGAGCTGCCTGGAGAAACATAGTCTGACGTACTGGATCCTCGGAGATCCTTGCTAGATGGCTTTAAAAATGTGATCTGTCTTGACCTTGGATCGTCAACATTTAACATTGTTTGCATCTCTTTCTCTGTGTCTGGCTTTTGCGGACATTCCAACCTTTCTGTAAGTGTATCGTTTTGCAAATTTATTGAACTTGTAGGTTTGTCATTATAATCTGTCGAACTTTCCGAGTATATAGGTTGCAGACCAGGTTTCTGATATGTCAGATAGTTATGTGTACTCACATCAGGGTTAGGTTCTGCCGAAAGCGAAAACTCGGTAGACCTGTAGAAGCTGCCTGGAGAATCATCATCTGACGTGTTGGGGCCGCTGAGATGCAAACACGGTGTTTGCTTTAAAAGTGTGGCCTGTATTGCCGTATGTTCGTCAACATTTAACAATGTATTTGTCTTATCCCCCATTTCTGATTTTATAGAATAATCTGGAATAAATATATCAATGCTTTTATAATAACATGCATTATTATACATATAGTATTTTTTCCAAATATTTTAAAGAGCAAAAGATGCAAAATGTTGCATTAGCATTGAGAAATTATTCTAAAATAAAGCAGTATCTTAACGTAATTTGAAGACATCAACAGCCTTTCTCAGATGAAGTCATTTTACATCACTTGTTTCAAATAAGTACTAGTCCTTCATTTGACTATGCAGTATTATGAGACAATGACGTGTAAATATCTTCGGTTAGCGTTTGAAAAAGTTAGCAAAACGGTTACCAATCCAGGTAGCAATTAACAGAATGTATGCGCGCTGCAAGTCGAAACAAATAACAATTAAACATCTTAATATCTAAAAGAAATCTATTGAAACTGACAAGGAAATAAATAAAATAGTGTTAAGTCTTACTGGTGAGATCCTGTATGGTGAAAGAAAATTCGTTCTTGTAGAACACGAAGCCATCATTATCCGAAGATTTGTTTTTCTGTATTTCTAGTTGATCAAAATATATATCGCCATCTGAAATAATGCGGATTCAGATCGTTAATAGAACAGATGTACAAGTTAGAAAGAGTAGAGTTTTCTATTTAGCTCATACATCATACCCATTAAACTAATAAAACCTATACAAACACGGACTAAATTAAGAGACTAGCATCCTTTTCTTATCTGATCAGTAATATATAGTTTGTTTGTTCACGGCCAGCGTAAGCTTTCTATTTATCAATAATGTATGGCAAATGGGTTTAAGCACGACTAACGCACTATCAAAGAGAGTTACGAAGCATTTAAAGTGTACGATTATTTTAAAGCTTATTAAACATAAAATAATGATTATAACTGTTTTATATGTAATCGTCAATAACAATATTAATTAAGGTTTTCTTTTTTAGATTATCAATTTCGTAATTTTCATTGTATTGTCATACATAAAAGAGCACAATTCAAGTTGATTATATTTTTTCAACAAAAAAACTCCAAACATTTCTAAGAACGACTAATGCTCAACCCATTTGATCCTCGTAACGCGACTATAATATTTAGCTGATTTGTGATACAGAAAAGTTCGTCGCACGCAATTTAAGTAAACCGTGCTTGTGATCTAGATATTCTAGCGATTTCCGCTATCGTGAACTTCTCAATTTGTGCACTAGTATAAGCAAAGCGCTCCAAACCGTGTAAATCAGTAACAAGGTTCAGTGTTGAAGTATAACAGCTATTTGTCAGGATTATTAAGGCACTTTTACATTTAATTTGTAAGAACAACAAACTTTTATTCAGTTATCGTTAATTTCTCATCATAAAAGTTTAGCATTGTATATAATACAAGCCGTTGATATATGAATTAAAGATAGCTCAGCGATGACCTAATTTTGTCATGCCCTTGTCTATTTTTACCGTTAGCTATTTCTTACCATTGCAAATTATTATTTATTGCACTAAATAATGTTAAAATAGATATAGTATACATTTACTTCATCCAAGAACAGCATGTATATTTTGACACTGAAATCGCCATATAATGTAATTAAAAAGTTTACACTGATAACTGTTTGATTATAGCAACATAGTTTCGTACAGAAGAAGGGAAACTCCTACTTTTCTCGTTGTAAATGGGTGATTGTAAAATATTATAGTATTAACTTAAACTGACTTATTATATTTTCAGAAGAAATTGTGCTCTTGAGCCACGCCTACAGTGACACTTGCTCATAAATTGCACTCGTTTTTAATGAACACATGGTCGTAACGGACACTATCATGAATGGCAACATGACTGACGTAAAAGGAAATTACTTTATTGACCTTCGATTGAACTGATAACAAATATACCGAATATTAATTTGTATTTCCATGAAAATACAAAAAAATAAAGTTTGATCTTTTTCTCCATCATACTGACATACAACATTATTTGATTTTCTTCCACGCATCATATATAATGGCATCAAAGCCAGCTATGTTTTAGAATATTTCTTGAGTTCAACGTAAAATGGACAATGTCGGTAAAGGAGCTAACGTGTACTTGTTGGTATGTCTGAATGGGATAAAAGTTTGGAAATATCATGATTGGTTAAAAAATAACATAGAAGGGAATACAAAAAATGTTGACTTGATGTTAAACTTAAAGGTATACTTAAATATTTAAGAAAGATTTATATATAAGATTCTATGTACATATCATCGAAATACGCAGTATTACTCTCCGTGGTTAAAACCGTACAATATGAGGAAGAAATAAAGTACGAATTTGATGTGAACATATATATAGCCATATTTGTTTTACAAGTTGATGATCTCATAGTTTAGCAAGATCCATCTACAAAAATTCGACTAGAACAGAGCACGGAATTTTGGAAAAAAAAGTTTGATTTGAAACTAAATATTCTCTATATAATGTAGTCGCATAAAAACAATACAAGCGATGACCATAATTGACATAAATATGAAAGTATTGATACGATTGTTATTATTTATAAAAAATTACTAAAATATAAAAATACTTGTTGTATATGTATTTAGGCATGTTGATATCCCACAAAGACAAAATTTCAGGCTCTATGTATACTCTTGAGGTTTACCATAATCGAAAATACAAAAGATTTAAGAACTCTTTACTCTGATTTCGATAGTCTAATTACGTACACAAATATGAATCAAATTGTAAAAGAAAATAGAAAGAATATCAAATACATTGAGTGGAAAGAATGCTTGGCTCAGCAATCTACCTAAATTACACAAGCAATCAATAACAGATTTATATACAAAAATAAATTGGGTATAAAACTAGCATTGGAGTTTGGTGAGATTTTGGTACATGGTACACATATCAGGTTTTCAAAAATGCTGTCATAACTATTGTCGATAAATGCATATTTAACATTTCATCATATTATTTATAACTCTTATTAACAAAAACGAACTAATGAGATTATTGACGGCTGAAATAAATTCAGTGATCTTAACGTAACTACGAATTCAGAATGTAATTCCAATGCTAGATTGATTTGTGGAACATACAAGTAAAATCAAGAGTACTATTAGATGCTACGAGTGTAAAATTCAAAACGAGTTGAACATATAAAGACTTGAAATATAAAATACCGTTGGTGTAAAGAGAATGAAAACATTATGAAATCAAACTAATATTATAGATGGGGAAATATTTTGAATTGAGGGGAAAAAATGAAGAGAAATTACACGTGAATATATCAAGACTGTAGCAAAGAGTGTATATTATCTGATTCAGCAATGTTAAACTCTGAAATAAGAAAATGAGCCGGACCTTTAATATGACTAACAACTAGATCAAAAATGATAAAAGATAGCAAAGACAACACATGCAAAACACTCTGATTCATTCAATATGAAATTAAATGAGCATGAATTTACCGAACGTGAGCCAGATTTAAATGAATTGTTTTCAGTGAAGCAGAACAATACTAAATGACCAAATGACAGAATTATTTTAAAATTTATTCCGATAAAATTTTTAGTTAGATTTGTCATTAACATTTAAACAATTAATGCTATCAGAAACAGTTGAAACAGTAATCGTGTCACTCACTAAAGAACGAACACAGAAGAAATCCTTTTAAAACACTAAACATTGGTCATATGCAAACAGTATATTATATGCATTAGATTCAAAATTTGGACAGGCATATTATTAATATCAGCCTATTAGGACCCAATTTTTTAATAAGTGGGATGGGGCCTATTACTTTTACCGTTTATAATGAATACCATTAGCTCTGATTTCCAAACAAAATCATGGGAAGAATAATTTTTCAATCTCTTTTAGGGCTGAATTCATTTTCAAAACTAAATCCCTACAATCCCCCACTCGAAAAATAAACGTAAAATCATGTATATAATTAATAGAATGGGTATAAGCAAAATAGTATGCTTCATTAACGTTAAAATAATGATAACAAATGCTTTCCTATGCCTTATAATTAATTCACCTATCCGTAAATGTTTATGAGGTTGATAGGTGAACGAAGTGAGTGATTGGTGTGAGATACTACATCGGCATGTTACAATTGAAAACAAAAAGAAACTCATGTCGTAATCTTGATTTTATTTAATGAAGATAAGTATTATTTTATTGTCGGATTTATTTATAGAACGTAATATAATGTTAGATGAATGAAAACAGAGCTAAAAGGTATCTTGTAAAATGTCTAAATCATTTTAAATATCAATTACCCCCTAAGCAAAAGTAAGAGGTTATATACACAGGCAAACTGTTCAAATGGCATAATGTCTAAAATTAGTTCTCTTGAAAAATTTGAAACTATCATAACAAGTTAAAGTTTCTTTTGTAATTTTATTGTTATTTATAAAGTAGTAATGATCAGTTCAATTATACATTAAAACAGCAAGACATATTCCATCAGGATGCTGAATCTATATTAGAGTAGTTCACAAAGAGACAAACCGAGAGTTTACAGGGGAAAATAATGCCTTGAAATGTTTTATGGATTTTAGTAAGATACATCAGACAGAATGGAAAGTGCTATTACTGGATCCTCTAGAAGAATGCTTAATTATATAGTAGGCAGAATTAATAGCTCTTTCATAGGAATCCTGAATGACTGTGGTGATACATGAGAATTAATTTCTAGGTCGTCATGCGAGTGTATCTGCTACTCACTAGTGCATGTAACACCGATTGAGTACCATCATTTCTTCGTGATGTGCGCTTAGTCGTGAGAGAATATGGGTACGTGTGTGTAGGCAAGGCGATGGTTTCCGTTTACTCGCAGACCTGGGTTCGAATCTCCGTAAAGTACGAATTAAAAATTCTCTAATCTGTATGATAGTATCATTTGCATTAATATATATATATATATATATATATATATATATATATATATATATATATATATATATATATATATATATATATATATATATATATGCATTACTTCTCTTTTTACAATCAAATTCACTTTTAAGTTTAGAATATTTTATTTGCTCAAAATTAATTTATGTGCAATGAAACATTCCTCAGTGTACTAAGCTTCGCTACATAACAATTCTCTTTTTCTTGTTACAGCACTAGCATGTGCAATTGAAACTTAATTAGTCAAACGGCATAAAACTGCTTATTAATAGGCGATTGTATTTCGTTTATAATGTTTATCGTGAGTACATGGATGCTGCCTTCGTTTAGTCTAAACAAACATGGTATTCAATAGAAGTTAATATATGCTTTCCAATTGCCTCCACGCTCACAATAATGACTTCTAACAAGGTGCTCTTTTTTTCCCATCCACATTATTTCTAGCTGAGTTTGTAACTCAAGCCGTGGCACGATGATAAACCCTGGGGTATTGGTAACTATGTGAATGACAGTTCTATAAATTCCTTTTTATACCCATTTGGAAACCACTTTTACGTGCCGCTTGGCAGCGAACATCTAATCGATCACATGCTATACTGCCATTCAGGTGTAAAAACCTCCGAATTAGCGATGTCATTGTAATAGGCTCTGCAAGGTTGACATTTACAATTACACGGCAATCTCGTCTCTGCTTTCTAGCCCGTGTGTCCTTGCTTCATCTAGAAACCACTCCCACGTACTTACCATCATCGGCTATATTGCCAATACATAATTCTAAACCCTGACGCGTTGCATGGAGCAAACGACAGCTTTCTTTTAGGGGCTGCATATCGTTGTTCCGACATACGTGGACCTAATGGCGGACGCCGCGGCGTAAAAGTAACAAAGTATGGTTTGTATTTGTGTAACCTTCCTGGATTTTTTTCGCCAACCTGTCACCGGTTTTTTTCTTGTGTTAGCCGAGTGTACCTGTACCGCATGCAGTGCGCTTGCTGACGCGAGCACGGCTTACAACAGGTAATTCTTACAAATTTCTGCAACGCTTTACAAGGCTAGCGAGTCCACATCAACGCGATTCTCATCTGATGGACGCTTATGAGCCACCGAGGGGAAGGTTCGTTGGTACTCCATACCAAGTTTGTTATGTGACGTACCAGCTCCTGCTAATCATTCCATCAGCGCAAATAGGCTAAGACGTCTCATTGCACATGCCTGACGTCTGCACGTATCTATTCCATGTATTCGAGACCATCATTGACCAGCGCCAACTAGATGCCTTTGCGCCTACGTCCGCTCTTTATCTCAATGACTTTGATGAGGTGTCCTTTCAATTCTTTGATCAGTGTCTTGCATGCGTCGATACGGTGGCGCCCCACCTCAAGCCACCTGTATGTTGTCGTTTCCTCAATTCCAGCTGTGCTAGACGCTACAAACTGAAAGCCGGCCTCTTAGAGCTATTAGTAAGGCTACGGCTACGACAAATTCGTGTAGATGCAATCTGTGTGCATCGTAACTGCAGTGTCTTGTGAGGAATAGTTGGTCGATGTCCGTGAAGCCGATCCAGATCCTTGTGTTTTCATAATGCCTTTGGCAGAATTCCCCGTATAACCGTCTCGGTGATGCTGGGGAAAGGCCACTTGCCACCGAGCTGGTCGTTGGTCCATGGTAATGGAGATTCTACAGGCTTATTAGCTTAAAGCTTCTAGGAAGGTTGACTCATTTGTTTACAAACTAACGTGACTGTTATGCAGGTGGAGAGAAAAGAGCATAGTTACTTTTGAATTGCTCAGGTCTGGCTCACCTCTGCATACCATGTCATCGTGAATGTCGATAGCAATGACAAGCAGGTGCCACTTGGGCATATAAACTTTGGCGTCAGTGAAGCATATCTCCCAAAAGTCGTTGTTTTCGGCAGAATGAGACAAGCTGGGGCGGCAAGGTCCCATACCCCTTTCCTTAAAAGGCTTGGTTTGGCCTTTAGGTGGCATTTCTGAAGAGAAAAACTTGATTGCACTTGCCAAGAAACGCACGGTGCAAGCAGCGATTGGGTAGTACATCAAGGCTATTCCAGAGCGGCCATGAGCCCTTTACCCACTGGGGAATGACAGAGTGTTGTTTCTCTGTTTTTCTTCACAACAGATGAAGACAGCACACTGTAGTGTAGGTCTGCCATTTGGAAATGGCATACTTGTCAGTTGGTACGACAGTGTGTCCTTTGAGACAATGCACTAGTTTTGTATCGGACTTGCAGGAGCACGGTAGTCGATAAGATCAGCCATTCCATCCGATTTTGTGATAAGATGTCCCCTTCGAGCCAAATCATCAAACTCCTACCACGGTGAGTAGTAGAAATTTATAGCGTAATTGAAAATTTGTCCACCTCCTGAGATGAGCCCGTAAAGCTCCAGACCAATATGCTATGTAAAGTATGTCGCTGGCTCTAAATCCAATGCCGCATCTTGTGCAGGAATAAAATAACCCATCGCTATCTAAACATCTTACATCGTCTCAGTTACTATTTGTCCACCAATACTAAACTATTGACCTACAAATGCTTTATTAAGTGAAGCTTCAATTATTATCCCTTAATATGACATTGCTCTAGCAATCAAATTCTTGAAATATGGGGAAAAAAGGAGTAAATCCTTGTACAGAGAACCAATGACGCATGTAGCTAACTCAATAGCGAAGAGAGCTTTTGATAATCTACGATGAACTCGTGGGAACGGGTCTCGGGGGGGGGGGGCTAAAGGAACCAATTACATTGACTGCTTGCGAAACTTTAATGTCAGTATTACGAATGACGACTACTATTTAAAGAAAAGATTTTAGGATCATAATTTAGCGGTCAAAGATTACTTAATGAAGATTCCCACCGCAACATCACGAAACATGTTTACCATATCTTGCATTCTTTTCGAGACTTAATAGATAGACATCAACTATTAAATACGATAAGGCGGCAATTGTCAATACTCACTCCCTCTGGCAATGGGCCAATACTTTTTAAAAGCTGAATTTTTTCGGTGATTGTAAATAATTATGAACACCCCATATTATTTATGGAATTATATCATACTCAACACTTAATACATCAGTTCAAATAATATGGATGGTTGATGTTGATATGCTTTAAACTCCTCATTGATTTTAGTGGACAGTAGTGAAGCTTTAAAATGGATAAGCAGGTACAAATATTTAGTAATATATACTTTGAATTTTGCACTTTATGCTTTTTTTTTATGGGCTAGATTTGTGTTTCAAACTTATATACAGCTACTGCAGCCCCACCCCCCCAAATAGAAACCAAAACAAATAAAATACACCTGAAGACTTAGTATCAAACATTACCAATTGTACATGAAAATCTAATCAGGATATCTACATATAAGCATACATATGTCCTCTAACTTTCATTTGTCTATATCAAGCAGTTTCTGCGTAAGTTTTGTTAACACATAGTTCTGGGAAAAGGTCTTAGTTCCAAAACGTATACAATAGGTAGTAAAAAATTAATGCGATGGCCTCAAAATCTAAACAGGACATCTTCGTTATACCCATTATAAACCGTGTAAAAATTCATGATTATATGTGAATTTTTTCAACTTTTTTTTTTTTTTGGGGGGGGATATCGAGATAAAACGGGTTTCGGTTCTAACCAAGGATGCGCAGACCTACCGATATATATTGGACAGTACTAAAACAATAAGACCTTCTGAGACAGCGATAGGGGAATACTTATATAAATTTCATTATCACATATGTGTTCATTGACCTTATCTATCCATACTCCTTATCATTATCGGACAGCAAAACTTACTAAGATATCGCCATAGCAATAATCGAAGACTTGAGATATAGTAAACGAGCGACATGTTTAAAAAATCTGATTTAGGTATAACTGTATTTACCTTGATCGTCATGCGCAGTTTGGAAATCTCTATCCAAGACATCCAAAAGATATTCTGGACCGTTCTTTTCAACGGTTTCCTTAAAAGCGAAGACTGCATTATCTCCAAGCTGTAAAACCTTCATGAGAAAGTCTGTTGCTCTTGCACATCTGCTGTGTCCAAAATCAAGGTCAAGTTGATGAAAGTATTCGTCGGAAAGAAGGTGTCGTTTTATGAAAGACTCTTTAAAATCTGTCGGGTCTATCTCATCCACAACGGTATCAAACTCCTCTATCAGCCTACGGCAAAACCTTCTTAGACCTATGATAAAGATAAATATCTTGATTAGTTCATTTTATTATTATTATTATTATTATTTTAAAATTATCATTACAGATTTTCAGGTTATATCAGAGTATGCAAACTTTACCATTATCTTTGATTTCTTCGCGTAAATCTCTGGTCATCAATTGTATTTTTATTGAAACGGGTTCTGTGGGAGGAAATTGCGCCATCTTTGGAGTGCTCAGTAGTCTTTTCAACAGGTTCTCCAAGCTACCGTCTCTGCAGAACTTCATTAGTTTTGAGTATGATCTCCTCGAGCATGGTGTCAAATACAGAATCAAACTCCCAAGGGCTGCCCTGTTGAAGACCGATTCCGTCTCCTTTAAAAACTGTTGTCCTACCTCATTCTTCTCATCTTCGTTAAATTGACACATTAGGGTCTCTAATGAAACATCGTTCTCTGTTTGGCAAAATCCAATCCTTAACTGGATATCAGAACTTGAGGCACCTAGGCAAAAGAGACGATATTTTATTACAATACACCTTGCGATCTTACAACAAACCCAAGCCTTAGTTTGCTAAGACGATTTCAAGTCTTCTGTGCAGCCTCGCTCGTCTTTGATGCCCAAGCCTTATCTATATTAAAAATACGTTGAATACAAACATTTCATTTCATTCTTCAATAAGTTGATTGTATTTTAGAGTTCAGAATTTACTTAATATGACGAAAATAGGAGGCTGTCATTACATTCTAATAAATTTTGAATGCATAAAAATCTGTTTTTCATAATTACGATCACTCGCCTTGTATTCTAATTTGCTCTGTATATATGAAACAGAATATTCAGATGTATTATCTTACACTACCGTTCAAGATAGTCCCCAAATAGCGCCCTCGCTTCCAGAAAATAGTATTTTTGTTTTCAACAGATTTTCCAAAGAGTTAGTAAAATGTAACATCAAATACAAAACAAATATACCACATTTAGTAGGTCTAGAGCAACACATCTGAATGAATGAAATAGTTTCTGCTAAATTCAACTTCAGTGTCAACTTGAAAAGAGGCCAACTCTGAGGTTAAATATTCTGTGCAGGTGGTGAAAATTTTACTGAAGTCATTTGAAGAGCATTTCGATATGCCAAACACTGTGCAGCAAATCAGAGAAACTGGTCTTTTACTTTCGGGATCGAACAATTCCTTTTCAAGGAGGACGACACGAACAAAGAACAATTACAAAAAAAAATGGGTGAACAAAATGCATATGTGTTCAGTTATTGAATTCGAAATCAAAGAATCTTACAATAACATATCCTAAACGTAAAACAAATGTGTGCCTTGAACTATTTACATTATTGCAAATCAGATATTATATTTTCTCAAGAACACTCGTTTGCGATTAACCTGCATGGATGTGACTTCCTTTGTTAAAACAAAAGAAATATAACAGGTTTCGGCAATGATGCCGATGCGCCGATGTGCGGCTTCCCAAATGCTGACCTAGACAGCATCTATTGTACGTCATAATCCAAAAAGAAATATGTGAAATGCTTCCACAATTAAGAATGAGATTATATGTTTGTTTAACTGTACCTAGGCACACTAATGGGTAAATAGTTGCCCATTAAAACTAAGGTTCCGAATATGTAAAAGCTAAGAATTGCACAAAATATGGAAGTTAAACCCTTCCAGATATATGTAAACAAATTTTAAAATTAAGAATAAGATTGTATGTATGTATGTATGTATGTATGTATGTATGTATGTATGTAGGTAGGTAGATAGGAAGGTGGAGAACAATATGCTAGACTGGAACATAACTCGACATGACAAACCAAAGCATTTGCTAGAATCCCGTTGGAGAACACATTTCTTCCTCTGACCACCGTTTAAGCGAAAATATCAAGACAGGAACACCCACCAATCAAAATGAGAAGCTCGAGACCAGACTGTGGTTTTAAAGCCAGTTCTATCACATTATTGACTATATCATGACAAACCAAAGCATTTGCTAGAATCCCGTTGGAGAACACATTTCTTCCTCTGACCACCGTTTAAGCGAAAATATCAAGACAGGAACACCCACCAATCAAAATGAGAAGCTCGAGACCAGACTGTGGTTTTAAAGCCAGTTCTATCACATTATTGACTATATCATGCCGATGAAATAGGATCTAAGTGAGTTTCCCAACAACACAGTAGCAGCCAACCCAGGTTGGTCTGAGCGGGTATCAAACCCGTCACCTTTGGGTTACGCATCCGAAGCTCTACTGGGCTACAACGGCTTCCTTAGAAGAGCAAAGGATCACAATGAGCACATAAAACGTATTGAATTCGTTACATAATAACTCTCAAATTAGGTAGCTTGAATTAAAACCTGTTTCCATCTCCATATTTATATTTGTTTGGAAGGATTTTTATACAATGTTTGGATTTAACATTTTTCGAATGTTACTATTAATTGTCACCATTAGCCATTATTCTGTTTAAGTGCCGTTAAAAGCTAATACTTGCATACACAACATCTCAGTTTTAATACTGGGAGCATGTTTGAAACCCGTTTCCCTCTTCATTTTGTCCTCCTTTGAAAGGTTCAACCTGTTATGTTTCTTTTGCTTCAATTAGTTAGATATGTCAATTGCTGACGCGTTAAAGGCAAAACAATGCATACCTGATTTGCAAAAAGCTAAATAGTTTAAATCAGACAGTTTCCGGCCAATATAAGGTAGATAATATAATAGTATTAGATTTATTCATTTGGGTATAAACGCTAATTACCATTTCTTCTCCATTTAGAAGCTGCCAAATAAAAACGTAAAGCCCTAACTGGACATAAAAGGTTTATATTCATCATGGGGTATATAATTTACAATATATATAAATGTGTGTGTGTGTGTGTGTGTGTGTGTGTGTGTGTGTGTGTTCGAAGAATGCAGATGACAAGGAGCAGATTAAAACACCATCAAGCTTGTCTCAAGCCCGGCACACATCTTAAGGAAAAGGAGCTTCATATTGTTTGCGAGGAAGTTACAGAGATTCAATATAGTTCGGCCAGTTTTAAAGATCATCTAAATTGTTGACTGAATCATATGGTGCTCAGAGTAGGCGACCCACCAGATTATTATATTATAGAACTTTTCCTTCCGCTCCAGATGGATAGATTCCGATAATCGGTACGTTTTATTGGATATACTTGAGCATATGGTGGTAGTCAACCCCTTGAATCCCAGCGTAATCGAATACTATCGTGATAACTGAAATAGTAATACTTCACCGACACGTTATATTTATCTGGGTACCTATCCTTCTCTCTGTGTGTGTGTGTGTGTGTGTGTGTGTGTGTGTGTGTGTCCTGGGTATTTGTTACATGACAAGGTAATAAATACCGTTCTATTAAGTATTCTAGTTTTCTGATATATATTTATCCTAAAATTATGTTTTCTTGAGGAATGTATTATATACGTAAATGAACAGGAACATGTGATTTAAAACAGATACTAATAAAGTTATACAGTATGGAATATTACCGGTAGTACTGCTGCAACTTCTTGGTCGTGTCCTACTCCTTTCTTCTGTAATAGATATAGATGTTGCTTTCTACATATATATATATATATATATATATATATATATATATATATATATATATATATATATATATATATATATATAAGCCGGTAGGTGGTGTAATTGATAACGGCATCAAGCTATGTTGTATTGACGCAGTAGTTTTAATGCTATATTTTCAAATTATTTTTCAGGACTATCTATATATGTCTGTCTGTCAGTCATTCTATCGATTGTTTCAGTTGATGACACGAAGTCATTTGATTGAAAATAAAATATATATCTTTTTTTGTGTGGCACCAAGCAAGTAAAATAAAATCGAATATTCAGAGCACGCGGGCTTAGGAGTAATGAAACCTATTAACATAAATTAGGAGGGTATCCTCGAAAATCAATTTATGCAAAGATTAATAAAGTATTTAAAAAAATGAAGTTGTTGGGTTTGTGAACAGGAGCTAGGATTGTGGGCATTTCAATTTCCTATGGCTCTCATCCAACATGATAAGATCAATTCAAATCCTTTAGCATTGCTTTCAGTGTGCTGATGTGTGTGTGTGTGTGTGTGTGTGTGTGTGTGTGTGAGAGAGAGAGAGAGAGAGAGAGAGAGTATACACATTAAAAAACACTTAAAAATATGTCTTCAAATTGCCTTATAAAAAAGGATAAAAACGCTTCAAATCTCAAAGCACTTAACTTTGCAAATAGATGTTGCTTTAAATTGTGCTTCGCTGATAAGCTCAGCCTATCTACGCTTTAATTTCAAATACGAGATACGTGTTATAACGCATGAAAAACCAGTATATTTTATACTACCTCGTTCTAATGTATCATCTCCTTTTCCTGATAACAACTTTTCAAGCTGATCAGCTAGTCCCTCCGACCCAGATTGTCGTAGAGCATACAGTAATATGTTATAGGCATTTGGCAAACCCTTCAGAATATGGTCAAAAAGAAACTTTGATTGCTCTCGCCTGGGCTTGAAAAGTATATTCTCTATATCCTCTATGTCAAACATTTCCTGTTCCACAAAATATACAATTATATTGTTTGGATGCAGCTCCGTCTCGATGCGTGATCTTTTTTTCACAAGCGTTTTCTTTAAGTTCCGCTTGTTACTTTTAGAACAAAGTTGAGGAATGGCTGCAATGATAATTGGAAAGGTCTTATTATCTAAGGAAATCGGCGATCGAGCATGATGCAGTGAATATTCCCAAGGTCACTGAAACTCAACATACTTTATTGACCTTAATTTGCTGCTGTGCGTTATAACAGAAGTTGAAACATATATTCCTGTAACCTAATATCCATAAGACAGGAACTAACAGTGACGTTAATTTCGTTTATTGTGCTTAGTACAATTACTTTCAAGATGAATGAAACAACGGCATTTGTTTCCTATTGCAAAACAATCTTAATTCATGCTATTATATTTAAATTATGATACTCCCAGTAAATATGGGTTTTAAAGTTCAAATGCTACATCACATAATTGAATGCCAAGGTCGTACCTAGCTGAATATTAATATACAGTATACATTATTGAGTTAATATTTGACTTTTATATTCTATTAAGTATAAGTGTTATTTGTCAGATAAAAATATAGATCGTTTGAATGCTGGTTACGTCGAAATAGGCCCACTGTATTATATAAGGTTGGCAACCTAAAAACTTAATACACTTCGCGGTCAAACATTGTGAAAGGACAGGATTTAAGACAAGATATGCCAATAAATAAATTAAATAAAAATAATCGTACGACTAACGTACTAGAAACGCAACACATACTCTAGTCTTCTAAAGACATTTTGACAACAAATAAGGCTTAATCGTATGGCTAATGTACTGGATCAAGTATGAGTTAAAAGGAGAACAAAGTTCAATTCCAGAGCGGCGTAGAAAAAGATCTGCAATTGTAACTGTTTAATGTTAAACTGGGTGGGTGGGGGGGGGGGTTGTATCCTGGGGACAATGGGAATTTAACATGGGGATTTTAACATAGGTGGGACTATAGACGGACAAAAAGTATTGGGACTGTCTAGGGACAATAGGAATGGAACAGGGGAGGTGACGTCACAGTACTGATGATTAGCAACAATGTAGTAAGGGGATGACCTCAATAGACCAAACAGCGTGGGAAAATAAAACCTAGAACGCTAGGCGGGAACGGGACTAGCAGGAAAGAGACAGAGATAACACAGACAACAAACTTTATACAAACAACTATACAACATACTAAAAAAATATTTTAGGCAAGAAAGCAAATCTTTTCGACGCATATGAGTGGCCCTGATAAGGACCTTTGGGTTCTTCTATTTTCTCCAGTTCTTCCACCTTATCCTCACTTTATCAATCATTCCTTTCTTCTTCTTTGTCTCTTTCTCTGGCATCCAGTCAGGATGGCATATTGATTTAAATTTTTCCGGCACCTTCATCCAGTCTTCATTTAATCTGTCCAACCCTCTTTTTTCTTTCTGTTTTCTCTTTCCTTTCTTGCCTTAGACCACCTTTATTTTATCTTCTTCACTTCTTCTTTCAACACTTTTCTTATTAGTTCTTGTGATTTTCTTAGCTCTTCCATCCCCCACTTCACAAAAGACCACTCTGTCCTTTGCAGTATGTCATCCAAATAACACCTTACTTTCATTACATTATCAAGGGCTTCCTTCAAGCTGCCCACTCTCACATACGGAAGTTAAATGAAGCCTCGTAACTTTTTGACTTCCTCTTCGATAATGCCCTGAACCAGATCCCTGGCTACTTTCATTCTGGTCACTTGCCTTGTCGCAATGTCCTTGGTAACGGGATACTTCCATTCCTTCTGTAGCCTTTCCACCACATAAGCGGCATCCATCATCCAGTAACAACTGTCTTTTAACTCATTAAACAACTCTATGCTCATCTTAGTTTATTCTGTGTGGAATGGCGCGAACGTACTTACTTACTTACTTATTTGGATTAAAGTCGTATATCACCCTTTCGAGTATTCAAGACTGATTTATTTCCGATTTGAGAATATTAGATTGCTTCGAGAGTGAGGAAATAGTGCTACCTCCCCCACCGCATTAATGCACTCTTCGAGTGCTGATTGATTAGGCGACAGGTCATGGGACAATAAGTCCCTTTTGTCCTGTATGTAAGGCTAACTCGAGTGGAATTGTACCGAACACGTACTCAACTAAAGTAATTAGATGTCTGTGTTAGAAGGTATAACAAGATAAGACGTCTCACATGATTGGGTACTGATCTTATGACGTCACCCGGGTTCCGTGTTTACACGCTCATCGGGGCACCTGATTACAGACGAGTGGGAATCGGCCCACAAACTCGTCTTTAAATATCCGAGTAGGCAGGAAGGAAGGGGACTCGGAAGAGAGGTCCAAACGCCGCCGGAACGTACCTAAAATGCCAAAATTAATATTGTCAAATTCAACCCAGTTGCTTATATAATGGATATCTCCTATTACCAATTTTGAGTTAGCCACAATCGCAATTATAGTCTCGTATGTGAGTATTTAATTTTCCTATCTTGGTAAATTCCAAATGCACAAAATGTGCATTAATTCTTTAAATAAAATTTTATTTGGTATTGTGGTTTAAATTTAGAACTGTGGTCAAAGGATCATATCAAGTATCACAGTATTATCAAATTGAGATTTCAAGCCAAATTGAAATCTCTTGATAAAATAGCAAATTTTGTTAGCCCTGAAAAAGGCTGAGGGCTACCCCTCGGAGAATGGATACAGGAACGGCTTGATGTTTGATGGAGGGCATAAGCTTTCCCTTCTATGTCCTATGTATCAATCTAGACCGCATAGATCCCACAAGACTAGGACTTTCCATTGATGGTGTCGTTTGATTGGATTGGTCTGCACTCCATGGAACTTCAGCATCGCCGAAATTGGTATTGGGCAGTCATAGAATTCGTCGTCCGTGGTACTGATATCGACAATGGCTTTCTTAGCGTCTTCAAACATTTTGAGGTTTTTCTTTCCTAGTGCTCCATCATAATAGATCTTTTGATGGGCCTCGAGTATAGTCCGGAGTGCATCTGTAAACTAAATGGCTACGATGTTGTTTTGTAATTAGTAGGAAAAGCCCCATTCATCAAATTGGTCGGCCACACAGTTTAGTACACCTGTTTGTATTGTGGCTTGGTATTTTTTCGTGGCTTGTATTAGTTTTTTTAATAACTTTTTGGTGGTGTACAAGTTTTTGGTATGGCACCAGTAATTGCCGACTTGGTTGTAATTGATGTTGATGTTGCTTTAGTTGGAAGTGTAGTGGGTTGTTGTTTCTTGGTACTCTCACTAGTTTTGGTTGTTGTTGTTGTTGTTGTGAGTTTCACAGGAACGACATAAATTTTCCCACTATTTGTTTTAGGGGTTACTGCAGTAGGAGATATCAGTGTGTCTGCTACTCGAGTTGCAGAGGTTATTTTATTCCAGTTTTTGGTTTAGCAACAGTAGTAGTTGTTGTTGTTGTTGTTAAACCCGTGTCCATTAGCTGGGTTTAGAGTGGCTGTGTGGCTGCTACAGATCTCCTTAATTGATTGCGGTCCTTAATTTCGTGCTGGGATAGTAAAATTAATTGTTTCCCTTTTTTTCTCTTCCCTTAGGGTGCCTTTAGTTGCCATTGACTCCTTTCCACCAGTTGTTAAACTTGATTTCACCTCCATGCCCCTCACTTGAGCCTCTTTTCCAATTCTGGTAGTAGTTTCAACTGCTATTGTTAGCAGTTCAATATTTGAAGGTGATTTGATAGATGTTTGCATCATTCCGTGGGTAGGAGTCTTTAAATTACCGACACTGGGAGTCACACATGCAGCTGGGTGTATAAATTCTGCTGTTGTAAGTCGTGCTCACTCTGCAGTGCCTCATTTTTTCTTCTTGCTGTCGGTCTTCTTGGGGGCGTATTTCTTCAATTTATTCTATTGGTACCTCTCCAACTGTATATATTGTCTTCTTCCCATGTCAGCAAGAGTGTAGTTCGCTTTGCTTGAGCACGAAGGCTGCGTCCTGTTGCAACTTGGAGGCTTAACCCCGTTATCGCATTCAAGGCTTGTATAGGGAAAATGGCTTCCATTGCTGACTCTCTTAATAAATCCCGTGCTTCTTGCTGCTTCGTTAGTCGACGGCTAATGACGCGAACGACGAACGCTTTGACGTTATGTGTCAAGCACGGACGTGAAGGAAAACATCCCTACACTCACTTCACATAGTATCTATTATCCATACACACGAGAAGGAGAAAAAACCTAATTATGCTATCGAAAACCCAATTTCTACTATCCACACACGGGAAGAAGAAAAAGCATGCTTTTTATAATATCCACAAAACAATATTCTACGATCCACACACGGGAAGAAGAAATAAACAAATCCTTACTTTACTATCCACAAAACTATATTCTACTATCCACACACGGGAAGGACAAAAAACAAACCCTTACTATATTATCCACATAACTATATTATACTATCCACTCACGGGAAAGAGAAGAAAGAAAAAAACCAATTATAATATCAATAACCACATTAGTATTATCCACACACGGGACGAAGACAAAAACAAACTCAATTATACCATCCACACAGAAGGGAAGGAAAAAACACGCTCTCTACTATCCACACAACCGTACGCGAACGCTTACAACTCTAAAACTCTATTATCCAGACAAGCTTATGCTCACTTATGCAAACACACTCTATTATCCACACAAACTCACACACGCACACACTCACAATCACACCAGTACGTGAGTGAAAATTTATAATCACACTTCTCCTCACTCTATCAAATTGGCAATTTGAATAGTCTCTTTTTCTAGAGTATTGGGGTAGCCCTGAGAGGGGGTGTTTTTTAAACTCCAGATGCATCTGGCTAATGGTTACATATTCTGGGCCTGGCACCACAGACACATCTCCGGCTCCAATCATTATCCCAATTTATTCTTTTGGTTGGGAGCACAGAGCGAGGTTGACTGGCTTCACTCTCCCAGTCTTCACTTTGAGGGATAACGAAGGCTTCCCTCCTTCTCCTGTTCTGTACACGTGGATTTTGCCTTCTTTCCTCCTGTGGACGCTGAGGCTCCGCTCTTGCCTCTGCAATTCTTGGTCCCAGATCTGTATTTGTGGGACGTTAGGCCTCTGTGCTGGTTGTATCTGTGGTGTTGGAAGTGACTGTGGAGGTGTCCTCACCATAGGCTTAAATTCACAGCTATGTTTACACATTAAGTGAGGCAAAATTGTTCTTTTCTTTTCATTTGTTTCTTTTTTCTTCTTTTTCTTATCCTCCTCTTCTATCCTGGCTTCCTCGTGTAGCGCCTCCATAGCCAGCTGATCTAATAATCGTCTGGCATACTCCAGGTGCATTTGGAGTTCTACTCATACTTCACAGTTGATGAATCAACAATGGTAGCCAGAATGACGAGCGCTTCCATTATATTTGTCAAGCACGGACGTGAAGAGAAACATCCCTTGTCACCAAAACTTACATTGCCTATATAATTAACTCAACAAACATGGAACGCGTGGAGTCAAAAGAAACACTCACGTTTTACTTACAAACACTAATTACAATCACAAGCCCCACCGATAATTTTTACAAGCTACGGAAACGAAGTGTTTATAGACACACTTCGAACAAAGGTAAAGAATTAAAGTGCTTATAGGTACACTTCTATTTTTTTAAAAACTTAGTAACATACTATTGTCAATTGAATTAGTATCTCTTTTCTAGAGTATTGGGTAACCCTGAAATGGATGTTTTTGTGGTCGAGGAGTGATGGCAATCTTTTATTGTCTAAGATTGCGTCCCCATCTGGTGGCAGGCTTTCCCACAGGATAGGGTCTGCTTCTTCGGGAAGAGACGGAGATCACTTTCTTTGTCCCCACGACAGTCGACAAAACCTGTCTGATTCCTGCTGTTGATGTTGTTGCTGCTGATCTCTCTGCTCTCTCTGTTGTTCGTGAAGTCTATACTTCTCCGTCCATTCTTCCTATTCTTTCTTGATTTCCTCTCTGAAGACCTCTTCTATCAGGTCTTCAATCACTTTCAACACCCTGACATTCTCTATCTCTTCAGGTTTCGGTATCAGGTTTTGCCTAACACGATGCAATTCACGTAAGCTTCGTTCAGTTATCCTAACCTTGAGCACATCTTCATAGGAGGATGAGTCAACAATGGATGGTCAGACTGAAGACTGCCCCGCTTTATATTTTTTAAGTGCGGACGCGATAGAAAACATCCCTGTACTGTTTAGAGTCGGGACGCTATAATAGTTTGATTTGAGGGATAGAGAAAAGTCAAAGAGCATAGTTCGTAATAAAATGGAAAATAAACGACAGACGCCTTTTTCAAAACACAAAATTTTTATTCAAATAACTAACATCTAACAATTAACAATTAACAAATTCTTTAAAAATAATCAATAAACTAAGAAACATTTTTTCTAATAACAAACTATTTTGGACAAGGTTGACAACGCTTTGAAATGAAGTTAGAGTTCCACTGTTGGAAATCATTGGGCCATTGATTTCCACTACGTTTCCTAGATAAAGACAAATAATAACCATAATGTTCACAAAATTATTGATCCACTTTGTCATTGTTTCTAGAAAAGTGACGATCAAAAGAAGTCACTAAATGTTCTAAAGGATATCCCAAACTGCGTTGATGAAGAAAATACACACAATATTGTCCACACACCATGGAATCTGTGCCTTTTAATGTCACATTATTGAATCGTGTTGTCTGAGCATTTCTTCTCATAAAGTCAATGATATCTTCTTCCAAAATGGGCACTCCATACGAATCGAAATACTCCACACAACCTTCTTTAGGAAAGTAGACCGTTATCCAGGGCTTCCTGGGAGATGTCTGTCGTCCCTGTTGATGACATAAGCTTGATGGTCTTGAGGTTTGTGAAGACGCAGTTCATCTCTAGCGCACACGAAAGGATTCCAAGAAGAAGTGTACGAAATGTGGTTCAAATTGTAATAAAGTTCCCAGGTATCCACTTTTTGTGGAGTTTTTTCTTATTGTTTAACTCCACAGGTATTGATAAGTGATCAATTCAATCCTGACTTTTTGTTTGCAAATGTCTGAAAAGTAACCGTTTCTTCGTTTCATCTCTGCACTCTGAGCCAAGAAAGCTTCGATGCGATGGATCTCTAGAGTCATCAGTGGAGGAGAGGAATGTGCTCACAAGTTTTTATACCACTGATGCAACGCGGCTTCTTCCGAGATGAGACTACAAGCTTCGTCCAGATACTCGTCCAATTTTTCTTCTTGACTCAGCATTAGACATTTGTCGTGTTAATTTGACTGGGATGATCGTTTTGACATCCATAGCAATCTTTCGTGATCAATTCTGTAATTTTTTCTGCCAGGTGTTTGGCAAAATTTGAAAAAAACTATCATTAAACCTGAGGGATAATGTGTCAGTATCCTGAACTTTGTCAGTAGGTCAGTAGGCGACAAGCCACTTTATGACACTCAATCTTAGCACGTCTTTTGGCTAACTCGAACCTGTCCGCAATGGTGTCCACCAAATGTTCACCACTAAAATAATAACCTGCCAAAATTTTCAACGTGTTGATGCTGAATGATAGATTGCTTGCTGACTTTGTGTCACCTGAAAACCCGATTTAACTTATTTCTTCTTGCAATTGGGCGGTCAGGATTTAGACCTGGAAAGTGTATTGCTTTTTAGTGATGTTTTTGATTTGTGTAGAGTAAATCATTTCCACCAAAGCCACTTCCTAATGGGCTTCTTGATATAATTGGATGACCGGAGGTAATTTGGCCGTGTAACAACACAAAGTGTTTTTGGGAAACACCTCCATGGAACTGTCACTGGGTAAGGTTAAGTAAAATTGGTTGTTGTTCGTAATTCCAGAGTTCTGCTATCCGCGGGGTCACTGGAAGTTAGAGAAGTGTCTCCGCCAAAAATGTGGTTATTGTTGCTGGATTGGTGACTGAAACTGGGCGCAAGCTTCCCGTTGTTCCCGTTCAAGAAATATTTCACGGAAGGATTGGGAAGAAGGTAACCGATGCAACTGCTCACAAAATGGTCCACAACTGTTTGTCTCCTTGTTGCAAACTCAAATTGGCAATAGCCGCACAGATGAAAAATCACACCACAAAGATTTGGCAGAAAAAGACGATTTACGTTTTAGGCACACGTTCTTCACATCACACCCACAAGGGTTGCTTTTGTAGATCTTGCAGAGAAAAACTGGGTAAAGAAGTGGACACTAAGCTGGTAGCGGTAGCTGAGGCTGTGTGGTAGGGCATGATTGTCACTTCTTTTTATAGTCGATGACTTGCGAAGCGTCGATCCAACAATCAAAACTGGGAGGATATCTTTTCCAACACACTTTGACTTCTTTGACATCGCTTTCCCATTTTACGGGTTCTTCGTTCGAGAATACTTTCGATGTCGAGCACGTCGTCTTCTTTTTTGGTCACACGTTGTAACTCGAGCAGGTTAAACGTGCCTGTTAACACTTCCCTGTTCATGTCTTCCAATTAATTGATGGTAGGATGACGGCCACGCACTTGCACAGTGACAGGAAACAATTCGGTGGTCCAGTTGGGTAAGTAACTTTTGTCTAATGTGCGTTTGGTTTTGCTTATGCGAACCCAATCTTCTACTGCCAACACTCCACTTTTCTTAGGGACAGCCACCGTCGGGGTCGTACCAAACAGGCACTCAGAAAGGGTGACTTCGTTGTCGGGAGTCACTTCTTAGGGGGCACGTCCGATGCTTTGATGGTAAGAGTGGTTGTAAGCTGGAACCATGTGTGGCAAGATGTCGTTGTACTTGACAATATGTTGATGTGTAAAATATTTATACATGCGTTCTTTCAAGGTACGTTAAAAACGTTCCACAATGCTGGCTTTGGTTTTAGGATTCTCGGTCGTGAAAAAATGAATGTCATGTTTTTTAATTTTTATTTGTTGTTGGAAAGCTTGGTTCAGAAATTCTGTGCCTTTGTCAGTTTGCCATCGAAAAGGATGACGACCGCTTTGTTTCAACACCAGTTGGAGGGCTCGCACTAATTCACTGCTCGATTTGGAAAGTCAATGGCACGACCCAGGGAAAATTTGAAAAGACGTAGATGACACAAAATAAATGCTGCCTAACACCTTTTCCATTTTTGTTAATAAGTCACCCTCTCTCCCCTAATGCTATTCTCTTTTTCGTGTAGTATTTTCTTGGCTTCTAATGCTTTGCATGGCCGACGAGCGATATGTGTCAAAAAGGAGGATGTCTGAACAAGGGTCGTCAGTTCTTGTTTCACATTTTTTGTCTTCTGATGAAGAAGGGGTGGCATCATCTTTTTAATCCATCCGATTCTGGATGTAAGTGGTGTTATTAACTTGCATACTTTCTCTGGTGGTGTTGTTAACTCTTCTCCTTGTTCTGCTTTGGTCACTGGGGGTAGTCGTGTTGGTGGATTTTCATCAGGGTCTTAAAAACGTTTAGAGTTTTACAGAGCTGTTTCGTCTACAGCTTTCTGGTGAAAGAGTTGCAGTCGTTGAGAGAGTTGGCCGTACTTTGGGGATTTTTCTGTTTCGGACAAATCGGTGTGATCCATCAACGACTGCAATTCATGTTGTACCTGGGACATCTCGTTCAAATGAGGATTGGGAGGTAAATGAGGGGTTCATTGTTCTTGTCAACGATGGTATTCTATCCATCGTTTGGAAGGCACTAAAGCCAGTTTTCGTCCTTCCAGTCGATTTGAAGGGAAACGTCTGAGAATTTTGGACTCCAGAGGTCCCATTTATCTTCTTGGTCCTTTTCATCTTCTTCGACGAGTCCTTCCAGCATCGTTCCCAATACTCCTTTCAGCAAGGGTCCTAACAACAGGGCCAAAATTCCTTTGAGTTGTACCAACATCTTTTTCTTTTGTGAATGGAGAATTTCTTTTGAACTATTTGGCAAAAAACCTGACGATGTTTGGCTAAGCATTTTTTTTTCTGGTGTTTAGAGGAAGGTATCGTGCCTTTCAAGACGTTTAAACAACATTCGCACGGTATCGATGACATCCTTGGAGGAAGTTTGAATGAGCCTTTTTCGCATGGGTGGAGAAGCTTTGGACAGGACGGACAACATGTTCCCATATTTGACAAAACAAGAGGTGGTCCTTTCCTTTTCTTTCCGTTGGGCTTAGAAGAGGGATGGTTTCTGGCGGGTGATATCTTTGGTGTTCAGGACCACAAGACACTGATGTCCATTCTTTTCCTCCGGCCTTTGTTATACTGGAACACGTCGCCACTGATTGTCTTTACGTCGTATCAACTTGATGACAGGCATCACGCGACGTGGAGGGGTTCGCAACGGACTAAATCGGGACAGTTCTTGCTTGGACAAATCCAGTAAACTCTGTATCACGCCCGAGCTCTCATTTATTTTGATTTTAGGAGCAGGTACTTTGTGAGCAGCTGACACTGCAGCTAAAAGAAGAGGAGGGTGTCACCGCTGGAGGAGAAGTTCTGAGCTTGGCAGGCATCCCCAACAACGTAGAAGCGGAAGAACTGAGGCTACTGGAGACGTGGTCACGGTTGCTGCAGGTCGTGGTTTGCATATGTAAGGATGCGTCCAGGCCGAAATGTCTCTCTTGCTGGTAGAAGCTGTTTTATGAGGGCTATTCTTTTTCTGGGGACTTTTCTTTTCCTTTTTGTATGGAATTTTCTTTTCCTGGGGTTGCTCTTTTTCTTCTTTGCGTTTCGTTTTACTTTTAACTTTTTTCTTGGGGAGAACATTGGGGGCATTAGGATTTCATTTTAAGAGGGAGCGAATGATGACACCTCCTAGAGAACCGTTCCCTCAAAGTTTCAAAATGATTTGCTTTTTGGTTTGAGTGTCGATACAAGGATCGGCCAGTTGAGTCAAAACAATTTTGTTTCTGTGAAAAAAGCGCTTGGTTTGATGATGAATGTGAATGATATCTTGCAGTAATTGACGTGCAGTTATCGTAAACCATCGTAAGACATCTTTGAGACTGTCTTCTAAGACACGAGCACGTATTTTTGGATTTTTTCGCGACTGCTGCCGTACAAGGCAAGAATCAATTTGAAGGGAAGGTGTGACTGAAGGTACGTCATGTTGACGCTGTGTGAGACAGATCCAAACTGTCCGTGGTTTTTATAGATTGCTTTTTTTTAAGTCGACGACGGGGGCGTGTACACGAAAGGCCCTCCGTCTTGGCCCCAGTGGTGAAACAAATCGGGGGGTGGGTAGGTTTTAAATCCACGAGAAGGTAGGCGCGTTGGGTTTGAGTGGCATCATCGTACGCATGTGTCAGCCAAGGCGCTCCTAACTGTTTGGCTAATACTTGCACTTGCGATTTATCTCTAGGGCTTTCAAGATCACTTAATGAGCACTGAGACTGATGGTGCGATGGGCTTTACCTTGTTAAAACATATTTTGAGTAATGTAAATGACACTGGTATTACGATGACCCAGTTTGCGCGCAAACCACAGATTAATTTCTTCTTCGTCTTCTCCTAATATGTCGTCGAAAATGCCAGATGGGTTTGACTGGGGTCAGACACGATTCCATCTTCTTCGCTAGGAATTCCTTCCACAAACACGATAAAATCATCTTGACTTCCTCGCAAGAGATTGTACGCCGATTGCCACTCTTTGTAACGCCACACGATTCGTTGAGGTTGGCGATTGATCAAATGATGTTTATGTTCGATCAAACGTTTGACAAATTCGGCTTTGCCTGAACCGCGTGGTCATGTAATTAAGATGCTAAAGGGATGTCGAAGATACAAGGCCTCCCAGCTAGTACGATCTAAGTGTTCGTCGATGACTTTGAAAGTGGAGGAAGAGGGAGCAGAGACAGCAGAGGCAGCCATAGTGGAAGGAATGCCAATTTTGACACGAATACAGACAAGAGTTTTTATACTTTTTCAGGACACATTTATTGTAAGTTAATTGGAACAACACGAAAGTCAAAAATACATAAAAGCCAAAGGGTTAAGTACAGCAATAAGAAACATATCAAAACGATCAAAGTGGAAGATAAACAAGTCACTGTACAACATGTTTTGGTAATCAAGGTGTCCTAAGAATAGTGTGTAATGGTCTTACAGTCTCTACATTGGGTACAATCACACAGGTGTCCTCCGGGATTGGTCTTTCGGAACTGTCCATAACAATTCTGTCCTGAAGGGAGTGATTGTCCTCGGTGACGGGTTCTTCTAGTACTGTCACTAACACAGGTTTAAAAGGCATAACGGTCCACTTCTTTGGTCCAAGCCTCAAAACACCATTTTTCCCCAGTCACGTACATCTGTCCAGTGAGACTGTAAGTCATAAGCTACACACACATCGTCATACACATCTTCGGTACCAAGAAGATGACGAATATTTTTTCCCGAAGAGGTCGAGAAGCATCCAGATGAAAACTTAAAGCTTTTAACAAAAGGAGTCTCTCATTGACATATAAAGGAACCATTTTCATGTTTTATGTGGTGGTAAGTACTGTTCGTAAGGAGCCCACAAGGAATCGGCTGGTAAACAAAATCCCAGAAAGCAACTCACTAAGACACACATCACACATCGACCCCAATTCAATGGACACAGTTCCTATAATAAGTGTTGCTAATCATCCACTGTCTGAATAGTGTTATCTATATCCTTCCACGGTATTTGTTGAATCACGAGTGATAATGTTTGTGGCATGGTAACTTGTTTTTATACCCTCTTTTGTCGGAGGTAGTAAGTGTACTGTTTGCACAAAATTGATTGTACTCCAGTAGCCAAACACATTTGTTTAGTCACTAGTTCAAACACTACACAGCGCACATAATTGTCCTCGAGACAAAATTCGATAGCGTAAAAGATTTAGGTAATCCACTAACTCTTTCTCTGGTACCCGTTGTAGTATGGCCAACATGTAAAACGTAGGATGAGTAGACACCAAAATATTATGGTACTCGTCCAGTTGAACAATGCTTGACCATTGGATCTTTTTCAAATGAATCAATCCTCTTATAGAATTCAGGTACCAGTGACTTAAACGCCTTTGACCTAGCGGATGCAATTGTTCTTTGCGTTTCACTTGTATTTTGACCGGCTCTCGGTAAATGGGTTCTCTCAAGTCCACAGGCAAACCACGAATGTTCTCTTGTAAATTATCCCTGATCATGTCATACTAAACCCTCTTTTGTCGGAGGTAGTAAGTGTACTTTTGAACAGCATCGGTTTTATTTTAGTTCCGTACCAAAATGATTGAGTCACACCCCACACGACGTACGGAAGTTTCTTCTTCAACCAAGATTTCTTGGTGTATTATATTTTGCTAATCCTCTAACTCGTCCGTTGGAATTTGGTGTATTAGGATCACATTGTAAGTAGAATGAGCGCATCCAAAACTTTATGAATCTCACGTCAATGTCAGACCAAATGAACACTTTGAAAAGAATATGTCCTCTTATACCATTCAGGTACCAGTTGTTCCAAAATCGGTGACGTAACATATGCAATTGTTCTATGAGTTTCACTTGTATTTTTACCAGCTCTCGGTAAATGTGTTCTCTCAACTCCACAGGCAAACCACGAATGTTCTCTTGTAAATTATCCATCCAAGTCGTCCCACTAAAGGTAGGTTGTGATAATTCGGAGACCATCGACCATGTTCCAGGTATGCCGAATCTTGCTGTTCCTACTGGTGTAGTGAAAAACAACTAAAGTTCTTGACTTTATCCCCTTCGCCCAAGTAGAAAAATCCGGCTCTGGCTAATTATTCTGGGCTAGGTCCTTCTAGATATTTAGGCCAGTTGCAGTATTCAGGCAAACGCACAAGCTTTTTCGTCTTTCACAGTTTCGTTTCGATGAGGGTAGGGTGCAAATCCGCAGGAGTTTGTTCAGTTTTGGATGACATCCGTAGGATGTTAGCTGCATGGTGTCACGTGAAGGTTGACATTGACATTGGAAACCTGTAAAGAGTCCACGATAACGAGTGTCATCGCATTTGCATCCGTCAGGATTGACACGCACAACATTCCTTTCCATGGTAGGTGTAGTGGAAGTAGTAGTTTTAAGTATGTTCCAGAATACTGAAACTTTATAGATACATCGATCCATTCGCAACTTCAGGCCACAACTGAAACGATGTATTTCGTATCCCAATCCAGTCTCAGGTTCTGAGGAGACAAATCCTGTTTTATCTAAAACATCTCAGTCGGTAATCCTTCCCTATCCGTGGGCCATTTTGTAAACGTTTCCATTTGACAGGCAAAATTACAATAGCCAGGCAAGAAGACAGGAATATGGTGTGGTTTGAACTTGGAGTTATCATTGGGTCTCTCACTCGATTCTTGCTGAGACGAAGTCATCCTTCTTGTTGGTGGCTATCCTATTGGAACCATTTTTTATACAGACATGTCCATACGGCAAAGTGAAGTAACTGGGTAGCTGCATTTGCTTGTGGTACACGATTTGATACTACTTTTTCCATAGATCGACTGACGATTATATGAATAGGTAAACGTACAATATTGAGCGATTCGTAGGTGGTCACTTTAAAGTTTCCATCCTGTCCAGGCTGCATGGCTTCTTTCAATGCGCCAAAGTTCACCACTTGACTGGTGCGATAAATGATAGTCAATCCTTTTACTTTACACTCCGTCTGCACTTATCCTTGTTTCTCCATATAATCGTAGTCGTAATTTTTAGGACCACCACTAGCGAAACTTATAATCTTGTCGTCGGGGTGTTCGTCTGTTCAGGCTCCTAAACGGTCTCCTTCGAGGTTAGGGTGTCGTTGACCCGGGCGATCGATGTAGATGCAGCTTTCCGTGTCAAAGTATAGGACGCGATCACCTAACAGTTCTAAAGCTTCGTACAATTTTAAGCGAGCATGGGCTGTCACGTAAGCCGCGGTGATGACATTTCCAAATTGTCGGCTTCTACAAAGATCAGTTCATCTTGGTAATTGACTAGGATCAAATCCTCACCAACGATATCACATGTTTTATATATTTGATTTTGTCGTGAATCATCTGGAAGTAACGGGAAGGTTCTGTCAAATACTCTATATTGGGTAAACACTGTCGTTGTGTCATTTTGCCCCACAAACAATTTAACATCGGTTTGGCAAACGATCGCCTTCCTTCGTTTTTCTCGATGTGGTCTAAAGTGATTGCAGGCTGCTCCCAGTATTTCTCTTTGAATTTATTTTGGTCTCCGAGAGTGTGGCAGCAGGAAGGATATCCGCTGAAGTCTTGTTTCAGTTTTGAAATGGCATCCAGGTGATCTGCAAAAATCCTTTTCTGAGTCTCGTCGCCCTTGTGGTATTTTTGTGACTTGCGAAAGTGGTAAATTTCGTACACTTCTAACAGTTGGTATCCCATATCAAGAGCTTTGGACAATTCCATGCTGACCACGTTCCCGTCAAGGCGCGTTCTTCCTGGGTGTGCTGACAACGTCGATCTGGATTGCACGTTTTGGCACAAGTACAACACAAGGAAAACATCAACTTTCATTGGCAATGGTTAGGTAAAATGGGATGCTACAAGTCGGTGGTAGGCAAGATTTTGTTCTTGATCAATCCTTCGTCTTGTCGATTGTTGTCCAGGTCAATGTGTTCCGTCAGAAATTGTGGGTCCCCTGAAGGAAAGTGACAATATTTGCACACGTAAGGATACAGCGAACTAACTTCCTAGTATTTGATTTCTTCTCCTTTCTCCTCGTCGGCTTAGTACATCAAACAGGCGGCATTTGTTCTTCCTCCGTACAAACTGTCTCTCGTGTTCAGTGGGTCCACCAACTTGTAACTTTCCACGATGCATTTAAACTTGGGATCAGTCTTCAAACGATGATGGTACTCGTGTTCCCACATTTCCACCACATGGTATCCTTGCTGTTCTACCTACAAGCGCCGCTGACAAGCGGCCTGGTACAAGTCTTCCATGGTCCGTTGTAAAAATCGATTTTTAGTGTCAGGTTCAGGGTAACAGAGGGGACATCGGTGAAATAAGCAACCGTTAAACTCGTACACGATCTTGGGGTTTTCTAAGTCCCAGCCATGTACCGAATACGTTCCGATGGTCTTTTCATCTTCTCCGTCGTGGGCGTGCTGGATCCATTTTTCTTCCTTGTCGCACAAGTAATGTAGCCAGCGTGGGGCTTTGACCGAGTATTGACGTGTGACAAAGCTGGGCGTTTGAGGGCTGATGACAGCCAGGGTGTTTTCAGGCACGAATCGGTGGCGGTACACTAAGGAACTTTAGCTTGGCGATGATCCAGGCTTCTTCAAAGGATAAATCCCTATGTGTTCCATGAACAGTTCTCGAAATTGTCCACAGCAACGTCGTAAAATGTCCACGACAATATTTTAACATTTCTTCCTGAAAGTCAAAGGGGTCCGAGGCGTGAGCTTGGTACCAAGCGTAGAAAGCTTCTCGTTGTTCGGTACGCATGTTGCCGGGGTCGTATCGTAGTCGTGAGCCTCAGGCAAATAGGGTAGAACGTCGTGTTGATTAGGTTCAGTATTGAAAAAGTGCGAGGGAAAAGCCTTTGGCCATTTCTGTTATTTAAAACGTTTTTGGCATTCGACTCAAAGGCATGGCCTAGTAACTCATTGAATCTTTACACCGCTCTTGCCCCACTTGCATTGAAATGATTTTGGCTCCGTTCAAAGACACTATAGGACGTTCAGTGCATTGTTCCGTATATTATCTCAAAAGAACCTGTCCATCGCATACCGAGAAATTGTGAGCTATCACTGTGGCATATCAATGGTAATCTCCGTAACGTTCAATGTCCTCTTGGCTCCACGTCTCGTCGATGGGGTCTAAGATCCATTGGGCGAAATCGGCTAGTGTGTTCGGTACCCGAAATATTTGTTCACGTCCTCCAGGAATTTTGCTACAGTGAGGACAATGACTAAAGATAGGTCCTGGATGTACTTCTCGCACGCTTGATGAGCCACGCAGAAATTATGAATGTGAATGCCAGTCTCTTCCATACATTCGCAATCGAAATAGATAGAATTGCCTTTCTTCTGGTCATCTTCCTCTTGTTGTGGTTGGTATTTTGGAATGTAGCATTCGTTTTCCAAGTCCACGATGTGAAGACAAACCTGACATCGTTTCTTTCCGGAACATACGTGTGCCTTGGCATTATTGGTACGTATGCGTTTAGAAACACTTTTCTGCTGCAAACTTTACGTCTTTTAATGTTGTTGGTAACAGTTTGAAGTGACAAAAGTGCGCTGACAAGCTGGGCAATGCACTTGTTCTTGTCCTTCGTCCAGAGAGGATTGAGAGGCCAAATATCCTGAGCATTTCGATCCACAATGCTTATGTTACTCTCGATTGTTAAAGCCTTAGTCATATTTCTCACAGTAGTAACCGTATCCCAAGATTGGAGTGATGCTAGTGATGGCATCGAAATGTTCATCGTGATATTAGACGTGGATGTATATTCCGTTTTGGAAATATTTGCCTCGAAACAACAAAGTCCGCGCTCTTATTGAGGGTGCACTTTCAAGGTGTAGCTTAGAGCTAGGACATCATTCAATTTTTGCATTTCAGGAATACCACAGGGTTTGTCTTTGGATAGCCCCGCTTGCTATAACAGGAGTTCTGCTTCACTTCGTTGTTTGGCTCGGTTCGATTTTCGAATGTTCTCCCAAGCTTTTTTCCATACTACGTTGTGGTTCCTGTTGGCATACGTTTTTACCACCACGATAGCCCTGGCTAAACACATGTGGTATTGAGGTTTGTTAACTCGGACAAGACTCGCTTTGGTGCTACGAAGGTCGTCGACAAATAACACTATTTTGCGTCCGGTCCCTTGGGTAAAAGACACGTGGGTCATAAACAGTGTGGCTGTTCCATCGGTGATGTGAAACTTGTTGTTGGATTGTTGCACGTGTTGAATCTTGTCGATGACTTTGGAAGGTGATAGTTCAGCTGGGCTGCTAAACTCGATATAAACAGGGGACATTAAACTGTCGTGATGAATGGAAAGTCTCCAGCAATCGTCTTCTTTGGCTTGACATTGCTGTTTCAGTGTGGTTAACAAAGAATCCCACACCTCGATGATGAATCTCTCCGCTTTCTTGTGCGGTACGTCGGACTTGAAATCTATAAACTTCACCGTGTACGTATAAGCTGTCGTTCTAAATTTTCTAGAGGAGCGCTTTTCCGGCTCTCGAATATGTAGTACTTTTCAGGGTTTACTAATGGTGGTGAACTTTGGTTGCGTGTAGACTCTCTGGGTCTGACTTCCGGCTCACTCATATCATCTTCGAAGTCACTGGCATGAATTTGTGCCAAGGCTTCAGCTACGGTACGAGGCGACAAATCACGTTTCTGCTTCTTACTTTCTTCTCCTTTCTCCGTGACATGATGCGATATTTTGATCTTGACTTCAAAAGGTCAAATAACTATATTTTAAACGCTATGTGTCACTTTGTATCCATGTCAGACCAGCATATATATAAAGGGTGTGTGTCTTCCCTTCGAATATTCATTTCACTCTCAAACCGAGCAGAACGATGGAAGAGCCCACACAGATCAAACGTTTGATCAAAGCTTTTAGAGGTGTCATAAGAAGGTTTCCCTCAGACAAGCTGACAGACTACTCCCCCTCCTTTCGAGATAAATGTCAAAATACTTGCTATATCTGTAAGAAGAAAGGACATTGGTCTTCAGATTGTCCAGACCATCAAAAAAGCAAAACAGGTGCTAGAAGTGACAAAAATCAAGATACCTGTTATCATTGTCAAGAGAAAGGACATTGGTTTTCAGAATGCCCTAAGAAACAACAGGAGCAAGAAGAAGAGAGAGGTTCCGAACAGAAAGAAGAAGAGGTTCCCACCCCAAAGGAAGAACACAGACACGTGTAGAAAGAGAAAAATGAAAAGAAAAGAAGACGAGGAGAAAGTAAGGAAGAAGAGGAGAAAAAACCTGTGAAAGTGAAGAAATTGAAAAAAAGAGAGAATGAACAAAGACATAGAAGAAGTCTCTGAACTTTTTAAAGAGCTGTGTTTTGTTGTAAATTGGACTGAAAAATTTGTATCAGAATAATCCAGACAGAACACGTAAGTAACTCTTGATTTTGATTTTTAGAATATATATCTACACTCACGCATTCATTCAAACATTCACACACGTACATCATTTGTAAAAAAGGGTTTTTGAGTTTTAATTGACTTTGGCAATTGAAATATTATCTCTTTTCGAGAGAATTGGGTGGCCCTGAAAAGGACCGTTGGGTATTTGTTTTTTTAAAAAAAAAGAAACTCAGGAACGGGACTAATTATCGTTATCTGCCTTAAGCCTTTGCCACGGCCAAGGCCTACTTCGGACTGGCTCCTGTTGATGATGATTTGGTAGAAATCACAAGGGATGGTATCGCAGGTGTAGTAACAAGGTTGGGTTGTTTGGCTAGGGAAGGTCTTTTTCTCTTGTGTCGAAATAAAGAAGTCTGATACATTTGTTTCAGACTCCTTAACTCTGCTAAAATGTCTAAACGTACCGTTACCATTTGATTTTCACTGTTCTCATTCTCTCTTACAGCTTGTTTCTTCTCTGCTGCTTCTTCCTGTCGTTTCCTTCTTGCCCCTTCTTCTCGCTGTTGCTGTTGAAGGAGAAATACTTGTTCAGCTTCATTCTGCTGCTGTAAAAATTTCTCTAATTCTTATTTCTGTCTCTGTTTAAAAATATTTACATGTGCAAAAGAAGGAGAAGGTGGCGAACGTACTGGTCCCAAACAAATTCTTGCGAAGGAGAAAGAAAATCCACTAAATCCCATTTAAAATTGACCTCTTCTGGAAGTAGATCTGTGTTGACTTCGGTAGCCGCTACTATTCCATCGCTTCTCGTCTCCATGGCCGATGCACACCAATTCATTGTCTTCTTAGTTTCCGTTATGTTTGAAAAGTGTGTCGCATTGATTGACTGCGCACAGACGCTAGCGCATATATATAGGGAACGTGACGTCACAGACTGCTCTCTTCAGATTTGAAGACAGCCTCCGTGTTGTGACTGAATTTTGTAACGCGTGTTTGGACTGGTGAATAAACTCAATCCGTTTCGATCCGCACTTCCCCTATAAATAAATGCAGTTCACTGCATTCATTTCACCTGATCTCGTCACAAGAAGTGGACAAACCCAGAATCATCTACTCTCGTATCGTCAATGCTGTTCCGTACGGACTTACCCATGTATGTGAAATCATCATGGACAATTATCAGGATCACCGATACGAGCGTTTGGAAAAGAAGAATTACAAGGCTGTTTGAGTAGAGTCCTTATCTACGGATCAGCAGTCAGAAGAAGTTTGAGGAAGACAAGACGACCTATGCGATGCCCTCTGTGTTAACGGAATGTCGTTAACATAAACCCAAAGGCCCTTTTCAGGGCCACTAATATGACTCGAAAAGATTTGCTTTCTTGAATAAAAACTGTTTGTAGTGTGTTGTATAGTTGTTTGTATAATGTATACTGTCTGTGTCATCTCTGTCTCTGTCCTGCCAGTCCCATTCCCGTCAAGCGTTCTAAATTTTTTCCGTGCTGTTTGGTCTTTTGAGGTCAGTCCCTTGCTACATTGCTGCTAATCGTCAGTACTGTGACGTCACCTCCACTGTTCCACTCATATTGTCCCTAGACAGTCCCAATACTTTTGTCTCTCTATAGTCCGGCCCATGTTAAAATTCCCAATGTTAAATTGTCATTGTCCCCAGGGTAAAACCGCCCTAGTTTAACATTAAAGTCCCATTGTCCCTAGGGTATCCCACTATACTACTTATGTCACCTATATAACAACTATTTACTCTATCGCAATAAGGATAAATGCTATTATTTATGTTGTGTCGCATTTCGTCTTACCTTTTGCTTTACTCAATCAACGATGAATAGATTAGAATCTGATGCACCACAAGAGTGTGCTTGTTATGATTTATATATTTGCAGCTGATTAAAAATAATTCTGATATAACTGTTCTCTATTCAGGACACCATGAAAAAGTTATTATTAAGCAACATTTTGTATCCTACACAGGCTGGTTACGATGTGTAAATGTACAAGTGCTCTATATATGTTCTCGTATAAAGTTTCCAAACTGTTTGAAATAGTTTAACCGGTTGGTTCTTTCGGAACATTCCAAACTTATATATATCATTTTATATGACTTCGGGAACATTAACGAGTGTAATTTTGACTCTGCAGTCCATTGG
Source organism: Sinohyriopsis cumingii (assembly GCA_028554795.2). Lineage (NCBI taxonomy): Eukaryota > Metazoa > Mollusca > Bivalvia > Unionida > Unionidae > Sinohyriopsis > Sinohyriopsis cumingii. The sequence continues at coordinate 123,678,109 of CM068824.1, read as the reverse complement.
AAAAGCACATATATACAGTGGGAAATGATTTATTAGGATCTAAGATTCAAGTAATTTTCTAAACTTTCTACATCTTTTTTCTCAATAATTTGTACTGCAGCAGTTCACTGCCTCAACCTTTTCAAGTGTCATTCCATATACCTTTCTCAATACAATTTCCTCAAACCGACACTGGCAATGACAAGTTCATACAGTGATTCAAACTGATAAGATTATGGCTTTGATTGGATATGATGATGTATTTCGCATCTAAATGGTTAGCATTCATCTTTATTTGACAAGATAACACTACAAGGTACATAGATGATTTTGGACTTTTGTTTGGTACACACACTTGTAAGTTTCTGCTGGATTAATTATGATAGGTGTGTCATACATGATCTATGTCATGTATTTTAGCACGTGTTTAACTCCTTGTGTCATCTTCGCCTACTTTGTGTAATTGTATATTTATCGTACGTCCTGTTTAATATTCATAGATGTGTGAGTCATACAATAATGTATTTTGTCGGTTGGTCCTTTGAATAATTGTTTCATTCTGTTTTTGACATGAAATGTTGCTAACCATGTGGAAACTCAGCAGAATAATATTTGGATGATTTTGAATCTGGGTTAAATCTGGTTGACTGGCAATATAAAGATAAAAAATCATAGGATAAAGAAATGCATTTTTGTTAGCTGCTTTTGTTGGTGAAAATCCATGCTTTATAAACATTAACATTACATCATATATAAACTGAATATTTCCACAATTATTTTTTGTTTCGCAGTTATAATTGCTTTATTAAAGAAACCCTTCCCTCTCATGTGCAGAATAATGAAGGTCTTTATTTTAGTAGGATTTATTTTGGGAGAAGAGGAAATGTATTTATATTTAATCGAAAGGACCATAGTTGATTTTGATATTATCCCTTGTTACACTTATTGTCACTTGTTATGTTATTAATGTACACACGTAATACGCATTATCAATGATATTATATATTACGTATATGTTATACGTAGATATTGTAGTGTACTTACTCTTTTCCGCTGAAGAATTCTGTAGTTTATCAACAATAAAATTCTGTTGTGTTTTCTGAAGTGCCTTCAGAAAAAACGTATAACCTTCAGGCTTGGAATGCACAAGTTTCTGCATAAATAATTCTGCCCTCGCCGTTTCTGTTTTTCTTTCTTTAATTTCAGTTTCGTCCTCTGCTGATAAAACTTTGTCTCCAACCAGTCTTAACGTTACATCTAGGGTCATCAAATTATCACGCAAAAAGACGTAGTTTCTTTGTATCTTCTTTTTATCGTCAGCTTGGAGCCATTCATGGTAATGGTCTATAAAACATGCAAGACGGAATAAATTGCAACGACAAGGAAAAGTAGTCCTAACGCTATGTTTGTGCAACTCTAGCAGGTTTATCATATGTTGCTCATGGGAAAAGTAATACTTGGTGACTTCTGTAATATCTTATATTAGCCTATATAACTTTTTCATACGCTAGAGCAAACATCTTCTCCATAACTTTACTTTTTCTTTCCGACATAACATTTTTCAATGACAATAATATCAGTCTTTTAAGCCAGTTCTAACAAATTACATTTTTCTTACCTAGTTGACTTAGATCTGATATTATCAAGCATGATTTATGATCACGCACGATGTTTGTGTAAAGCCTAACTCAATTTTTTTTATATATCTTAGGTGTTCTTGAAAGCAAAAGGTCCATACATTTGGCTCAACCAACCCAAAAACCCCAACATGCTGTCATATATATTGATAATGTTCGTTTGAACCTTTACCAGATATCCATGTATTTCAAATACACATTATTTCGGACATTTTTTTGAACGCCAGTTACAAACAATTACAGAGGTTACAAGTAACGAATTTAGAATTGGCATCAGTAATGAATATGGGAAACTAATGGATTGTAATTATTATCCCGTAAAGTGGATTTTCTTGTAAAGGAAACAGAGTAGGTAAATAATGTTTGGAAATATATCACTTCGATGCCCCTGTGAAACTTCACCCATTGAACATAAAGGATGCAAAAGACAAATGCAAAAAAATACAAAACTAGTTAAAAAAATATGACCATACAGTAAATTTTCGTGACCCCAACACATTATATGATGTAAAAATAAATTTGTATTGGATGGAGTTGATAATTAAATTAGAAACATTTATAGGAAACCACTTGAAAGAAATTAACTGTCATTACACATGCCGATAATAAAAGAGCAAGGAAAGTGTCAGAACAACAAACCACGATTAATGACAACAGGAAAAAGATTTTGAAAGCTTAAGAATTGTTCAAACAGAGTGTCAATAATTATCTGCTTCCGTAAGAAATAGATGTGTATTTTACCTTTACAAACAAATGCGTTTGAGAAGAAAACGAAATTATTGCTTTAGTGTATATTGCTCTTGTATTTTACAACCGCTTAAGTCGAAAACTATGCTTCTAAAATCGGCATTCAGCACGTTTTGCTGAATATTTTACATGCAGTATGTGATTCATGACATTATGCCAACAGAACGAAAAGTCATGTTTGTACAAACAATTATTCAACGTAGATATTAAACCTAGATCGAATAGTATTTATTGCGAATTTTATGCGGGAAGAGAGAAAGAAAACGAAATCTTTTGTATACACAACAAATACAGAATGGAAACCCAGTATGTACAGTGTCGCTTACATTCTATCTGTAAGAAAATTATATTTTATTTTATTTTTAAATTTGCACACAATCAAAGTACCATTAGAAGATATTTTAAGCTGAGGTGTTTTTCATATCACAAATACACACTGGCATCAGTATCAGTATACAGATTTGCCAGACTTAAATGCAACAAATACTACATTAATAGATATGACAGAAGGAAGACTATCTAAAAGTTTAGTATTTACAGGAATCACCTATCTATTCATATTATTTGACTCTAATGAATCCAATGAGAAAAGAATTTAGACAATACAAATTCAAAGTAGAGAGTATTAAAGAAAACTGAAGGCTTTAATGAAAACTATGACAGGGCATAGAATTAATCGGTTAAAAAGCTGAGAGAACATGCTTTAATCATTCAAGACTGGAAAAACAGAGTTAATGGTTTCACTTGATACGATTTTATTCATGATGAGAGTGATGATTATGCTGATGGTGATTATGAGAATGATGATAATTGTAGGCGAGGTCAAACGTGAAAGCAATTAAATGATTTCTACCAAACTTCAGATGAACAAGTAAAATTTGGATACATTTCATTACATTTGATTGTAAGTTTCTTAGAAATTTAGTGTGCATGTTACAGTTTTTCTACGATGTATTAAATCAATGTATTGAGAAGACTGGAACATACAAAAAATAAATAGCTCGAAAAAGAGAACAAGAGAGTACAAGGAGTTAAATACCCCAATGAAATACATTACTGTATGACTCAAACACCTATGAATATTAAACAGGACTTTCTATAAATATACAATTACACAAAGTAGGCGAAGATGCCGCAAGAAGTCAAACACATGCTAAAATGCATGACATAGATCATGTATGACACACCTATCATAATTAATCCAGCAGAAACTTACAAGTGTGTGTGCCAAACTAAAGTCCAAAATTATCTATGTACCTTGTAGTGTTATCTCGTCAAATAAAGATGAATGCGGAAAATTTAGTTGTGAAATACATCATCATATCTAATCGAAACGATGGTCATGTCAATTTGAATAACTGCGTGAACTTGTCATTGCCAGTGTCAGTTTGAGGAAATTGTATTCAGAAAGGTATAAGGAATGAAAATTGAAAAGATTGAGGCTGTGAACTGCTGAAGTACAAATTATTGAGAGAAAAGATGTAGAACGTTTAGAAAATTACTTGAATTTTAGATCCTAATCAATCATTTCCCACTGTATATATGTGTTTTTCCAATGGACTAAATTCAAGTCAAAATGACACTCGGTAATGTTCCCGAAGTGATATAAAGTGATAACCAAGAAATGAATTTGGAGATAATTAGTTTGCTGCATCAGTCGGTGAATTTGATTACCTCAAATTTAATTGCACAATCGGTGAATTAGTAAATAGTAAAGTAGAATTACTTTCTTCTACGAATACAGCTGGACAGAAAGAAAGCAGCCAATACACATTTAACTAACACCCAGAATGAGTGTGAATGGGATATTGATACTATGCAAACAGAATGAAAAATGTTATCCTTCAAAGTTTCACAAATTGGCAATGAGAAGACGTTAGTAACCATAGAAGGTCTGCCAAATATGGTACATTCCCGGGGTTCTCAAATGAGATAACGTTGTACAAAAACCGCTAAGCATGTCTCCAACTCACAAGAGAAGTACACAGAATGAACAATATATGAATGAGCAATTACTAAAGTGACGCTAACTGTATCTGGTTTGGTGTGAGAAACAATTAGATGCAGTTGGTCAAGCAAAGTCGCATTCACGGACCATAGTCGCAACACTTGCATGTTAGGAATAAATCGGACAGTATAATGTCTAATGACTCTTTAACAGTGTGGATCGCTGTGGGGATGTAACATACTTAATGGTTATCCAAAATATCCGTACTAACGTGATGACAAAATGCAACTGGGGCGCACAAAATCTTAACACTCAAATTTTGAGTGGCTAAATGATTTAAAAACCCCATTAACATGTGGGGAAAATATGAGATTAAATCAACATATAGATACATTTTGTTTGCTTATTTGTACGTGACATTTTACATATATACCAACATGTCACTATATTTTTAAATTTCATGTACATAAGCGTATATTATTAGGTATTGGTAATTGTAAGATATAACGAATCAAATATGGAATAAAAACAAAACATAAGACAGGAAAATAGTTCCTACGGTACTCGTCGTACTCTTATGTTAATCATGTGTTCTTCATGGAAATAATCTGGAGGAAACTTGTTTTGCAGATATCTAGTTACGCTGAGTTATTTACAAAGACATTTATTAAGTTAAGCGTAAATACATTTGTGTGCGATTGATTTATCAACCAACATCCTTTAATATTCATAAGACTTCTTACCATAAAGTTGTCATTAATTATCCTGTATTGTAAAGGAAATATGCACAACGATGTTTGTTATTGTCAGTAGTGACCGTTGAAGAAGGTATAATAATAATAATAATAATAATAATAATAATTCTCTTTTCAAGACTTTAACTCAGTGGAACAAACGCTATTCACGCACTACCCCCCCCCCATTCCAACCCCGCAAAACAATTTCGTACCTAAACTACGAATATAATAGATGTTCTTGTACGCTCCACATTTATTGGTATCAAAATGTGCTCTCTCTCTCTCTCTCTCTCTCGCACATGTCTATAAGAGAAATCTCCCTTGACAGCCCTGAAAATTGTGACGTTCTGATTAAACACGCGATTTAATGTGGTGTTTAAATCCATACTGTGGAGAAGACAGAATTGTATCTTATTGACATGCGTGGAATTCCACTGTTAGGAATAGAAATTTCAATTTCGATCTGTGTTCTTAAACTTGATCTTTGTGTTAATAAGACCTATTTGTAATATACAAGAGGTATTTTCAGGGGGTGGGTTAGTTTGAAATCACCAAATATACACTGACGTACATGAATATGTGTAACCAGTAGCACAACATATCAAATGAATTCTCTTCTCATCACGAGAATAAAATGGAGGCTAAGCGAATCGAAATGGTACTGGCAAAGAGTTCTGACGAAATTAGATTTCGTGTTTGTAGTAGACAAGCAAAAGAAATTAATTTTCAGTTATAGCGTTTCACGTACAAACCATATAAATTATAATTATCTATGAATTTTAAGATTTTAGTAAGCTATCCGTCTGTCATCACATCCTATCTTTACATCTGTAACTTATTTTCGAGATACAGACTCAATATGTGAAACGTCTTTGAAACATTTACTGTAAAGTTTTCTGATTGTAATATTACTACTTACCAGCTATACATATTATACTTTTATGCCACTATTGTAAGTAATTTCGGTAAATTACAACCATAATCCTGAAGAGAACCATGCACGCGAAGTCCTTGTAATCACGAAGTCTGCTATTTTGGATCGGCATGAACGTTTCGTGTCTGATTCGGAGACTTTACCCTTTACGTTTTGAAACTATTCTGCCATTGATAGTAGGGTACTGATAAGTAAGTAAGTGATTTGCATGTCTTAGTAATAATATGGTTGCAGTATAAATGTATTGGTGTATACAAGTAATGCTTTGATGCGACAATAGTGGCAGTCTGTACGTAAAGCATGAACAGCCTGTAAAAAAATTTGGTTTAATAACTGAAAGCTTAAATTCATCATCATATAGTATAAGTTCACATTCGTAAGATGTTCTTTTCTTTGTACTGACAGGACCGGCAATACTGAAATAGTTATGGTTATATATTTTATGCATTTACAATGTTGATATTGTTGACATTGTATAGCATGCAAACTGTTTACAGCGCAAAACACGGCACAATGAACAGGGCACTGACTGGTTACATGGTATGACTTGCCTTCTCAATGTGGAGAGATAATACACTACGATAGCAAATAAACACGAATCCTTGACTTATTCCAAGTTAGACTGGAACAGTTGTCTTCCATCACATCTACAGCTCAACTCATCCCCCAATCAAACAAATTATATTAAAATTACAGAAAACAAATGGTAGGCACGTATTATAGCTTTATTGTCAATTCAAGAAATATTACTAAGTTGTTCTGGACTCAACGTTGATGGTATAACCTCTTCTCACCCCAAAACACACAGACACTTAAACTTCTGATCTTTTCTAACACGACAGTTTCCCCTCCTATTAACAACTAGATGTGGTACCTTTAATAATGGATAAAGTATCTAACAATATTGTGAGAAACAAAAATCCTTATTTCAAATAGCTTGACAAAGCCAACATTGTGCAATGCTAATGAAGGGAGTCCAGGGATCAAACAGAAGAACATAAGCAGAGACTGTGAAAAATGTATGGTGACCTAAATTGGACGAAGAAGGCAGAACAGTTATGCAACAGTTGTTATGCATGCCAAGATGTGAGTGCAGCGCCCTTGCCAGAACCATTCGTTTGTCCATTGATAAGAAATACCGTGCCTTATAAAGCATAGAAAGATATCGCAATAGATCTGATGGTTCCTTTTCCATCTGGATAAAGTAAACTAGGGGTAGCAGACTACAAAATTTAATATTGCACTGATCTTGCTAGAGGATATGTGTACTAGATTTGGTCTACCCTTCTCAATTCGAAGCGACAATGAACGATGATTCTTTACAGAAGAAGTTTGTTGTACCTTAGATACAATCAGGCGGTATCTCCGAAAACAAAACAAATCCATTATGTGCACAATCAAATAGAGAGGTAGAAAGACAAAATAATGCATTTTTAGAAATAACTAGAACATGTAATGTGTCTAGATTAGAGTAGCGAGAAGTGTTGCATATAGAAACACATAAATGTAAGAACATAAGTTTGCCCTGCAAAAAGGATGTTTGTTCGTAGACTCGAGCTAAACGCACAGTTTAGCAGAAAGAGTTCACAATCACATACGTATAAATAGGTCAGAAAGATTTGTAAAGCACTAATAAATGAAAGACATATAGTGAAAATTGCATATATGCACGGGAAAGTGGTATTTCTGTTGGAGACAACGTTTTAATACGGCAGAAAACGCGTAATATGCTGTCGAGTATTTATGAGTACAAACTCACTGATGTAATTAAGAAACAAAAGACTGAAGTCACAGTTCAGACTTGGAGTGGTGTTCGTTATAAACGGAATTCGGCTCTTTTGAAGACATATTATGACGCTATGTTTAACAATGAGAAATGCAATTGCCCTCCACATATAAGTGATGCGATGGTAGATTCACTGAAACCAAATGAGACAGTACCCTTACCGACATCGTTTCCAGAGACAAAGAAAGAAAGAAAGACCGACACAGGCAAGAAAATTTCCCGAAAGATTTATGAGCGATGATCTTACTTAGGAAAAGAGTAAGTGACTTATTTTAATATCGCAGAGCGAATGGTTTGACTTATAAGAAATTCGTATTTATGTAGAATAATATGGACCTGGAATCTGAGGAAACTTCTTTCAAATAGGACTAGAGAGTGTTCATTATAACTATTTGTATCGTTGAAAGCGCTTTTTGATCATACAAGTGAAGCGTGTTGTTCACGTTTACGTTTGCTGCTAATAGATATTTTGTAAAGTGTTTGTTCATTATGGAAAGTAATACATTTTGAGCATAAACTTTCAATCGGTATGTGCATCTAGTCAGTATAATTTGATGTATCCATTTGTGTTTGTTTCAACAACAAAGTGAAAGAAATATCGAAGAATTTGGAAGCATGGAGGAATGTAGAGTTTGTTTCTCTTTGTATGTTTCACGATAGATCTATAAATGTAACCTTCATTGAGATAGTCATGAAACGGAAACCTTCTGATTAAGCATGTGATTAATTTCAGTGGTTACATCCGTCTTCCAGTCTGTGTTTATCGGGAGATAAACGCTTCACGTAGGACTATACTATCCAGCTTACAGGACCTTCAAGTAGACTGCTGTTCAAGAAAATACCTAAGGCAGTCATTCTCAAAACTTTCCAAATTGCTTTCAATTTTCAAATTAGCCGCTGAAGAATTCTATAATGATTTTCATAAAATCTGACTACTGTTTATTTTTGAAAATTAAATTGCTTTGTGAGAAGATGATGTTTAGTTTTCGGTGATTTGAATTTATATGAAGTACATCCAGCAACAAATAAAAAATGTTCAGAATTTGTTTTAACAAAGATGAGTTTGATGATATTTGGGGGGAAGATAGGGGATGTTGTTTGTTTGTTTCTTTTTCTTACAGTGAGTCAGCTTAATTTATTTCATTAAGTGCAAGTATGGTACATGGAAATCAACAAAAGCGAACGCGCTGCTGTCTTTTGCAGTTTTGGAAACTGAGCCAGTTTATTTGTTGAATACATTGCCTCAAAAAGTACAATTATTGTCCATCAGAGGAAACAAATTGTCATTTTAGGATACTTATCTTGTGTTTAGAGGAGGGTATGCCTTAATTATGCCTAACAAGAGAGAGAGAGAGAGATAAAGAGAGAGAGAGAGAGAGAGAGAGAGAGGGACAGACAGAACGCAACAGAAGATGAGAGTGTACTAACATTTGGTAAATGTTTCATTGTCTGAGGGCTCAAATATGCATGCAATGGAGAAAGGAATCTGTATCATTGGAAGATCACATCATAAAATGCTAAATTGATCCTTCTGCAACGAGTTCGTCATTTTTTCAATCATTGACAACATATATTCCAAGAAGCCAATAATCAGTATATTTATCTACGCACCATCTTGGTGTAATTTATTACATAACTGTATCTGAAATTGTCTTGTTTGTGGGTTTGAAGAAGAATAGTATGCATTAGAGCTCAAATGCGTATTGACACAGTTATTACTATTGAGCTCCTATTACAAATAAAGTTCCAAGCAAACAAATGTAAATCATTCCAAAACCCTTTGGAAGGTAAACTCTTCAAAATAAAAGTTAACATGATGTACTACTGATTAAAGGAGCATAAGTAAAGATGTAAAAATCTGCAAAAAGTATATAAAATAAATGATAAAGGTACAAAAAATAACAGTCCTAAAAATATCCATTAAAATTTGCTAGATCAACAGCATTGCATCAAAACGTCCAAGATGTATCTGGCAGTACATCATCCTAACGGCCAGAAACTGATTTCACATTAATTAAAAGAAAAAGAAAAAGAAAAAGTACTGCATCTCATTGTTAGTGTTTTAAACAACAGCTCCATATATAATGTTAAAATATTTCGATATATTGCCTAAACTGTTTTCCACAAAATGATAGGCGCCAATAAGTTCAAACGTTTTCTTCACAACAAACTACGCCTAATCTAATGAAATAGTTTTGTTAATGCATTAGCACGGCAATATTAAACTTTAGATTTTTCCATCCTATATATAATAACAGAAAAGCGACAAGGTTTGTTTTTTGCTACATATCCACTTCGAATAATGACAATCAGAAATTTCAGATTTTCGTTGATCCCTAATACTACAAATATTAATATTTACGACGGTAACCGCAATCGTTGGTACATAATCTGTTCTGCTGACGCACATTCTCTGAATTGCCATCAGGCCTGGGAAATGTCTTTCCAAAATCTGGGTCAGAAAATTAAAAAAAAAAACGTCACTAGTATAATAATCATAAAGAGCATATTCATTAACATTTTGTTGCTTTAACCGCACATTTTTAATACCAGCTTTATGTGTTTATTGTGGACTGCCTGTGAGATATATAAGACTGAATATAGAAACAAAAATGAATTGCAGTCCGAGCGCTGTTTTTGTTTATCTGAGAGTTGGGTTTTATATGTTACGCATGGGAAAGGAACTTAAAGTCAGATATGTATCGATGTGGAGTTATTGTCAGTAGGTTTGAAATATATGAAAGTAAACAACTGATTCATTGACCAAATTGCACTCCGACAATCATGTATTTATCACAGTAATTTAGTTTTGCTTAAGTATTTAAATGGCAGCGTCGAAAATATTTATCGAACTCTTGACAAATATGTTATTATTATTTCGTACAGAAAGGAAAGTTGCCCAACATGTGTCTGATATTGTCGCGGTGGACCTTAGAAAGTGATGATGTTTACAGATGTCCAGCACTTGATAAATGTTCCTTTCTACGAGGACTAGAATGTACACAAGGGAAGAAAATAAATTTATGACATTGTAACGTGCCTTGAAGAAACCCCCAATAAGAACTTAAATAACTCACAGGCCGCGGGTAATAACTTTCGATAATTAGTAATTAGTATACAACATAAATTGAATTATTTCCTAACTATATCTGGACTGATGGTGTCGAGCTGCATGAACCAGAGCGAAAGGAACACCTATGTAGTTGTCTTAACAAAAATAACGTCAGATTTGTATAATTTTAAGCGTTTTACCCAATAATCGTAGAATTTTAATTTTGTAAGTAAAATGTTTGTTAATACCAGTGTAAATATTATTTTCCTGAACATTAATTTACCAGAAGGATAAGTTTCCAAATATCGAGTTAAAGAGGATACGGATTGTTTGTGGTCGTTTCTACTTAAATGTAAATATTTTGCACTGTAAAAGCGCTGCCATTTCTTTTGTGTCTAAATCTTCTCATTTCTAGCATAACTATCTGGTCGGTGAACCTTTTGCTCCGCTGAAGCTATAAAAATTAAAATTATATCCAATTCAAGGCATCGAATAATAAAACAGCGAAATATAAATTAATATAGAACAATCTGGATGAAAATTATTACCGACAGATAGACGCATGGTTTTTTCTTTTTTGATAGATGAATGAAAAGATAGATATACACTGCTATATTTTAATGCAGGAAATTTCAAGAGTACCAACATCTCACCAGTGAATCGTTAATGAAAATAAACATTACAATTCTATAACACTCAAAACGTCATTTTCATAAACAAATGTATTGAGGACTTATTAAATGTCTGCAAGATATACAAACAAAATACATAGTAAATACCAAGAGAAAGTAGTTCCAGAGCTGTTCATGTTTATCGTATAATTTTCGTGTGCCTTGGACGTATGCGAAATATATCTACTTAGGTAGATTCATTAAGAAATGTTTCAGCGTTAAACAAGAAACAGTGATCATTTAACCAAATTGTTCTACTTTAAGGACCATTTTCCTTATCTCTGTAGTAAAACGTTTTACAAATCTTGAAACGAAATGTTAATTATAGTTCACAAACGTTCCACATAAACGTCGTGATTATCTCGTACAGAAAGGAAAAACTGTCAGCATATGCTTGATATGTCCAAACCGAAGATTCTCACAGCTGATATTAGACAAACACTGCATAAATGTTGCATTTTCCGAGGGTTAGAATGTACACAAGGAAGACCAATGAATGTGTAACATTTAAAGATGCTAAGAAGATGTCAATCATTAAAAACTAAATTTATCCGTTGGCCGCGTAAGACATCTTTCAAGGAATATTTGCAGAACATATAGTCCACGAAACAGTTAACATAACCAACCGCCGGCTTTGTTTGAATCATTATACAATTGAATCTGGACCTGTAGCATTTTGGTGCTTGAAAAAAGAGTTATGGAACACATATATAATTTTCAAAACATAACATTGAAGATCGCCGTTACTTTTGATATATTTTCCAAGTTTCAGTAGAATAATCAGCAAAAAATGATCATCTTGAAAAATAAATATGAAATTCTAAAAAGTATAGTAAGCTAATGATTGAATGAATAAATTCCATTTTATTCGCAATGGTATATTAGATGATTCGGAGATAACTGTAGTTGATTTAAAAATAAATTACATACCAGTGTCAGCAGAATCATTTTCCCTTGGTTTACTGTCTATTTCTCTAAACGGATATAAGCGTGAACGCAAGTCAATCTCGTTTCGTTTAAGACACAATGCGCATCCTCCCATTTGTATAACCCAAACTGATCTGTCTCGGTTGGCCTAAAAAGAAAGTTTCAGTTTTACTGCCTTTCTCGATTATTTTACTGTACTGATATTACAATAATCTACAATGCTACTACTAATACTACTACTAGTATAATTCAAAATAGATTATTATTTGATGTGTTCTTAAATAAACACATTTACATTACTGAAGCGAGAAATAAGTACTATACCTCAGCATCAATACATTTTACTACTAAGATCACACGAAAAAGATGGGTACTATTTTTCAATTCCCTGATTTCGGGAATTCTAACAATTTAATAAAAGAAAAGCTGGCCTACGTCATGTGAAGACAACGAAAATGTACACAATGGGTTACTCCTACGTTAATAACAACAGAGTCTGTGATAACTGAGGTCTCTTTTATACCTGTTTGGCTCTTTCCTGTCTCTTGGTAGTTTAACGTATTCAAATGTGACCAATACTGTGGGAAACAAACTCTTTATATTACATCAGATACGAACGTCCCAATATGCACCGTTTCAATGTTTGTTTTCTTTGCACCTTTACACGTACACATATTATGTATTGTTGCTTTGTGGGTTTCAGTAATAGTTTATTACGTGCATTGCAAAGAGACACCGGAATGTCGTCTTTATTTTTTATTGAAAATAGTGTGTTCCCTTTCCGCTTTCTACGTGGTATTGGGGGTGTGAGTGATTGACCGCGGGAGTGTAACACAACTTCTAAATAAAATAAGCTAAAATAAAGAAAATAACTATAACACTGGACAACAAATTTTTACAAAAGTCATGTTACTGAAATAAAATTAGTCAATTCTTATCAATTTTTATGTGCTGAACACGAATATGACAGTCAAATTGCAAAATTGGCTCTAGTTTTTTTGTAATCTGCAAGAAATTAATGCTTACATAACGAAATGCATTCCAATAGTAAAAGGTCAACTGTAATAGCCTACCTATAAAAATCAAGTCATTGACTACATCTTAGATTTCTTCGCCTGTCTCTTGTACAGCTGTTCGGGAGCATCTCTGAGGAGTGTCCAGCAGTAGTCAGCCAGCATTGTAGTGGACCATTTTCCCTGGTATCTTTGTTCCATTGTTGCGATATCTTGATGAAAACGTTCGCCGTGTTCATCACTAACAATACCACAGTTGCTAGGAAAGAAATCCAAATGGGAATGAAGGAAGTGAATCTTTAGAGACATATTGCAGCCAAGTTTCTTATACTTCATCAACATGTCTTCTACTAGTTCCTTATAGTTTTCTGCCCTAACATTTCCGAGGAAGTTTGTAGAAACTAGGCGAAAAGCATTCCATGCTTGTTTCGCGTCACCTTCCAGCAAGTTGTTGAACCGGTCATCTTTGAAAAGCTCTCGAATCTGAGGACCCACAAAAACTCCCTCTTTAATCTTTGCTTCGCTGAGTCGAGGGAATTTTTCATGCAGGTATCGGAATGCTGGCAAAGTCCGGTCAATGGCTTTCACGAAGTTCTTCATCAAACCTAGTTTGATGTGAAGGGGTGGTAGCAAGATTTTCTGAGCCTCAACCAGAGCTGGGTGTTGGATATTCTTCTCTCCAATGGCTACATTCTGCCTGTGAGTCCATTCCTTCCTCATGTAGTGCATTTCCCTTGCTCGGCTATCCCACTCGCATAAGAAACACATGTATTTTGTATATCCTTGCTGCATTCCCATTAAAAGGGCAACTACCTTCAAATCACCACAGAGGTGCCAGCTGTACTTGTTATACTCAATGGAATTCAGTAGCTGCCTTAAGTTATCGTATGTCTCTTTCATGTGGACAGCATACGCTACTGGAATAGATGGAAGAATGTTTCCATTGTGCAAAAGCACAGCCTTGAGACTCAGTTTCGAAGAGTCCACAAATAGTCTCCATTCTTGTGGGTCATGAGTGATTTTTAAAGCATTCATGAGGCCCTCAATATCGGAACAGAATATCAGATTACTTTCCTTTCTGAAGAAAGGCTCCAATTGCTGGTGGCGCTTTCGATATGCAGTAATTGTGACATCTTCTTCTAGAAGATTCCATTGTTGGAGTCTTGATCCTAGCAATTCTGCCTTGTTCTTTGATAAGTCCAAATCACGAATCAGGTCGTTTAGTTCTTCCTGTGTTATTCTGTGTGGGGTTGATGATGCACCACAGTGAAAATCTGGATCACTGCATGCTGATGGACCAGGAGAAGAACAGGTCGACTCACCTTTGTCTTCGTCAGATGAATCAAGAGAATATTCTGCTGGAGGTTCTGGAATAGGAAGTCCCTCACCATGTGGAACTGGTCTCAATGCAGACGGAATGTTTGGGTAGACTATTCTCGACTTCTTTCGCTTCGTTATTCCGCCGGAAAGTAATTAATATCGCCTGCTTCCTCGACATCTTTTTAAGTTAGGCATGGATTGTATTTGTACTGTACTTGAGCAGAATAGTCAAACACCTTAAAACCTTTACTGTTCGTGTGGACAACTGAAAACAAAAACGACCTGTATTGTCTCTTTCCTTTAATTTTATCAGCTACAGTTAGGGATGATATGCAAGCAAAAGATGGTTTTCAAACGTATTATAACCAGATTTATCTAGAAATCATAATGACTTTGACCAAAAGATGCGATAAAACTCTTATGTACGCGAATAACTAGAACTGCAAAGTATAGTATTTTCGGTATTACAACTGAGCGCTGACCGATTCCATCAAGTTATCGCTAAATGGTACGTTACTCAATATTGGCAAAATGAGCTGCAATGGCTCAGTAGTTAACGTGCCAGATTCATGACCGAAGAGTACAGGTTCGAATTTTACCATCAGACCAGCCTGGTTCACTTACATTGGTGTGTCCTTGGGCAAGAGGCTTTCTAAGAACTATCATAACTTAATTTTTCTGTCAAAACGTCGAACAATCACATAATAGCAAATAAATACAAGGACACTAATATGGACGAATGTTTGTACCTTCATAAACAATTTGTCATTTTGCTGGTACTGGAAGCTCGGCTCCCTACCTCATTTATTCTCTCTCTTTCACGCACACACATACACATTTAATACAAAATTTACTAAAATACTTTAAAAAATCCAATATGGTCATCATCTTGCGTATATAAAAAGTATCCAAATATCTGTCTGGCTATTTTTGGTATGTAAATAACCTTCAAAATGTATTTTCTCTTGGCGGAGTGGTTGCTGTGTGATCGTACTGATGAGCTCTAGACGGACGCACATATATACAGGAAGAAATAAATATTGTACCATTGCATTACAGCGGGAACAGACAATAGCATGACATTTGTCAGAGTAATCACACAAAAGAAACAAACTTTTGACATACAAATGACGGGCGAAACATAAATGAACAACGGAGACAGAACAAATAAATATTTTCCATTTATTTATAAATAGGAATATTTCCAACAAAAAAAATATGAAGCAAGCTTCTTGTTCTTATTTTGGGTTCACCTACATTTTTCAGCAGACGATAGGCTATACATGACGGCTAGTGTAATAATGGAAACCCTCGGGAAGAACCCCCGACCCACTGGAGGCTTCTGGCAAATTTCCTCACATACCCACATTGGCCGAGCCTGAGAGTCGAACCCACTCGATGGCAATGATCGTTAACTGCGAGTGATTGTGACCAATTGGTCACCCGGGGCCCCTGTAGCAAGCTTGAAGATGGTTACTGTATTATTAGAAGAGGACAAGATAAACATTACAAACTGTAAACAGCTACTACTAAATCAATTACAAAAATGTTTTACTGCGACAATTTGCAAAGACAAATGACAGCGCAGAAAAACGTCGAACGAGATAAAATTGAAATAAGCCGATGGTGTTTAAATATATAAAAGTTCTCAATTTATCCGAAATGGAGTAGACGAAAGAAATCCACCCGTAGCGGTGAAAACAGCTATCCACAATAAATTCTGGCTTACAAATTACAAGAATGTTTTATAGGCCAATGTACAAGTCCACATGTGGCCCTGGTGGTGATTTGAGTTTAAGACACCTGGTCTAGAATAACTTGTCTCAAACTGTTGATTTCCTGAGTGTTGCCAAATCTCTGCACACAAGATGACATTTATTGTGTTTGCAAGAGCAAATACTAACTGAAGCACCACACGTAATGGAATCGAATCCTTGGATTCTTTTTGAAAATGTTGCTCTAGAAATTCTGTGTCTCTCTCTATTTGTTATCGTAGATGATGTCTTCTACTTTGTTGCAAAACCGGTTATAAAGCTAGCACTAACTCGGAACATGTTTTAGAAGTCAAAGGAACTATCCATGCTGATTTTAAAAACATGTCAGTGACACAAAACAAACACGTAACTAAACCGGATAAATCTTCTAAATCCGCTTGCCATTGATGATTTATGCCTGCTGCTTTCGTTTGGTTCTGCAAAATCTTCTTCATATTGGCTTGTGTAATGTGTACGTCGCTTGTTCTAGTAACCTCTATTATGCATCTTGTAGACACTTGTTCTAGTAACCACTATTATTACATGCTCATTTTTTCCCCCGTTAACTTTACATTGTCGCGCGCGACAATACACATATAGCATTCACGTGAATAAAGGAACTACTTTCTATTGTAGACAAACAATGACGCAGACACCAGCACGTTTGATTTGTAAACAAATCATATACACTCGCGTAAGAGGCTCTTTACGTTGTGGTTATTTAAATTTGTTTCTGAATGAACTAAAACACGTTTCGTGGACTGCAAAAAATAAATAAATAAATAAATAAATAAATAAATAAATAAACAGCTGTTTTGGCACATTCCGCGTTGATACAATGTTACGGATTTAGGCTAGCTACATTATATAAAAGACGGACGATTATGTCCTTACAAATAACATACAAGTGACAAGGAATATACTGTATTCTTTATCTGGTGATAAGAATGGCAAAATAAAATATACTTACAGTTTTACATTCTGAATTTCCTCAAAATGTTTTTTCTTAATTCTGCAAATCCGAAATTACATGAGCCATGTCATAGGTTTTCCATCTGGATTACACATTTTGAAAGTGTGCTGTAATTTCGATGATAAGTGCAATTGCATCCTCCTTACTGCACTCAAAATGAAATACACATTAAATTCCATAGCGTCTTTTTGAAAATTGCAATTGAAAGACTTCATATTTTCCCACGTTATAATTTCAAGCATTCAATAACAGAAACAGAAACACATTTGCAGACGTAAACACGCTTCTCCCGCGACACTTCATTCCGATGTATTTCGTGTATAATTTGCACAGATGAATCCAGTCCAAAATCATAAACCTTCGTCGAATCGAAACAAAATACCAAAATATATTCACTCCACATCAAATGGAAAAGTCGTTGCAATGCGCATTCATTCACAATGTGACTGCAAATTTCAATTTTAACTAGACACACCATTTTCTTTCGAAAGTTATGTTGAGCGCTCGACTAAGTTCAAATTTATCTGGGCGGAGCTATGTGCGCATTAATAATGATGTCATTTTGTAATGTCAAATCTGCGCTTGTGTATTTAGTTTCGAATACGGCATTCATTCATTTACGTTGTTTCTTGTAGTGTATTTTGTTTATATAATTAAACCTTAGGTAGAATTAAAAAATGAGCATATAATAAAAAGGTTACTGCATTTGTATGGGAAAATATGACTCGTTTTGTCGGAAGGATATACTGCACTCACAAGTTCGTGCAGTATTCATTCCGAAAACTCGTTCTTATTTTCCCATACAAATGCAGTAACCTATAATTATGCATCTTGCAGACGTAAACTGTTGAGTTTGGTTTTAGCTGCACGAAACAATTTTGTTACTCTTTCTTGACCAACAGCATGATCATGATTGTAGTAAATGCTAGCTCACAATGTATCCATTTCGTTTGTTGTTTTCCTGCTGCTCTTTAATAATTTATAAACTGCTCCATACTGTTCGGTTGTTCGTGTGATATGAGATTGGATTTCGACTGTGATGTACATTCTCTACGTTCAATAGTAGCTGAAGTATTTATCGGCTTTTTGTTACTTTTCATATCATTCTTCTGTCTTTCCCTTTTTCTTCTGCTAAGGAAGGTGTTAACATCATCTTTTTAACCCAAACTTACTTACGTTTTCATCTCGTCTGGAAGCAACAGATTGTGTGACTAATGAGGCTGCTGTGCTAGAAGCATGAGCATACAGAGTTTGAAACACTTCTCATGTTTCTTTTCCTTTTCCTTCTTCTATCCCTGTTATTGTTTCTGTCATCTTTTTTATTTTTTGTGTGATTTTTTCTTTTCATGACATTCTCGAAATCTCTCATAGTAGGTTTATCTAATAGGTCTAAAGCTTTCTGCTCAAACAGTTGAAGACATTTTAGTAATTTTCCATCCCGTTGCAAGTTGTCATTGTCTGACAAATCTGTTCGATCCATCAGCGATTGCTATTCTTGCTGAAATTATGCCATATTGTTAAAATTAGGATTAGGTGGTAAATGGGAAGCCCGTTGTTGTGTGTCAACGATAGAGTCCCATCCATCGTTTTTATGGAACCAAAGATAATTTTGTCATTTCAGGCAATCCAAAGGTATACATTTGATGTCTTCCCAGAAATGTGTCCTTGTTATCTTCTTTTTTCTCATCTCATGACGTCTCGTAAAAGAGGTCCAGCAGTCCATCCTAACAAAGGACCATCCACTTTCAACAATGGTCCTACCACTACAGCAAAGAATATAATGTTTTCTGAATATTGTTTGTTGTTCAAGCGACATTCATAAACGGTATCGATAATTTCTCCGGGTGATGTTTGAACAATTTTTGTTCGCATCAGAGCATTGTATTTGAGGGTTTGACAGTATTCAAGTGAAACGCAAAGAACAATTCCATCCGTTACTACTTTTAAATCCTTGATATCTGAATACTATTAAAGATTTGATTAGTTTGTTATTGTGCAACAGGGAAACGATGATTAACTACCTACAACTAAGACGAGCTTCGATGCCACAAAGTCTATCTAAGAGGCAAGCATACTATGCACAACTCCAGAGGACGATTCTTACATAATTACAAAAAGTGAAAATCTGGGAAGACATTTCTCCACGTTGTGTGGTGTATGATGAGTTACTGAACGGAAACATTCTTTGAATGATTTACTAGTAATTCCGTTTTGCAAAACAATGATCATTTCCTCAAAACAATATAAAGCTTTTGTAATTGGTCTTTCAGTAGACGTGTGGTGTGTGTGTATGTGTGTGTGTGTGTTTGTTTCCACTTCTCTTTGATTCATTTACCATTACATCTGTTGTGGCTAATTTATGAACAGCACATGCAGCAAAAGACACGACCACCAACACATTACCAGTGCACGTAAAACTTTGTTATAAGTGTTAGTGAGAGTGATGAACAAAAATCGTCCTTTACCCACGGTTCATATACACGGTTACACCGACGATTTGTGACTGTAAGGATATACGTAACTGGAATGGTTTGGCTTCGATGAGTGGATTACAAGAGGTGTATAAGTGTCACAAAAGCATTGTGTCTGTGACTGATCTAAGAAAAGACTTTAACGTAGAGCCAGTGTGAAAAAATCCAGACCTGAAAGTGGAATTAGATTATATCTGAGAAACAGTGGTAGAAGAACCGAAAAATAAGACGAAATATTGGGAGTCCACGTAAGTAGTAGTACCGTACAGATATAACTAAATGAGGAAATGGCATTCCCAGAGAAGTTAGGGTACACGAATTCCACAAAAACTATACGTCAGAGGATTTATATTATATATTAAAAGTGACATAGGTCGAGAATTTGTACACTTTTTTGTTGATATGCCGCCTTGTTCTTGTTATTGTGTGTCTTTTGTGTACGCATTCATTCATGTATTATATGCTTTTGTGTTTTAATTTTTCACACCGATAATGAATGTAAATATCTTTTTGTCCTGGTTTTTGCAATCCTATGACAAATTAAATATCTATACAAGTATAAAATGTCTTGTGTTGTTGATGGAATTTCAGACATCGAACACCATTTTTACCGCGAAATCTTCCGTTCTCAAAGTGACTGAGTAAACGTTAAATCGGCAAATACGGACGGTACTTCTAATTTCGCCATCCACCTACCATTTTGATTTCTGGACCGAATGGTTAAGGAAGAACCAAATTTATCAAAAGTTTGATCTTACACAAATCAAAGTATTCGATCGTCTTGCATAACTTATTGTCGTCTTCGTCATAGTCGGTGAAAGTTTGTACTCAAGTCGGAACTTGGAGTCGGATTTATAGATGTTGAATTCATCTTTTTTTTTGTCGGCGTTTGTATTTGAAATAACCTTTCTGTCCTGGAAGTCTCTCCTCTTTATATTGAACATCAGCGTGTCCGTAAGGTAACGTATTGTTGTCTGGAAGTTGCAATCATTTCTGGTAGACAACTTAACATACTTTTTCTAATGGTCAACTGATGATTTGGTGATTTTGCAAACTTACAATTTTCACGCAAAAAGTATTGATCATGTCCTGACTTTAAGGCCTCTTGTAGCAAGTCAAAATTTACCACTTGAGTGGCTCAATATTTCAACGCCAGTTCTTTTACTTTGCATGTAGTAGGCACTTTTGTATCTTCGTCTCTTCATTTGTAATTTTTGAGGTCACCACTTGCAAAATACACACGATTGTCTTCTGGATGTTCATCGGTCCATGCTCCTGAACGTTAACCTTTAATGAGTGGATAATAGCTTCATGTGCAATCAATGTACATGGAACTGTGTCAAAATAAAGGACGCGATCTCCTAATGGTCCCAAGACAGAATACAGTTTTAAACGTGCGTTGGTTATCACTTACGCTTTAAACTTGACATTTTCGAATTAGTCAACATTTCAGGATGACGGGTGGAGAATCGTAAATATTTGCACACCCAAGGATACACTGAAAATACATCAATGTATTTGACTTTCCTTTTTCTTTTGAGATTCATCCACGTCATACAGCAAACGTGTCGCATTGGTCCGTTCTTTAAACAAACTATCATGTGGATGTAAATGATCAATGGCCACCACGTCTTAATCTTTGAGAATGCATTTAAATTCTGGATCGGTTTTACATGTTGATCATAGGCGAGTTTCCACATTTCTGTCACTTGGTATCATTAACATTTTAGACTCAGGTATTGATATGTACAATTATTCCATGGTGAACTCGGGAAGTTTCTTTATGGTATCTTTAATTTGAAAATAATCTACCGAACGATTTTCATACCTTATCTGGACTCTCTTGGGCTTTAGGGTGAGTTTAGATGATGTTGGTTGAAATTCACTCATTGTCTTTTCAAAATCACTGGCATGCTCTTGTGCTACTACTTTATTTAGTGTATAAAGTGGCACAGTAAATCGTCGTTTCTTTGCGTCTTCTGGTTTCTCCTCAGCAAGGTGTGATCGTTTCATTTCGATTTAAAATTGACTTGACTAGGGTTTGTTCTTTCTGCCCACGAGTATAGAGCTTCTTGCCCTGAGAGAATAGATTCTTCAACCTTTCAATCTGACATTGGAAGAGTCAGAAACAGATCGCACTTCTTGTCAGATATTTGTTGAGAGTCGTTCGAAAATATAATTCCAACATGTCTACAGACTACTCTACTCGAGATAAAAGTCAAGAGAGCTCCTATGTCTGTCAATGACTTTCTGCTTCAAAATGTCCACAACGTCAAATAAAATGGAACCACTAAGACAAAAAGAGAGAGACAAAGGTAACAATATGCGCTATAAATGGAAAAGAAAAGGGGCATTGGTCTTCAGAATGTCCCCAAAAGAGAACAAACTAAAAGAACGTTCTTCAGAAGAAGAAACAGAAGAGACCATACCCGAAAAAAGGCATATAAACCGAAGAAACTGAAGTAGAAGAGGAATAACTCATGCCAATGAAGAGAATGATAGTGAAAAAATAAAGACGAAAATGGACTGTTGTGCTGTATCATGAATTTTAATTGTTTTTCTGATTTCAAAAACGTATACCAAGTCAAAAACGTAAGAGTCTCTTGGTCTTAATTTTTTCAGTATGGATAAGATCTTCACATATTCACATGCACACATTGTATTCTGAATGGTTCTAAATTTTATTTTATTTAGCAATCATTGAATAGTACCTCTTTTATAGAGATCTGAGTAACCTCTTGGCGCTGGTCATAATAACAATATAAGTATGGAATTTTTTAAATCCTTCTCCACTGCAATCTCGTACTTTGTTGTTACTGTTGTGATTGTAGTGACTGCTACTGCTGTTTTCATCTCAGTAATGGTGAACGTCGATGTAGCCATAGAAAATATTACAATCTTGGATCATGAAGGTCGCTTTCTCTTGGGCTGAGCTAAGGATGTCTGATACGCTTTTCTCAGATATGTTATCTTGGCCAAAATCTACTTGTAACATAGTCTTCATTCTTCTCACTGTCGAAAGATTTCCACTACCCTTTCTCTTCTAGCTTTCTCTCTTCTTGTTGCTGTTGAACAAATACTTATTCTTCATTCTTTCTTGCAAATCACTCTATTGCTATTCCTTCTGTTTCTTTCTGAAATCATCATACACTGGTAATGATGGAGGACGAGGTGAAGATGGTACTGCCCCCACAGGCAATAATTCTTGCAGAGATGACAGGAAATCATACAAAGACAAATCGTATTATCACTCCCAATATATGATGTATCAACCACAACCGCACACCACCACATCGTCTTCATTTTATCAGCCATAGGTATTGTAATCTAACTATTCCGCAATGGTAAACCGTATGTAAGTGACCTCACGCGGCCGCTGTATTTTTGTTGAAAGGGAGACAACATATCAATTATGTTATGCGTGGTGTCATTGGTGGAACGTTTAATTCGGTTTCAATCCGGTCTTAGAATTTTTATACAGCCTCAATGTTCCATTGTGTCACCTATTCTCAAGACAACAAAACCAAGATGTATGCCAGTTTTGTATCGTCAACCATCCTTTTCAGTGTGCTATTTCACCAAGGCTATCTAGTATTTGTAAAGGAAATGTAGACCATCACGAGGATTTGGGTAAATGTCCTATGGAAACGGAAGATTTATGTGGAGAGACATGGCTGCCTGAGTAGACATTTGTTTCTTCTATGGTTCAGGCGTGAGAAGAAGTTTGCGATAAGCCGTGCCATCTATGTAAACGCTCTTTGGTTAACAGACTCCAACGGCCCTTTGCATATCCACACAGATTTCTAGATAGTTATTTTGTTTGTTTGTGAATGTCTATGTCTTTGTTTACAATTAAAAGTTAAAACCCTTAGACCCTCTCGTATGTGTGATAGTATAGTATAGTTGTGTGTGGGTGTAGTGTGTCAATGAACAATCTTAACTTCATTTGACATTATTTTTGTATTTATTTATGTAAGTATAGCGTGTTTAGAATACCTTCTACCCTTATTCGTTAGATAGTATATACTGGGTGTTGGATAGTAACCAAAAGGTGTGCTGAATAGTATATCAAACAGTATATATTGGATGGTTTACAAAAATAAATTTGTGCGATAGTAATCAAAAAGTACGTTATGGATGGTATCAAAAGGTGTGTGCTGGATAGCATATCAAAAAAGGCGTATGTTGGATAGTATATTAAAAGTTGGTGCTGTATAGCACATTACAAGTTTTAACATTAGATTTCCGCTTATGCATACAATTTTAAATTCCGTTATATCCCAGACTGCCTTACAATGTTAAGTTTCACTTATGCTACCAGTTGACATATAATATAAGCATACGGCGGAATGTTCATTATCACGCCCCAGATTTCCACCCGATACTTCTGATACCTATTATCATCATATGATGAATCCGCGGACATTTATCAATAAATTAGATAAGTTTACAATATTTTATCAGGGAAAAGAGTGAAAGTCTAATTTTAATAATTCATGACAAGAAACAGCATATTCTCTATCTGAATAGGAAAGAAAGAAAATGCATCGTATGAAATGATATATTTTGTTCATTTTTCGTGCGCTTTGTAATGAACGATAGGGGAAAAAGTAAAAATAAAAATGAAACCAAAAACGGAATAACTTTCTTCACAGCATGCTAAATTGAAAGCAATAAATGATGTATCTACTAATTATACCCATGCTTAAGAAAACTGGTCAAAAGCTGTTATGGGCTTGATAGTTGTTGTTGTAGGGTTTAAACCCATTTTTCAGCACAAGATAGGCTATACAAGGCGGTCAGTATAATTTGTGGAGGAAGAACCCTGCAAAATCTCGGGAAGAAGCACCGACCCACGAGAAGCTAATGGCAAGCTTTCTCACGTATCCAAGTTAGCCGTGCCCGAGACTCGAACACACGCAGACAAAGGTGATATTGCAGTGATCCGGAACGGTGAGCGCTTTAGACCACTTGGCCACTTGAGGCCCTTGTTTTGGGCTTGGTACTAGATACTACGTACAGCATCTATTTTATACATTATTGACGTTTTCTGGGGTGAATATGGAGGTTCCTAACCAGAAAACATAACATTGACCAATGATAAACATGTTCGGATTTACTGGAATATAAAATTTTGTATTTACCTTAACAAATCTCTTCAACTGATGTATTACATGCTTATAACAAAATTACGAAATTAAAGTATTTCAGTTCAATTTCAAATGGCATTTAAATTACAAAACGCTACAATAAAATCATTTTGATGTCATAACAGAGCATATTCATGCATACTATCGCAAATCATATGTCGCCAATGAAACTTCATCTCTCATATGAGTCAGGCAATAACCCAGTTTATTCCCGTGTTTTCTTAAGTGTAACAGGGTACTTTCAATCAGGGATTATAAGTAATTACAATGAAGAATGCGAAATTCTAAACCAGTGTCTTTGACACAAGCCAATTTTAAAGATCATTGTTTTGCATTGAAATGTGTTCTTCCTTATCGAATTTTTTTTTGTGTGACTCGGCTGTTTCTGTTCATGATTGCGTACTCTCATTCACGCAGAGTGATCACATTATGTCGGAAAAGAGTTATATTACTGACTACTAATTTTTTGAAAGTTAATGCAAATACACTTTGGAAATAACGGCAGAGACTACAAGTAGGAAGTAATGTAAACACAAAGATAGGTATATATTTAACATTTTAAACTGAGTGAATTTTGATGATCCTATTTGTGTTCGTGTAATAGTTATTTTTTCAAAAAATCACTACTTTGATCTTTTAACTTATTCTTCTTATCTGAAGGGTACAAGTTTATGGGTCGGACTTTGATAAATAAGATCAAATAAATTAAAATTTTGGAAGGGAACGGACAAATCAGAATGAACCGATTCATTAGTTTATGTAGCACATTTGATGTAATCGATTACGAAAAACATTAACAGATACTACAGATCTCATCAGCTGCATTATGAATATCGTATGTAAACATACTAC
Organism: Sinohyriopsis cumingii; assembly: GCA_028554795.2. Classification (NCBI taxonomy): domain Eukaryota; kingdom Metazoa; phylum Mollusca; class Bivalvia; order Unionida; family Unionidae; genus Sinohyriopsis; species Sinohyriopsis cumingii. Next base: position 123,652,158 of record CM068824.1, on the reverse strand, counting down.
AAATTACAACATATGTATAAATGTTTATTCCCATGCTACATGTACATTATAATACCTGTATTTCATGTATTGCACGTTCAGTTTACTGTATCATCATGATCCGACTACCTTAATTACATGTAGAGATTGTTATAGTCCCAAATCTGAAGCTGGTGATATTGTCATACCCGCATATTGCCTGTCAGACTGTCAGTACATTACCATGTTTCCTACTAAATTGCTGGGGAGAGTTTTCCTGAGACTGCGTAGGTGTGTAACCTTGGGGTAACAGTCTGTCCGAATGGTATTATCCATCCCTGGTATCCCTAATTGGTGCATTTTGCATTATTTCTGATAAAATGTCAAAAATGAAGTCATAGTATGAAGATGCATCGTATATGCGACAGTCCAAGAAAAACTGGATAATTGGCAATGCTGATATGTTATAATTTCCTTCATTATTATTATTATTATTATTATTAGTAGTAGTAGTAGTAGTAATAGTAATATTAATATGCATTCAAAAATAAATTCAGAGAGAGAGAGAGAGAATATGCAAATATTTGCTCTGCTTCAGCTTACCAATTGCAAGTTCATTTACAAGATCGAACGATTTCCGACGTCATTTAAGGACGAATCTGCAAATATCCCACTTACAAAGCAATGTGTTTATTTTCATATTGTGAAGAATTTATATATAGGTCTACCATGAGGATATAGATTTCACATACAAGTAATGCATGAGTACTGAACGCTTAATTAACGCGGCACACTTGTCAACACAACTCAGAAACGCTGTGTGGGCACATACAACTAATTCAATTCCCATAAACCGTAACGTTAAGATTTGGCCCTATTACTTTACGTTTTTGGCAAGAGCGACGAATCACACTTACTTTATCTAAATGATCCATCCAAACTGAAACTTTAAAAAGAGATGAAAATGATATTCTGGGTGCTTCGTTTCAGACAAAAACATTCCCTTGTAGGTGCCCACTCTAACATTCCAGCGAGGTTTCTTCTTTAAAATTAGACAATTTTTCCTGGTACTTTTTTAGGCCGATTGGCAACCTTTATTCCTTTAAATGCGGTATTTAAGATCTCACCATACATAGGCTAGTTCCGTAATAATTTTCATAAAATTATTAGCTAATTTGCTGCCTGTGACCCTATACTCTCCTGGACTGAATGTACATAAGGCAGGCACGAAAGGTACAATTATTAAATAAATTACGAATTTAGGAGATAAAATGAAAGTTTTCAGGGACGTATCGCTCTAACATTCATACGCTCACTGCTATTTACACTTGTACACTCACCAAGGCAGTTATCTATGGGCATTCAATAGAATGCTTCCGTAATTTGATAACCAGGAGCGAATAAAACAAGCAACAAATCCTACGAAAATATAAATTACAGTCAATGGCACTTATACATTAAACTACCTTAAAACAACTTACATGAGAGTCATGTAGTTTTGATTTAGTTAAAGATTCAAAATTCCACTTATTAGAAGGTAAGAACCAATAGTCCTTACTGTAATAAATTAACACGGTTAAATTATTTATTCATTCTATGTTATTAGAATTTCAAATCAATGAAACATAATCTTACCACTGCATCTTATAATTAATCTATCTGTCGCTGGACAAGCTATTCTTATGCGAGAAATTCTTAAATAAAACGTTTGATAGGGATAATTTTAATTAAATAAAAGGGCTTTCTTAATACGCAACTGCAGTTACATATATATATATATATATATATATATATATATATATATATATATATATATATATATATATATATATATATATATATATATATATATATATATTACGCAACTGCAGTTATAGTTTTGCCTTGAGTTTTTCGAGCATTCTGTCGCATCAGCTAGACCTCTGATGAACAGACATTTCAACATTCATTACATAGTTAATACTTCGTTAGTTGGTATGAAAACTACTTTTAAAGTTAAAAATCATAAGAAAGACCGCGATCTTAAAGCTACGACTTTATTTATTTAGTTCAACATAGTGACATCAACAGAGATATCCTAGGATGTCCTAGCCGTGTGTCGACTCAGTCTGGATATTCCACTATGCTGATGTTAGATACTCAACACTCATAGTGCGTATGAACACAGATATGTAAACAAGGTTGCGCGTGCGTACTAAACATATTTTAAAGCAGTATGTGCATGCAAGCACAATTTATGTTTCCAAAAAGGTTTATACATGTACACTTAAAATATTAATAAAGAATTTATTCAACAATTTTGCAAATAAAACAAACTAAAAAATTTTAGAAACAAGAAATATGTTCATATTAGAAAAATCATTTTTAACAATCAAGTATTTTCAAACTTTTACAAAAAAGCTCAACGCAACAAATTTAAAACCTTTAAAAATTTTGAAATATATATTATTTTTTAAATTTTAAACAAGAACTTTTTTTTAGACAGCCTTGCACGTAAACATACATGCAAGCAAACAAATATGTTTCTGAGGCTGGCAATATTCAGTAGTATTTCAATTAATAGAATCCAGTGTGTGCCTTAAAAGGGTAAATTGGTTAGTTTTGAGAAGGGCCTTTTTATCTGTCAGCAAAGGTCGGATGCGCTCGAAGAATTACTTTCGGGCAGGGGGCAAACATGTAGTTGTCAGCTATTACATTTTATGGATGTAGGACAAAACATGTTTAGAGGTGCCCCCTCCCGCTTGCGCTTATGTGCGAGCGCCATGGCGAAGGTCATTGTTGCTAACTCACTCTTCCATTTCCTGCACCCTGCGGATTACCTATTGGGGTAAAAACTAGTTACTGTTGTTGTTGCTGCAGGTTCCACTATTATAACTGCTGCAGCTGCTTCTCAATGACTTGCTACTGCCACTGTTTTTATTCTAATAACAGTTGCAGCTCTCTCGTAGTCTCCTTTTTCCGCTTTCCTCTTCTTCGCTTATGATATCAATTACTAGCTCTCTTTCCATTTTGAAATTGATACCGGTGTTTTTTATTGGTCTCTTTCTTCTTGAAAGTGTCTTTAGTACCTAATCCAGGGATTCGTAACATCTGTTGAACAACGTCATCTGTTTCTTCCTGGAAGTGACTCCAGTACTTCTGCACTTTCTTTACATATTCTGAACAACTCCACCGTTAATCGGCTACAGATGCTTGGACTCATGGTTATTGTCTGGTGGGTGATGAATGACAAGATGACCGAGTTTGTATTTTCGCGTTGGGCGATTCAACATATCATTAATATCGGTATGAGGCAAAGTTAAAAAGGCCATTCCCAGTAGTACCTTTCGTCACCAGAATCCTAAAGGAAACAAAACGCCTGAGTCACACGTACTTAACCCCAAATTCTGCCTAGTTATCTAAGTCTGGTTTTCTCCATCGCTTCCAATGTGCTGGCCACACATTTTAATTGGTTTGAGTTGTAATCTAATCGGTGTTTTCGAGATCCAACTAGACCATGTTAATTACGTCTCGTGGGGGTTGTTCTAGAGGGTGTAATTTCAGCTCTGTCTTTGGGGTTTAATGATGGCTACTCCTGCAACAGTCGTGATCTTTTCGAGGTTAGCTGGTACCAGCCGATTACTTGTGGCTGATATCCAGACGCCGTCTTTAGTAAATTAGCTCTCAGCTGCTAATCTCAAGCTAACACTGAGGAGTAAGATTACTGATTACTTGTAGCTACAATACCGACGTCATTTTTCGTCACTTGTCTAACTACTTCTTTTCCAAGACACTGACTGCGTCTGGTCAATCCGTGAGGCCACAGAGAGTCTCCTCTCTTGATATCGGTTACCAGTGCTGATTATTGACTGTTCATCTTCTATGGCTGGCGGGAAACTGTATGTATTGAATCAATGACAAGATGACTGTCAGTATTGGACTTAAACTGCTTTCTGTCATTTGGCCATGGGCGGCTGCTTAAACGTGTACACAGAGTATAAAAATTGTCAAGTGTAGTGAAAGTTGGAAAGGTAATCTGAATAAAAGAGGCGCAGACGCTAAGGACGATTTACGAGGCCAAAAGAAAGGAATTGCTTTAGTGTATGCCAAATGTGGTTTCATTGTTGTGTAAAGAATGCAAAATAATTTGGAGCAACAAGAACTCTGTACCTATACAAATTATTAGCATTGTTGGAAAGGAATAGTTGATATATTAGCGAGTATGGTTAATAAAAACAGATTATGGGAGAAAAGTGTAACAATATCATCCATCGCAAAATAAGACAGAAAAGCAAATAACTTTACCAGTTCAACGAGTGGAATTTAATTGAATTGAACTTATACCCAACTATTGTTAAGGAGTGGAACTTGTCCTGGCATACCCTGTATTTAAGCACACATGAGCACACTGATTCTTGTTTCTTTGCTCACTACAATTCCTACCTTAAATGGGACATTGTTAATCAGATACAGAAATGTACAGTGTGACCCTAATGACCTGGACTTAGGACCACCTCACTTCTTATAATTAGATAGGGTACAGGTCATTGGATCACGTCACAAAGTGTTTAATTATTGCCGCCTCTGTGCAGCTGCTCCCGATGGTCTGGACTTAGGCGCACCTCTTATGTTATATTTATATGCGGGGTAGCTCAATGGGTTAGGTCAAAATTATGTCCAATTATTTCTACTTTGTTCAGCTAGCTGGCCATGATGGTCGCGAGGTTAGGACCACGTAATATACGTTTATATGACAAAGATGGTGGCTCTGTTTCTATGTATTCCAACTCCTCGAACTGCATGCAAAATTATGGCGTTAATGTTCCCACCAGCAGGAAAGATAATGTATAAAATTAATTTGTACAAGGTATTGCATATTAGTGGTGAGTACGGTTAATAAAATAACGATTACAGGAATAAATGTCACAATATCCAGTATCAATACATGAACATGAATTTATTTGAATACGAAATTGATTCGGATGAGATGGCTGAATCGAATAGAATTATAACTTATAAACAGCAAAAGATATGAATATGTATTGTCATAGTATGATACCATTTTGTTTTAATCCTATTAGGGACGGAGCATTTATTGGGGGTCTTAGATTTTCTTTCAAGCCGGAATAAAAAATACTTTTATCCTCAAGATAATTTAACTTTTTTCACCACATTTTAATGGATATAATTAAGTTGTTATTTATATAAATCAGAGCAAGTAAATTTTCAACTTATTTGAGAACCATATTTAACAAAAAATGTTCATTCGAGGCATCCCCTCCGAAATTTAAATGGTCGGTCCATCATTTGACGCATGAAAACCCTCCGTCCAGTCCTCCAGCTATTAGTTGTACATGAAGGAAGTTATGGTCATGAGGTGCTGTATTGTGCACTGGGTTTCTGGTGGCCTTAATTTAAGACAATCTAAGCGTTATAATTATATATGAGTCATTAGTTCTGTTCACGAAAATCATTACCTTCAGTGAGAAACTCATCTCAAAATGCATTAGTTCATCTTTCATGTGAGTGTCCACCCAATTTCTGATTAATGGACTCCGATCGCCTCAAATTTTAGTGAGCTCTGTTCAGGGTGACATAATATGCATACTATTATGGTCTTTAGGCAGTGACGCATTACAGCCTCCAGGGCCCTAAGCACTGAAAATATTATGGTTCCCCTCCTCCTACAAAATCTAAAACTGAAAGAAAATATTAAAAGCTAAAAAGGTTGGAAAATACCAGTGTTGGTACCATTCCAGATCAAAATATTCGTACATGCAGATCGAATTTATCATATATAATTCATTCAATTTTATCATCAACAATTAATTTGAGTTTTTTATGGTGCCCCTGTTGGGTTGTTATCACAATCACGTGCTTAGTGTGCTTAATGGGTAATAAGGCACTTGTCTTAGGTAGCAGTGGACAAAAGTGCACAGAAATGGAGAACAGTCTGATAAAGAATAACAGCAAAAAGGCATTCCAAATTGTGAAAGAACTCACCAAACAGAAACAAACAAGAGTCAGTACCATTCAAGACAAAAATTGAAAATGCCTCACAGAAGCGAGTGACACTGCAGAAAGATGGACTGGGTATTGCAAAGAACTCTACAACCATCAGTCCACAGGAGACCCAGAGGTGCTTGAAGTTCCAAACTCCTCAAATGATGATGACTTCCCCATTCTCAAAGAAGAGGTGTAGTCAGCAATAAGAGCACTGAAGAATGGGAAGGCAGCTGGAGTAGACAACATCCCAGCTGAACTTATCAAGAATGGGAGAGAATCAGTGAAAGAGCTACTAACAAAGATCTGCATCAAGATCTGGCAGACAGGTGAATGGCCAACACAATGGACCCAGTCAATGATTATAACACTTCCCAAAAGGCAATCTCCAGCTGTGCCAAAATTACAGAACTATCAGTTTGATCCGCCATGCTAGCAAGGTAATGCTGAAGATCATCTTGAACAGACTGAAACCACAAGCAGAAGAAATAATCGCTGAAGAACAGACCGGGTTCCGGAGTGGAAGAAGCACAACAGAACAAATATTCAGTCTCAGGGTTCTGTGCGAAAAGTACTGGCAACACCGACAAGACATCTATCATGTGTTCATAGATTTCAAAAAGGCCTTTGGCCGAGTGTGGCATGAGGCATTGTGGGCCACAATGAAGAAGTATAGCATGGGTCAAAAGTTAACCAATACCATCAAGCCGCTTTACGCCAAGGCTACCAGTGCAGTAATTGCCTAAGGTGCTGTGGGGGACTGGTTCCAGACAACACTGGGAGTGCGTCAAGGCTGTCTCCTGTCACTCACGCTTTTCAACATCTACTTAGAGCGCATCATGAGCTAAGCCCTGGAAAACCAATGTGGGACAGTCAGCATTGGAGGGCGTAAAATCACCAACCTCCGCTTTGCAGACGACATTGATGGGCTGGCAGGCAGTGAAGATGAGCCACCTTAGTGAAGAACCTGGATAAAACATCTTCCAGGTTTGACATGGAGATAAGCGCTCAAAAGACAAAACTGATGACAAATAGTGGCAAACAAATCTCAGCCAAGATTAAAGTCGGAGGACATAAACTGGAAACAGTGAGCCAGTTCAAATATCTTGGTTCCATAATCACTGAAGAGGGATCAAGAGCAGACATTTTGTCAAGTGCAGCACAAACAATGACAGCTATGTCAAAGCTAAGACCCATCTGGAGAGACATGAATATCTGTCTGAAAACTAAAATCAGACTATTGCGAGCTCTCGTCATCTCAGTCTTTTTGTACTCATGTGAGGCATGGACCCTGACAGCAGAATTACAACGAAGAATCCAGTCACTACAAATGAGATGCTACAGAACCATCCTTGGCATCTCTTACATGGACCACATCACAAATGAAGAAGTGCGTAATACCATCAGGCACGAAGTAGGCCAATATGAGGACCTTCTCACCACCGTCAAAAGGAAAAAGCTGAAATGGTATAGCCATGTCACTAGAGCCAACAGTCTATCCACAACAGTCCTGCAGGGCAGCGTCCAGGGTGGCAGAAGGAGAGGTAGATAAGAGAAAAAAGTGGACTGACAACATCACAGAATGGAAAAGTAAACGTTTTGCGGAGACACAGGCATTGGCACATGATTGAGACAAGTGGAGGGAACTGGTCAGATGTTCAGCAGCACAGTGCCTCAACGACCACACTAGGTCATGAGACTGATGATGATGATGATGATGATGATGATGATGGATAGATCGTAAAGTGACCCCTGACAAATGTCTTAATACTGCGGCAATCATGTGGCATTTCTTTTATCAATTATTGTACAATAATTAAAGATATCGTAATATGTGTGACATGTTTTTTGAGCTTGTGTTGTACTTGAAACTGACGCGAGGCAAGTACACATCACATAATAACTTTAAAGTATATAGACGGTGATATATCAGTAGTCGGCTAGGACGCGGAGCTAGTCACTGATAGTAGTCGACATCGTGGATTTAAAACAAGTAGAATATCTCAAAAACGGTCTGGATGGCAATTATTTTGAATTGTATAATACAAATAATGAGGATTTTGTATAGCGCCTAATGTTTAGAAGCTCTAAGACCGTTACAACATTAGACAACACTTAAAAACATATATAATGGTATGATTACCACAAAAAAAATCACCATTAAACTGGAAAACAGAAAACATGCTGAAAATATTTAAGGTAAGGAAATATTATTAGGTCTCCAAGTCTGTTCTTGCAGTCGAAATAGGTGAATTTTAAGAGCGCTCTTGAATGAGATCACTGTGTCTTTGTGTCTAAGTTCAGTGGGCAAATCGTTGCACGTTGCTTGGCCCTGGTATGCAAAAGAACATTGTCCATATGACTTCATTTTCATAGTGGCAATACTGAAAATACGAGTGTCATAAGAGGAGCGTAAGTATCTTGTTGGTGTGTACACATGGGTGAGGTCGGATAGGTCAGTTGGACTGGAGCCCATCAGTGAAACGAAGCACAGAGAACAAATTTTGTGTTTGATTCTAGATCGAATGGATCGCCAGTGTAGGGTACAGAGCAGGGGGCAGGTGTGCTCGGATCGTGGTACTCTAAGGATGATCCGAGCAGCTGTGTTTTGAAGTTTCTGGAGTAGATATTGAGACGAACCAGACAGAACTCAGTTACAATAGTCCAGTCTTGAAAGTACTAAGGAACACACAAGTGTTTTAGTGGCATCAACTGAAAGATAATTGCGAATGGAGCTGGTGCGTCTCAGCTCAAGATATGTAACCTTGCATATGTTCATGACATTTTGGTGCAATGAGAGAGTACTGTCCAGAGCAACACCTAGGTTTCTTACTGACTGTGTGAATTTAATGTTGGTGTTGCTGATATTTATTGTTTGAAGTATAGGATATGAATGAGAAAGTCTCTGTGTTGTAATCAGAATGGCTTAAGTTGTATCATCATTCGTCTGCCGCTTGTTACAAGTCATCCATAGTTTTACATCGGCAATGCACCTCTGTACGCCTTGGATGATATCATAATCTTCAGTTGGGTGGCTAGATTTGTATATTTGTGTGCATCAGCGTACAATTGGTGAGATACTAGATAATGATCTATGACACTTGAGAGCGGCTGAGTGTATAGAATGAAGAGAATAGGTCCAACACCATAACCCTCTGGAACACAACAACATAGATCAACTGGGCTGGAGTGTATTCCGTTTGCGGACACAACTTGGGTCCTGTTGAATAAGTAGGACTGGAACCATAGTAAGGCTGTATCGTAAATGCCAAATGGATGCTGGAGACGGTGAAGTACTATATCATGGTCTATTGTGTCAAATGCTGAACAACTTTTTCTAGGATTTGTTTACATGAATAGGAGATTAGAAACGGGGGGTAGTTCTTTAAATCGTTCTGGTCGAGTGTTGGTTTCTTCAACAGAGGCTTTACAGTGGCCGTTTTAAAAATTGATGGGAATTCCCCGGATGAGAGGGAAGTATTAATAACATCAGTAAGTGAAGGCAATATTGGATCTAAGCATTCAAGCAGCAGTGATGTCGGAATAGGATCAAGTTCACGTGACTTTGGTGCAGTCTTCATCACGATTGAACTTACTAAATCCATAGAGACATTTTCAAATGCTGCTAATGGTTGCCACTGAAATTCTGTATCGCAAGTGTATGGTGATGATGAGTCAGTTGAAACTTTGTTGTCAAGCTAATCTATAATGGTTTGTATTTTGTCACGGAAGAAATTTGCAAACAGGTCTGGAGGTCGACTGGGGTGAAGGTAGTTGGAAGTGGTGTACATTTGTTCCTTGACAAGAGCTTGTTAGTAATCTCAAAGAGCTCTTTGCAGCTGAAACTTTCCATTATGTTAGTACTGTAGTAGGCTGATTTTGTTGCACGGACTATGTTTGTGACGTTCTTCTTAGCGATTCCGTAGATTTGCTTATAAATAGAAAGTCTGGTGAAAGCCAAAGCCTCTCAGCTTTACAGCGGTTTCTTTTAGTAGTGCGAAGCTGGTCCCTAACACTGCCATACCAAGGAGAACACTTTTAAATTGATACTCTGCGCTTGGTTGCTGTGGCCTGTTTGTCAAGCAATGAACGCAGGCAACTTTCAAGTTGTTCTGCTGTTGGAGGTAACCAAGTTATTAGGTTTGCTTGAATGTCATGCATTAATTGACTGATACGTCAAGATGGCATAAAATGCAGAGGAGTATCAGCTGTTTATTACACAATGTTTTTTTCTCAAAACTTCTCAAAATTATCACATACAACTTGCATTTGCAGTCATCAAGCAGAGAGCACATGTCAAGACGATGGTCGCGTGTTACTAATATAACAAGTATTGACATGTGCTCTCTGCTTAATAAATCATGCTTTTTTCAGGTCGCTGCGACAGAGACAGGTTCATCTCTTTGTTCTCAGAATTAAAATATGTTCCGAATAATATGTCTATTTGTTATTTTACAAACGTTACGTGACTTTCATTTAATATGTATGACTTTCTGATCAGATAAGTCGTCTTTCTATTAATATCATTTTTTAGAGAACGACATTGGAAATGGGGTTCGTGTTAGTATTAAGTGATTGTTGGACTTCTGATGTCATGGACCTGTAGGCTGCGAGACTTGTGTAGTCATGTGACTAGCAAGCAATGCAAATAACGCATAGGTCAGATATAATCAACGCTGTAGCTTCGTCTAATCTGTCAGAGAATTGAAGACATAACGAACGTTCTAACCGCAATTTCTGAGCAGATAAATCATCTTCCTATCGATCTCATGCAGGTGTGGTTCGATGAAAGGTTGTTTAAGTTTGCTTGATCTGGTAGAAAGTGACTACCCTGCGCAGACACCGCGCAATTTCGGCGAATTCCAGCTTTTCGACTGGAAATGTGATCTGATCCCACAGTCCAACATAAGGGTCAACAGATCCAAATGGGGTGTAAAGGGTCAGAGGAAACTCGGACAAGGT